>JAEMOT010000295.1:18231-163389 GCA_019297695.1 Apostasia ramifera
CCTGGGACTGCAATCCACATGCACCATCGACATGAAGGGACCAAAGCTCGGTCCAATGTTTGGCAAGCGACGGCTTTGAAGTAAAAAGCTCAGCGATGAAATCCGCCAATGCCTGCGCCTTGATTGCCGTCCGTGGGACATACTTGATGTCATATTCGCCCAGCTCAATGGACCATTTGAGCAGCCTTCCCGAGACCTCAGGAGTGTGCAGTATTTTCAAAAGTAGTTGATCAGTGACAACCTGGATAGTGTGGGACTGGAAATATGGGCATAGCTTTCTCGCCATTACTAGGAGAGCCAGAGCAAGTTTTTCCAGTGTGGGGTATCGACCTTCAGTGTCTAGGAGTATATGACTGATATGAAAGATTAGATGTTGTACCCCTTTATCATCGTCCACGAGGACTGTTGAGACTGCGGCGTTGGAGACACCCAAGTATAAAGACAAGACTGCTCCTTCTTTGGGTGCCACTAACATTGGGGTCAAGGTAAGATACTTCTTCAGCTCTGTGAAGGCGGCTTCGCATTCGTTGGTCCACTGACCCTTCTTATTGTTGCGCAGGCATTGCAAGAATGACGAACATCGATCCCCGGCTTTTGAGATGAATCTACCCAGGCTGTTGATTCGTCCTGCCAGTTTTTGAATCTCTTTCGCCGTTTTAGGAGAGGGCATGCTCAGGATCGCCGAGATTTTATCTGGATTAATCTCTATTCCTCTGGCTAAGACTAGATAGCCCAAAAACTTTCCTGAGGCCGCGCCGAAGGTGCACTTCGTAGGGTTAAGCTTGAGGTTAAACGTTCGGAGAGTGTCGAGTGTCTCCCTGAGGTCAATGAGGTGTCCCTCAAAGGTTTTGCTTTTGACAAGGACGTCGTCGACATATGCTTCAAGATTCCTCCCTCTTTGGTCTTTGAAGATGGCATCAATCATGCGCTGGTAAGTAGCGTCGGCATTCTTGAGACCAAAAAGCATGATGTTGTAGCAATATGTGTCAAAATCAGTGACGAAGACAGTCTTTTCTTCATCTTTTTTGGTCATCCGAATCTGATGGTACCCAGAGAAAGCATCCAGAAAACTCATAACCTCATATTCGAAAGTACGATCCACCATCGTGTTGATGCGCGGGAGAGGGTAAGTATCTTTGGGGCAGGCCTGGTTTAATGTGCGGAAGTCTACGCACATCCTCCACTTCCCGTTGGCCTTTTTCACCATGACGATGTTGGTGAGCCATTGGGGGTATTGAACCTCCCTGATGTAACCTGCTCCGAGTAGTTTGCTGACTTCTTCTTTGATAGCATCCTGCCTCTCCCCTACCATCACCCTCTTCTTCTATGCTATAGGAGGGGCAGTATTAGATATGTTCAGATGGTGCTCGCAGACGACCCTGTCAACACCTAAAACATCTTCAGGAGACCATACGAAGACATCAATATACTCAGAAAGTAAGGCAGTGTCGTCCGCTTGCTACTTGTCATTCATTGAAAAAGATATGTTTACAACTTTAGAAAAGTCTCCCCCCCAAGGTTACATTGATGACCCCCTCCTGTGGCACAACTAGTTGAGATTCCCTGGGATTCAGTTGATCGACGACAAGCTGTGCAGCGATTTGGAGACACGGGATAGCCTGCCTGGCATCTCACAGAAGCGTAGTTTGCTGACTTCTTCTTTGATAGCATCCTGCCTCTCCCCTGCCATCACCCTCTTCTTCTGTGCTATAGGAGGGGCAGTATTAGATATGTTGAGATGGTGCTCGCAGACGGCCCTGTCAACGCCTAAAACATCTTCAGGAGACTATGCTAAGACATCGATGTACTCAGAAAGCAAGGCAGTTTTGTCCGCTTGCTTCTTGTCATTCATTGAAGAAGACATGTTTACAACTTTAGAAAAATCTCCCCCCCAAGGTTACATTGATGACCCCCTCCTGTGGCACAACTAGTTGAGATTCCCTAGGATCGACGACAAGCTGTGCAGCGATCTGGAGACATCGGATAGCCTGCCTGGCATCTCCTCTGATGGTGACAACAATACTAGAGGTATGGAACTTCGCGCAGAGGTGAGGCGTAGAGATCACCATCCCAAAGGAATTGAGTGTTGTCCTTCCAAGAATGGCGTTGTAGCCTAATTTAGCTCTGATGACAGCGAAGCTCACCATGTTCAAGGCATGGCCATTGTCATCGCTGAAGGAGACGGGCAAGGCAATGAATCACAGAGGTTGAACCCTCTCCCCAGAGAAATCGAGTAAGGTGGTTTCAGCACCGAGGAGGTTTGCCTCCTTGAGCCCCATCTGGAGGAAGGCAGATTCGAACAAGATGTCGGCGACACTCCCAGGGTCGAGGAGCACTCGTCGAACAATGAAATCGATTATACGGGCAGTGAGCATGATCGGGTCGTTGCAGAGGTTGCCCTGTTGGGGGAGATCTTCCTGGCAGAAAGTAAGCAGGATGGAAGAAGAATATTGCTCAGAGATACCGCCGACCTCGGCTTCTTGGCAGCGAGCAGTAGCAGGGTCAATGCTAAAGATGACATTGATCGTCCTGGTAGCAGGAGGGCAGGGGCGTGTCTGCTGGCTAGGTTCTGGATGGGAAGTTCTAGCCGGCGCGCCGGCAACTTCGGGTGCTTTCCCCTTTTGAGCAGCGTTAAATGTCGGCGCCATTTACATGAACTCCTCGATCTTTCCCTGATCAACTAGTTTATCGAGTAGAGCTCTGAGGGCCCGACACTTGTGGAGCCTGTGTCCGTAGTTCCCGTGGAACTCACAGTAATTGTCGGGATCCACTCCAACTGGGGGTGCTGGCTTAGGTCCGGCAGGTCGAACCCAACCTTGCTTAACGGCCGCCGCGTAAACCTCATGAAGTGGTCGTGAAAAGAGGTGTTTCTACTGCTGAGCATGCTGCTGCTGAATATGCTGCGGTCGTTCCTCATCCCTTCTACGACCTTTGGGAAAAAGTAGCCGTAAGGCTAATACAAAGAGCTTATGAAAGGGAAAGAAAGAGAAAGAGAGCTCCGCAGGATGTTTGGAAGGCTCCACGCCTCACTCACGAGGTTTGGGAGGCTCCAAACCTCACTCACGAGGTTTGGAAAGCTCCAAACATTTTCAAAGATTAATGCATGATGTTTCAAGATTAAGGAGCTCCACGTGTGTGGCTGTGATGCAGCGCTGGAGCCACATGTCAACACATATATAGGCCACCGATAGATCACGTTGAAGATAAACGCGAGAAGAAGAAGAAAAACAATATAAAAATTTAAATTTTAGGAAAATATTTAAATTTAAGAGGATTAGAAGTTAATGAAATGAAATAAAATATTCTATTTAAAAAATGGAATATACCGTTCAAGTATTCACGCAGTTTATATGGGGGTGAAAGAAATATAATTTAGTGAAAATGCTTAAATATTTAAATTTTATTGGTAAAAACATGTTATTTTTCCAAAATAGAAGGTCCTGTGTGCAAATTCCCTTATTATTTACTGATTTTATGGTTAGGTCGGATATTTACTGATTTGCGCCACGTGCGAACCAATGCGGCGCATATAGATTCGATTAAATTACTGTATGCGACTTTCCGCAACGTTAGGGATGTGCGACCACCGAAAAGCGTGTGCTATAGTTCAGGTGTTTTGGAGAAAATTTGCAAATTTTTTCCCCATTCCCGCATAAACAACGGCGCTAACATTTCTATGCGATTAAAGTCGGGGAATGTTACTTTTACAAACAAACGCTGGCTTTCCAATATTTTACATGAAATAACGTCGGCCATTTTTACCGTCTCGCAAGGCTTTGAAAATTGGTATTAATTTTTTGACCCTTGATATTGTAAAACCGTTGTTGTTTGCTCTGTTTCCTCATTTTTGCTTGTCATTTTTTGATAAAAAAAAATATAAAATTTAATTTTTCCTATATTTTTATCCGATGTTTTGAAATTTAAAACTAACAATTTTAAATATTAATATTTCAAATAATAATTTTAAAAAAACTAAAAAATTAACCTCATTGAATAATCTAAGGGCATAATAATAAAAAGAAGAAAATTTTTTTGGATAGTAAAAAAGTGAATGGCCATCTTATTTGGGATCAAATAATAGTATTTTTATAATCTTAAATATCAAAAGACTAAATTGTAAGTAGGACCCTGTTATTTGATCATACATGCAAGTAGGTCCAATTTTTTTAAAATTACTCAAATTGGTTCATTAATTTTAGGTAATGTGCAACTATGTCCAAAATTTAGATTTAACACTAAAAAAAATAAAATGACATTTTTACTCTCATCTGCGGCAGCCGAATATTGAAGAAAATGCTACTAAAATTTCAAACAGGGGTGAGGCCGCTCTCACCTGCCTGCTATGTCGACACACTGTTCGAGCTGCCATCACTGGTGAGGAAAGGCGACGGCTGCCGGAATCTCGATGAAATGGAGATGGCGACCCTCTGCGCAGAGTTCTTCAGTGCAGCGGAGCATAACACCTCGATAGCACTGGAGTGGATCATCGCGGAGCTCGTCAACTGTCGGGATGTCCAAGAGAGGCTGGCGGCAGAAGCAGAGCTGTTCATGAACGCCGGTGATGAAAAAGACCTGCAGAAGATGCCATTCCTCCGGGCGTTGGTCACGGAGGGGCTCCGGCGGTACCCGCCAACGCTGACGTTCGTTCACCACGCCGTCGAGGAGTTAGAGGTCGGGGGCTTTGCGGTGCCCAAGGGAGCGACAATGTTCTTCAACGCGGCCACCATGGGTAACGACGGGAAGGCCTGGGAGGAGTCGCTGGAGTTCCAGCCGGAGAGATTCTTAGGGGGAGGTGGCTGTGGTGGTGGGGGGAAGAAAGTGATGGCCTTTGGCGCTGGGATGAGGACCTACCCGAGGAGCGGTCTGGCGGTGCTCAACCTGAGCTACTTCGTGGCTCACCTGGTGAAGGAGTTCGAGTGGCAGCCGCCGCCGGCTAAGGTGAAGATCGAGAAAATTTGGATCAGCACGGAGAGAGAGAAAGAGAGAGAAAAACTCTTAAGGGTAAAAATATTATTTCATATATTTTTTAGTATTAAATCTAAATTTTGGACATAATTGCACTTACCTAAAACTAATAGACCAATTTGAATAATTTTTAAAAAATTGAACCTACTTACACGTATGATCAAACAACAAGAACCTACTTGCAATTTACCCATATCAAAATTGAGAATTTTTATAAATTGACAACAATTATCATTGCCCTTTCAACCTCACAACCTATGACGCAATTTAAACTTTTTTTAAGATATAAACTTATCATCCAAATTGCATACTATAAAACTCTGAAATATATATGTATTAAACTTTAAATTTTTATAAATCTGTTGAATTTAGATCTAATAAAACATCTTTACAAGTATTACTTGCAAATTAAGTATCCAATTTACATCTTACAAAATTCTAAAATGATTATAGGTTATAATTTAATAATTTTTTTTTTTGTGTTAGGCTGAGAGGTTAGCCCCTCAATATTTAACATAAGTCTTGCTCGAATTTAAGTTAAGCCACAAGTTATATCTGAGTTTTCATTGCCCGAAGAATTTTGATTTGAATACAGTTTTGCTTTTATTTTTTAAAATGTAAAACAACAATATTAAAGAATTTTGTGTGAAATATGTAATATTATTTAAATTTTATTAGTGAAGCATGTAAAGTTTTAAAAATAGAGAGTCCTGTGTGCAAATCCCCTTATTATTTACTGATTTTAGTTTTATCTCGGATATTTACTGATTTACATTACACCACGTGCTAATGCTTGCGGCGCATATAGATTTCTATTAAAAGCTTTATGCGAATTTTCGCAGCGTTACTGATGTGCGACCCCCCGAAATCGCATGCTATATGGTTCAGGTGTTTTGGACAATTTTTGCAATTTTCGTTTGCCATGCCCGCATGAAAAGCATCACTAATATTTTTATGCGGTTCCTTTACAAATAAACGCTGGACCTCGGCCATTTTTTCTTATTTTAAAGAATAAATTAATTACATTTGGCCCCTTGCAATTGCAAGGCTCCAAAAAATGGTATTAATTTTTTAAAAATCTCAAATTTAGTGGCCAATACTGTAAAACCACTGTTGTCTGCTCTGATTCCCCTTATTTGCTGATCATTCCTCACGAAGAATATGAAATTTAATTATTTTGTTATCAATTTGAATTATTTACATGCTTTAACGTACAATTATACTCCATTTATTCACCTTCATTAAAAATATAAACATACATACATATATATATATATATATATATAAATATAAATTTAATTTCTCAAATCTCTTACATTTTTAAATAGTAGCATTTAATGGCTTCATCTTATTTAGGACCAAATGGTAGCATTTTTACAATTTCAAGCATTTAAATCAAAATTTTGAAAAGTTACGTTCAATATACAATGCTCTTTCGACCTCTACGGTAATGCAATTTACTCTTTTTAAAATACCAGTTGTTCACATGGGAAACAGGGGGTCCCAGAAGAGAGAAAAATGGAGAGTTCCGAGAGACGGCGGCACGCAGTACGTTAAGCCTGTTAACTGAAGCTTATATGAGAATAATACGCATCAAGAATAGCACGATGTTTAAGGTTATTCAAGGAAAAAATCTCTTACGTCCACCGAGTGATCAGTGAGAGATGATTTCACTAAAGAAAGGAAAGAGAAAGTCGAAAAGACCAGTACAAAGAGTGAAAAAGGGAGGGAGAGAGAGAGAGAGAGCTCTTTTATCTTAAGCTCTTAATACAAAAGTGATAGAAGAAGGGTTCTACTCTTCCAACTGTCCCTCTTTTTTGTCTTTCTGATTCCCCCTTCCTATCCATCCTCCTTGAAGTCTGTTCAAGGGTATTTATAGGCAGCGGACAGTACAGCTCCGTCCTGATTTTTCAGAAGAGAAAGGAGAAAACAAATGCTGAGCCCATGTTGCTGTCGGCCATTGGGGAAACTAGAGCTAGTGAAAAGGAGAGCTTGACTTTTTTGATCTTGGCATTGCTTCTAGGAATCAGTGAGGACTGAAGCACGCGTGTCTTTGATTTACGTGTCTGAAAAAGCATTCTGTACTAGAAACGGGGCGGTCAGACCATGCCGATTGCGATAGGTGCAGCCGAGGAACATTGTCGTCGATGTTGCTAGGGAGTGATTCCGGATGCTCGTGGACGAGGTTTGACTAAACCCGCATGGCCTAGGTTTGACCGAGATTTGGGACCTGTGAGAATGAAAGCATTTAAATAAGAAGTTAGTGCCACTTGGGAGCCACGTGTACGATCGTGATGCAGCGCTGGAACCACGTGTTAACATCAGCCCCTCGCATTGTTAGGGCACGAACATTAATGTGGGTCCTAGAATGCGAACCATCGCGATGGTGGATGCGCTGCCCAAGGCCTGTCAGGATAAAGCCAGAGCAGCGCCCTGGCGGTTCGCCTTCTTCCCTATCAACTTTTGAAAATCCTGCAAGGAAAGGAGAAGATCGTTAAGGGGATGGCGGAGAGCCAGAAATGGGCGATTCTGAAGGGTCTTCCACTGAAGAAGAAAATGGCCAGTAGTCCTTCGGTCGATGCTCCTCCTCCCGAGAAGAAGAGGGTCCTGGAGCCATCTGAAGGGTCGCCGAAACCGGCAGCTGAGAAGACCGTCGCAGCGCTCCAAAAAGAGGAAGCGGGAGCTCCGGTTGTGGATATGGAAGCAGAGGCTCCGGTTGTGGATCTAGAGGCAGAGGCTCCGTCGGCCAAGGTCGCTAGGGTCCTGGCGCGAACATTGGAGTCTGCACAAGAGCCTGCAGCCAAGGAGGCGACGGAGGTGGTGAATATCTCTGACTCTCCCATTAAGCTGCCTCCGAAAACTGGGGATCGAAGAGAGCTGAGCGTGATACGACAGACGCTTGCGGGGGAAAAATTGGAGCCAGGAAAGATCTTGCTCAAAGATGAAGATGTTGAGCGGCTCTTTCCTAAGGTGGACGTCCTCGAACAGGGGTCGGTGAAGACGCCCTTGGTGATTTGCGGACCTGCTCCTCTTGGTGGGTCAGTCCCTCTTCCTTCGAAGGTAAAGAGACCTTTCTTTCCCTGTCTTCTCCCAGCGGCTGCTCGAAATGATGAGAGGAAGGAAGAGAAGGGCAGGAAAGGAGAGGAAGCAAGATGGAAGAGATGACTAAGAAGAAGGAGGGGGTTCCCCAGGTCGCTCCTGAGATTGCACTTGGCATTGAAGGGTCAGGAGGCGATCTAGGGGAAAGATTATTTGAAATACGGAGGGAAGAGAAGAGGATCCTGAAGAACACCTCCCAGGTCTTGGAGGTGGTAAAAACTTTGAGGAGTCAGGAGGAAGGGGAAGTTCGCTATCTCAGGAGAATAGCGGAGTTAGAGAGTGCTTTGTTGCAGGTCACAAAGCGCTCTTAAGGTGATCATATAGAGGAGCTAGGGAAGTTATATAGGCTAGAAGATAAATTGGCTTCCCTAGCTCTTAGCAACTCGGAATGGGCCGGTAAGACTGAGGTTGCAAGAGGGGAATTTCACCGCGCCCTCTTGGATGTAGGCCAAGCCCATTCTGCTCATGCCAAGGACCTCCAAAAAAGAATAAAGGAGCTAAGTGATGAAAAGGAAGCCTTGAGAAAGGAAAGAAACAGGCATAGAGGTGAAGTTGCGGAGGCTAGGAAAGCAGAGTCCAAGGCGAAGCAGGCGGCCTTCGAGATCCACCGCCGAGAGGAGCTGGGGAAATTGGAGATACGCTCAATGTGCTCTCTGATAGATAACGACCTGGGATGGAGAGGACGACGCATGGAGGACCTGGAAGAGGCGGTGAGGAGGGCAGTGAACATCGTCAGCGCTTCGGCCGTAGGTCACCACGTGAAGAGCCAGGCAGCCTTTGATGTTCTTCTGCAAACATTAGTCGATGTGAGCATTCTAAATTAGGACAACATCAGAGGTCAAACCGTTCTTCCTTTCTGCGGCCCCAAGGGTCCAGAAAAGTTTTTCGACACTGGAAGCCGTTACTCCGGAGAGATTCCTCCTGTGGGTACCTACGCCGGCTGTGGAAGTCAACCTGCTTCCGACGAGCGCCTCCTGAAGCGCAGCAACAGGCCCTTGCCAAAGACTTGTGGTGATTAGCTTTTTGTTCTTGTCATCCTCAGTCTCATTCAGCAGATGAAGGGATTGGGGAAAGAAGAACATCAGCTAGTCCTCCGAAGGCGCACCGTTGGTTTGTCAGGAGAGTAATAGATCAGTCTTCAGGGGGGTTTCCCTCATATTTGAGATTGACACTATTACTCCAGCTGTCCAAGTTCTGAAGCTTTGTGTTTTTCTTCAATTCCATTGTATGTCCTGTACTCAGAAGTAGATGTGTAAGAGAATAGAGATGAAATTTGTAACAAGTTTTATCATGAATAAAATGTATTCTCCTGAAAAAATTATTCTGAATGAATTCTGCTTGTACTTTCTTTTATCTTTTCTTTCGTGTTTGAAGAAGGTACCACGAGATCAAAAAGAAAAAGAACAAGAACTCATAAGTATATGAAAATATAAAGCAAAGGCCAAAGATAAATGCTGAATTAAAAGGCGAAACTAACTATCGTCGTGAATGAGGTTATGAAGCATCGAACAACGATAGTTGAAAGAATAAAAAGAACAGCGCATTCTAATGTTTTGAAACATCGTGCACGACATCAAGGCGAATGCAGGGGAGAGACGCTTCGATATCCGTGCACCGCTTCGAATCTCGTACTTGTCAGAAAAATGGATGATTGGATCGGGCTTGCGCGCTTACCAATAAGATCAGATGGCCAGAAGATGAAGAACCACAACGGTTCCCCATAAATGTTTTCTCAAGGAAGTTAGTTTGAAACTTTGCTCTTCAAACCCTAAGGAAGAAATTTCCATGATCCTGCTTGTCGCAAAGCCTTGCAATTGGGGGAAGAGAGATTGAGTAGGCAGAACTGGTCGTTCTGTTCGAGAACGACTCTAGCTATTAGGAGAGTCTCCTGATGGAGCACGAAGTGCTCAACACAACAAGGGAATTTAGGGGAAATCCCAACCTCATGGTCATCCAGCCTGCCGTTGAGTTCCGATCGAACAGACCCACTAACGGAGAGGTGTGGGTTTACCGGGCTCATGTGGAGTATGGGATGATGCTCCCTCCACAACCGGAGTTCAGAGAGATTTTGAACTCCTATCAGAATGTGCCGGCGTAGCTTCCCCCAACGCCGTCGCGTACATATACTCCTTTCTGAAGCTATTGCAGGCTCAGGAGATACTATGGAGCTTGACGTTATTCAGGGGACAGTATAGCTAGATGGCGGTGCCTGGATATGAAGAATGCCTAGCCCGGAGATCGAAGACGAGGAAGGCGATGCTCTCCGGGGCGAGTAGTTCTCACTCAGACTGGAGAGACTACTACTTCTTCATAGGTGGAGATTTGGGGATCCCCCTGAAGCCCAGAGTCTACCCACCTGAGTTCATTGGGGATGCCAGGTAGATGGCTCGAGAGGGTACACTAAAAAATCTGGAGAAGCTGAAGGGGCAGAACTGGCCTTTAAAGGACTTCCTTAGGCACGTGAAGAATGACATATCCTTGCACGCACAAGCATTAGGGTATGTCGTATTTAAGGAGACGATTCCACCCCCTGGCACGGTCCTAATGAAGAGGGCCAGGAGGGGACAGCACCCAGCCGCTCAGCTCAGCAAGGAAATTGTTGAAGTGGGGGAGGGGCAAGGAGATATAAAGATTCCGGAGCCATTCTGCGGTGGCACTGCAGTAGACGTGGTGTCTTCCTCGAACGATACCACGGAAGACGGAAAGACTCTGGCCGAGGTGCTCAAAGGCACAGGCAAAGGCAAGGAGCCTGCAACGCTGACCAAGCCCAAGGCGGTCTCAAGAGTAATAAGGAGATTGTTCTTGGAGGAAACAAAGGACAAGAGAAGGCCGAAGAAGAGGGCCAGAGTAAGGGAGACAAGGGCCAAGAGGGAGCCCAAGATAAGGGAGTAGAAGGGGCGACCACAAATCCCTGCCTGGACCTAATGCTGAAAGAAGTCCCTAAAAGGAAGAGGGACCCTATAGAAAAGAGAAGTCCAGAGCCCCCTTCGAAGAAGGGAAAATTTGCTGAGGAAGGTCAATCGACCTTCAACGAGGTGCCAGATTGGCAGCGGAGCATCGATCCCCCCTACTGCATTAATTTCGCAGACAGGTTTGGAGACGATAGAGCGAAGATTGTCGTAGAGACGAGAGAAAATGAAAAGAGGTTAACAGTCGTCTTACGGCAATTGTCCGACCAAGGCCTTGCGGTCCCTGGGGACATGGGATTGGCGATAGGAGGTGGCCTAGTCACTCAGGATCTGGAGGAGAGGATGGAGAAAACCTCAACGCCGGATGCCTATGCTAACATCGCCAACAGGATGATGGCTGTAAGGGTTTCCTCATCACTTTCTGTTTTCATGATAACCGTCTAGCCGAGTTGTGCTAACTCAACTTTGTTGTTTTTAGGCGTTTGCTTGTCTGCCTCTGCTTTTGAACAGGACCTTGAGGACGGAGGAGCAAGTGCTTGAGCAAAGAAGTCAGCTTCATCGACAAGGCGAAGAAATTGAGGCCGTGAAGGTCCAGCTTGCGGTGAAGTCTTCTCAGTGCGATGCTCTGCAGGAGGAGAAGGCAAAACTACAAGAGGAGTTTGCAGTTTATAAGTCTGCAATAGGCGCTCTGAAGGCGGACAATAAGGCTCTGCGAGAGAAGCTGGATAAGGTCGCTGAAGACCAGGAGGCCACCATTGCGACGAAGTCCACAGCAGCCGTGGAGGCCTACAAAATAAGCTTGCTCTGCAGAAAAGAGAGGTTAGAGGGGATCAAGAGGGCGTGGGAAGGAGCGGTCTCTGCTTTGATCCAAGCGGGCAAGATCACTGCCGGCGATCTCACGAAAGTGGAACCCATTTCTTGCCTAGCCGATGTTCCCATTTACAAGGAAGAGGGGTTGGACTTAACTGACGACTTTATCCAATAGATGTTTGATCTTTTAGATAAGGCCGGTAAGAATTGACCCACTCCATTGTAAAATGAGTGCTTGTAACCTCTATTTTGTTTTTTGAAAATGAATAAAAGGGAAGTTTATTTTTCTTTTGCGTACCTATTTACTCGGGTATGAATGAAATGAACAGGTATATTCGTATGAGTTTCGAGCATGAGTAGATAGCAGAGACTGCCCTAAGGTTACGAGCAGGCCTTTAGGCCCTCCGCTAGCCAGGTGGGCTCACGAAAGGGTTCTAGATGCTGATAGGAGACCCCGTCTGCCTTAGGCGTGACTAGGGTCAAAGACCTTTGTATATGATTTGTGAGCGTAATGAACCATCGTGTATGAGGTGATGTAACCTCGGCGACGATGATCGAAGTATTGAGGTTGGGGATCATACCTGTCGTACGATGCCTGAGCAATAAGTTAGAACCATGCCTTTAGATGATATGAGTGTCTCGACATGAATTATCAGTCACAGGATCAATAGCGTAAAAACCACAAAACATGAAATGCTTTGAACAGAGGGCTTTGTGCCGAATTAATATAGAACAATCTCTGATGAATCTGCACAAACGAATCTCATGTATAAAGAATGAGAACAAGTGGGTGCTAGGGTTCAAACATAGAACTTCTTCAGATCATCCCCGCTCCAAGTCATGGGGAGTTGAATGCCTTCGGAGGTTATGAGGTAGTAAGCATTAGGTCCCGCAACTTCGTGTACGATATATGGGCCCTCCCAATTAGGCTCAAGTTTGGGAACTCCTAAGTTGCTGCCGGTAAGAAGTCATCGCTTGAGGACCAGATCGCCTTGGGCGAAGTCTCTGGGGTTGACCCTGCGGTTGAAGTATCTTTCAATTCGGCGTTTATGTTCTAGTCGTTTAAGTGCAACCAATTGTCTTTTCTGTTCCAAGAGATCCAAATCAACCCGTCGTGAATCATCGTTCTCATCCATCCAGGTTTGCAAATCCTCAGGATCGAAGTTGGCTGCTGCTTCCACTCTGGGGGAATAATGCTCCAGCTCAACAGGTATGACAACATCCATTCTGAAGGCCAATGAGAAAGGAGATTCCTGGGTAACCATAGATGGGGCGGTGTTATAAGCCCAGAGGGCGCTTGGCAGCTCATCTGGCCAACGGGTTTTGGCACTGTCGAGGCGCTTCTTCAGAATGTTCAGGATATTCTTATTGGCAGCCTCAGTTTGGCTGTTCGTGTGAGGATGCCATACAGAGGCATATTTGAGTTTGATTTGATGCTTGCCGCAGAAGTCGCGAATTAGCTGATTGGCGAATGGTGTGTCATTATCCGTGATAATTACCATGGAAACCCCATATCTACAGACGATGTTTGCCCATAGGAAGCTCTCGACACTTTGGGTAGTAGGTTGAGCAAGAGGCTTTGCTTCTATCCACTTTGTGAAGTAATCAACGGCGACCAGCAGCCATTTGTAGCCCTGGATGGCCGTAGGCATTGGCCCCAGAAAATCGAGCCCCTAGACGACAAATGACCAAGAAAAGTTGATGGGCCTGAGGTAACCGGCAGGTTGTCTCTATATGTCAGCGTAGTATTAGCACTGAGGGCACTTCTCCACGAACATTTGAGCATCCTTGTAGCTGTTTGGCAAAAGAATCCCTGGCGCAGGATTCGCATGACCAGACTCCGGACGCCAGCATGAGTTCCACATTCTCCTTTGTGAATAGCCTCCATGATTTCTTGAGCTTCCTCAAGCCTTAAGCATTTTGTGAGTACCCTAGCATAAGATGATCTGTACAGTTCGTCGCCGATGAGGACATATTTGGCACATTCGAGCCTCAGTCTTTTGGCCTCTTGTTGATTGCTGGGTTGATCCCCATTTTTTAGATGATTGATAATCCTATCCATCCAGCAAGGTGTTTGCTCAAAGCTATGAATTTTCGCGCACTCGTAGTTGGGCTTTTCGGATAGTTGGTGTTGATGAAAGCGGGGAGTCCCCCTTTCGCGAGATGGTCTGCCACCTGGTTCTTCTCTCGGGGGACATGTGTCAAGGAGAAATCGTCGAACTAGAAGATTAAGGATTGGACCTTTACCAAATACTTCTTTAAAACTTCGTCCTTTATTTCGTAGGTGTGGTTGACTTGATTGACAACCAACTGGGAGTCGCTGAATACTTGTATGTGCTTTACCGACATTTCAAGGGCGAACTCCAGTCCTGCAATGAGAGCTTCATATTTGACCTGATTGTCGGTAACTTTGAACTGAAGAGTTATTGCTCGGTGTAGGGCGACTCCCGTGGGGCTGGTGAGAAGAATTCCAACTCCCTGAGATTGAAGTCTAGAAGCGCCATCAACGTGAAGAGACCACAGAATGACCTTGCTCTCAATGGGCGGTGACTCTGAAGTGAAAAATTCAGCAACAAAGTCGGCCAACACTTGGACTTTGATTGCTATCCGCAGGATGTATTTGATGTCCAACTCGCCAAGCTCAATGGAGCATTTGAAGAGCCATCCCGAGACCTCGGGGGTGTGCAACACCTTTAGGAGAGGCTGGTCAGTAACCACCTGGATGGTGTGTGACTGGAAGTATGGACGCAACTTCCTTGCGGCCACTAGGAGAGCAAGAGCGAGCTTCTCTAGCGTGGGATATCGGGTTTCTGCATCGAGAAGTATATGGCTGATGTAGAAGATAGGGCATTGGATCCCCTTATCATCATTCACGAGGACAGCCGAGACCGCTACGTCTGATGCCCCTAGGTAAAGAGACAAGACCTCCCCTATTTTTGGCGCCACAAGCATTGGTGTAGTTGTAAGGTACTTCTTCAGCTCTGCGAAGGTAGTTTCACATTCATCAGTCCATTGACCTTTCTTGCCCTTGCGAAGACACCGGAAGATCGGCAAACACTTATCACCAGCCTTGGAGATGAATCTTCCCAGACTGTTGATTTGGCCTGTGAGCTTCTGAATCTTCTTTAGTGATCGGGGAGAAGGCATGTTGAGGACTGCCAAGATTTTATCTGGATTAGCCTCTATTCCTCTAACCGATATTAGATAGCCCAAGAACTTCCCTGAGACTGCGCCGAAAGTACATTTAGTGGGATTGAACTTGAGATTGAACTTTCGGAGAGTGTCAAAGGTCTCCCTGAGATCCCTAAAATGCTCCTCCATGCTCCGACTCTTGACCAGGATGTCGTCAACTTATGCTTCTAGATTTCTCCCGCTTTGCCCTTTGAACACGGCGTCGATCATGCGCTGATAGGTGGCGCCGACGTTCATGAGACCGAAGGGCATAGCATTATAACAATAAGTGCCGAAGTTAGTGATGAAGGAAGTTTTTTCTGCGTCTTCCTTGGCCATTCGGATTTGGTGGTATCCTGAGAAAGCGTCCAAGAAACTCATCACATCGTATCCGGATGTGCGATCTACCATCACATCAATGCGCGGGAGAGGATAGGTGTCTTTGGGACAGGCCTGGTTGAGTGCTCGGAAGTCTATACACATCCTCCACTTCCCGTTGGCTTTCTTTACCATGACAACATTGGTAAGCCATTGTGGATATTGGACTTCCCTGATGTAGCCTACCTTCAGCAGCTTGTTAACTTCTTCTTCGATAGCCTTCTGTCTTTCTCCTGCCATGACCCTTTTCTTCTGCTTTGCGGGAATGGCGTCAGCTGATACGCTCAAATGGTGTTCACAGATAGCCCTGTCGACCCCCGAGATATCTTCGGGGGACCAAGCAAAGACATCTATGTACTCAGAAAGCAAAGTAGTGACATCTGCCTGCTGATTTGCATTCATGGAAGAAAATATATTTACAATTTTTGAAGATCCTTCTCCCCCTACTGATACATTGATAACCCCTTCCTGCGGCATGACAGGCTAAGACTCCCTTGGGTCCAGATGGTCGACAATAAGCTGTGCTGCGATTTGGAAACATCAGGTGGCCTGCCGGAGGTCTCCTTTGATGGTGACAATGCCGCTGGAGGTAGGGAACTTCGCACAGAGATGTGGCATAGAAATCACCATCTCGAAAGAGTTGAGCGTTGTTTTCCCGAGGATGGCATTGCAGCCTGACCTGACTCTGATGACCGCGAAGTTCACCATGCTCATGGCATGACTATTGTTGTCGCAGAAGGAGACTGGCAGAGAGATGAATCCTAGCGGCTGAACCCTCTCCCCAAAGAAACCCAGCAAAGTAGTTCCTGCATGGAGAAGGTTTGCTTCCTTGAGGCCCATCTGAAGGAAGGTAGATTCAAATAAGATATCGGCTGCGCTTCCTGAGTCGAGGAGCACTCGCCGAACGTCGAAGTCGGCGGCATGGGCAGTGACCACTATCGGGTCGTTGTGAGGGTTGCCCATGCGGGGAAGATCTTCATGACAGAAAATGAGTGGGATGGAAGAAGAGGGCTGATGAGAGATGCCGCCAACTTCTACCACTTGGCGGTGTGTAGCGGCAGGGTCAACGCTGAAGATGGCGTTGATGGTTCTTGCGGCAAGGGGATAGGATCGCACTGGTCGGCTAGGGTTTGGAGGTGGTGAGACCCAGGTTGGAGACCCCATGTCTACTGGAGCCTTGCCCTTCTGCGTGGCATTGAATGTTGGGGCCATTAGCATGAACTCTTCAAGTTTGCCCTGATCCGCCAATTTGTCGAGCAGGGCTCTCAATGCGCAGCACTTGTAAAGCTTGTGCCCGTAGTTTCCGTGGAACTCACAGTAATTCTCCAGATCCACCCCGATCGACGGTGCCGGTTTGGGTCCTGCAGGACGAACCCAACCTTGCTTCACGGCTGCCGCGTATACTTCAGTAAGCAACCGGGAGAAGAAATGTTTCTGCTCACGGGGCGGCTGCGGCCTCTTTTCGTTCCTGCCATGATTCTCTCCTCTATGAATCATCGTGGACGATAGTTCATTGCTCCGATGTTTTCTCTTCTTTTCCTTCTTGGCTCCGAAAACGTCGAGGGGAGAGGCCTCAGCATCCTCCAACAGCACGAATTGGCTGGCCCTGGCAACCAGCTCCGGGTAGCTTCGAGGTTTAGCCAGTTGGAGGGATTTGGATAAGTCACCGCTCTTGAGACCATCTGATAGTTGTGCATAGCCACGGCAGGATTTACATCTTCTGCTTCCGTTGCCGCGGCGAAGAAGCGGTTGGTGTAATCTCGCAGACTTTCCTTCTCACCCTGTTTGATGTTGGTGAGTACCATGTCAGAAACAACCATCCGTGTCCGGCCAATGAAGCGGGCGATCAACTCCCATTTCAGGTGCTCGTAGGAAAAGATGTGACCCCTGAGCAGCTTTACGAACCAACTGAAAGCTGCTCCTTTCAGGGTATTGGCCAAGAGGTGACACTTGGTGGCTTTGTCGGGCTGACGATAACAGATAGTGGCCTCGAACCCCTGAATATGCTCACGGGGGTCAGTAACACCCTTGTAGGCCTCAAGTCGGGATGGCCTGAAGTCTTCTGGAATTAGCGCTTGCCGGATGGCATCAGAGAAATAAGCATTGCTATCCAGCGGGCCAAAGAAAAGGTCAGGGAAAAATATAGGTTGTGGTAGCGGACATGGTGGAAGAGGGTTTTGAGGGACCTCTTGAGGAGGAATAGGGTGTCTGGGCGGTCGAGAAGAGCCAGATGACTGAATGGAAGGCGCCGCGACCGGCGGGAGAGGAGCAGGGGTCGCGGCGACCGGCGGGAGAGGTGCATGGGCCGCTGCGACCGACGAAAGAGGTGCATGGGGCAATATGGCAGCACAGATTGGCTAGGTCTACCTGAGAATCACAACCTACTAGGTTGTGAGACCAGTAACCAGGTCAGTGAGGTTGGCCAGCATCCCCTGCAACTCTGAAATACGAGTACCTCTGGAAGAAGAAGTAGATCCAGCGCGACGTCAAGACGTTGAGGCGAAAGCCTCATCACCTGGCGCCCTGACAGATGGTTCACCTACGCGTGTGCTGCGGGCTGCGGAGTTGGTTCTGCGCGTCCTAGCCACCATCTTTTCGGGGTCTCAATGAAAGCACCAGAAAATATTGACGTGGGAAACAAGGGTCCCAGAAGAGAGTAAAATGGAGAGTCCCGAGAGACGGCGGCACGCAGTAAGTTAAGCCTGTTGACTGAAGCTTATATGAGAATAATACACATACAGAATAGCACGCAAGTGTTTAAGGTTGTTCAGGGAAGAAATCCCCTACGTCCACCGAGTGGTCAGCGAGAGATGATTTCACTAAAGAAAGGAAAGGGAAGGTCAAAAAGACCAATACAAAGAGTGAAAAAAGAGGGAGAGGGAGAGAGAGAGAGAGCTCTCTTTTATCTTAAGCTCTTGATATAAAGGTGATAGAAGAAGGTTTCTGCTCTTCGAACTGCCCTCTTTTTTGTCTTTCCGATTCCCTCTTCCCATTCGTCCTCCTTGAAGCCTGTTCAAGGGTATTTATAGGCAGCGGACAATGCAGCTCCGTCCTGATTTTTCGAAAGAGAAAAAAGTAAACAAATGCTGAGCCCATGTTGCTGTCGGCCATTAGGGAAGCTAGAGGTAGTGAAAAGGAGAGCTTGACTTTTTTGATCTTGGCATTGCTTCTAGGGATTCGTGAGGACTGGAGCACGCGTGTCTTTGATTTGCGTGTTTGAAAAAAGCATTCTGTACTGAAAACGACGCGGTCATACCATGTTGATTGTGACAGGTGCAACCGAGGAACATCGTCGTCAATGTTGCTAGGGAGTGATTCCGGATGGTCGTGGCCGAGGTTTGACCAAGCCCGCGTGGCCGAGGTTTGACCGAGGTTTGGGACCTGCGAGAATAAAAGCATTTAAATAAAAAGTTTGTGCCACCTGGGAGCTACGTGTACGGTCGTGATGCAGCGCTTGAACCACATGTTAACACCAGTAGTGCAACAAGTGTTATGCATGTGCAATATTAAATAATATTATGCTTTTATAGAAAGAGAGATAATCAAAGAAGAATAATATCATTGAATCAAAGTAAATCCTTTTTTTAGTTTGTTTGCATGAAAGAAAAGAGCATAGAGTAAAAAGAAAAAATATCTGTAATATCTTAAATTCACTAAAAACAAGGATATAAGGTGTTTACATGAAAATCTGTAAAGCATGGATAACTAAATTGCATATAAAAGATGGTTATAAAAAAAAGATAACAATAATATTTATTATGTTTACTGATATTTCTACAATTAAATGAAATTAAATGAAGTGTTGAGTGAGTTGAAAATAAAAAAGAACAAAAACATAGTCTCATTTTGTTACTATTAAAGCAAATAAAATAGCAAGCATCAAGGTCTAGGGATAACAGAAGCATGCATCAAAGTCTAGCTTTAGTAAAACATATACATTTAACAAATATCATCTTATAGAGCAGTCTCGGTTTCTTCGCCACACTTTTTGTTGTGACATTGCATCCCATCATCATCTTCATTCGCCAAAGCCACACAAGCACCGACCATATTGTTTTTTGTACATGTAACAGGCCAAACATGGTTTATATTATTTTTATGTACATGCATCATATAATTGTAACATACAATATATAGTCAATCTAAAGTATTGACAAGTAAGCTATTAATATAACAATAAAAATAGCTTAACTTGTCCACAAAAATCATGTTGATTACACTTCTTCAGGAGTATAGAAAATCCAGCTCTCTTTGTTAGTCAATGAAACTAGTGTGATCTTTATATTGGATAGGTTGTAGATGGATGAGATTCATGACAAGGAGAATATACATGGATTAGAAAAAACATATGTGTCTTTGGTTTGATCTTAATTACTCTCTAGGCTTATTTTGAGTTTGACATCTAATTAATGTGAGCTCATGATGATTATAAAAGTACAAACTTTGAAAGGTGCAAGACTGAGGATGTTAGGATCAAAGATTCAAGAGAATGTTGAAAAATCTTTAAAGCCTATGGGTTAAAAAGATTTGAAGCCAACAATAGTAAAGTACACGAAAGTCTATGATTCTTGTACCCCGCTCCCTTTTGCCTTTTTATAACAGTAAGCAAAAAGCTTCCCCTCCCATTTTAGACATGTGTGACTATTAAGTTTTTTTGGAGATGAATAATTAAGCAGCTCCATTCTAATTTTGGAGACGTGTGACTAATTCATCTGCCTACATACTTAAGCAAGTAGGAAGGCTGTTGTGCAACTACTTTCCTCTCATTTAGTCCCATGTATCTAGTTTCAGGAGCCAGTACTTGCTTGTATATATAATATAATATAATATTGAAGGCACTAAATGAGGCTGGTGTTTGATGGCTCCATGACGGAGCCATCGACCAAGGCTTTATGTAACGCAGCCCAAGTTGCATGTTGTTAGATTCTATAGAGAGGCAGAAACAATGTTGAATGAAAACCCAGGATTGATCCAAAATAAAAATACATGAAATTCACTCGTTAATAGCTTAAACCTTACCAGATTATAATAAAGAGATGCCCCAGAGGAGTTAAAACATTAAAAAAAAAATTATTGTAAAATAATAAAAACATAGCTATGCAAAATTAGCATCACCAGTATTAAGATGGTAGAACAATAGCAAAAGAGCAGTAGAAAATATGGAAAGTATCAAGCTTGAGTATAAAAAGTTCAGAAATAAATATGTTACAATATAAAATGCATTTAATATTCATTCTACGTCTAATTAGATAGATAATGTAATCTTATTTTATTGCATTAATATTAGAATATAAATTGCAATTGAATACATATTTGTTAAACTTTACTATTTAATATTAGGAATAAAAATAAATGAACTCTTATCAAATTGAGCCACGTAGCTTATTGAAAATTGAATTTGCTTGCAGCTGTAGCTGGTAGAGATCCAAAAATTTAAAATCCGTGCCAACAGGAAGATCTTGGCATATTTGCTTGACTATACTCTATTTGCACATTGTGAATATACATTTATTTCAATAGAATTCACTCAGTTTAAATACAAAATAGTTCCAACAAAACTCCAAATTCTTCAAAAATAAAAATAAAAAAATTTATTAATATTTTATATTTATTTCAAAACAAATACAAATATTAAAAATTTAATTTATCACATTTTACATATATTTTAATTAAAAATTAACTTTATTTCACATGTAAAATAATCTTTAAATAATAAAATAAATTTAGTTGACATCATAATATTAATATTTTTTACATAAAAAAAACTTAAAATATTTCAAAATATATTTCAATTAAGGAGACTTATAGTGCCCATGGCTTAAGAGGATAAGAGTGATTGCCGAGTGATATCCTAAGAGAAGAACATTACTGCACGGCTTCTAGCAGACTTCTAGGCTGATAAATAATGGTGAGAGAGGCATACAAATGGATCGTTTTACATCAAAAAGAAAAAAAAATTCTTGAATTATATAAGTAAATAATATAATCCCAAATAACAGAAGTATTTTTTAGAATAAAATCGTGAGGCTAATAAGAGGAAAGATCATAATTAAATGTATCTGAGCTGGAGTAGTATTGAGATAAGTGACCTCCTGAAAAGTACTCAATAATTTTCTAAGACCAACGCTGATAATACTTCTATATTTGAATTACGAGATATTACAAAACCTTTGCACAATATTTACTGTTTTATTTAATTCCCTCACAAAAATGATAACAGAACGGATAAATTTTAGTTTCTAACTTTGATAAAGTTGCAATATTGTCATTTTCAAAAAGATAAAACTGGGAATAACTCAAGACTATCATATTTGGACTTAATTCAAATTAATTTAAGTTAAAGTTTCAAGCCACAAGTAAAACACAAGTTTATAAAGTTGATAAGATTTACTGAGAGTTGATTAATCGATCTCAGTTGATACAAAAATTTCTTATAAAGTTGAAGCTGAGAATATAAATATTAACGTATAATCTAAGAAACCACTTGAATGCATTAATAAGGGTCCCTTTGAATTATGAAAATAAATTGTAATGACTCGAGATCAAAGATGGTGTAGAGTGATTATCAGGGTGATGACCATATGAGTGAATAAGAATCACCTGGATAAGAAGCTGCTTCGCAGACTTCTAGATAGAGAGACACGAATAAATTATTAGAAAGAGAAGAAGTGTCTAAATTGTATAAGTAGATAACATGATCCTAAATGATAGAAACGTCTTTTGGGATAAAATCGTGAAGCTAATAATGAGAACTCCGTAATAAAGCGTGCATGAGCAAGAATAGTACTGGGATGAGTACACAAACATATACAATTGGACAATATTTTTATATCTAGATCACAAGATGTTACATAAACATACATAATTGGAATCAAATCAAGGTCAATCATGCTTCACTTTTGAAGTTTAGTGTTTGGATAAAAATTCCAAACTAGGATTACAAGTTAATGACAAAGAATTAAGAAGAAGCTTTAGAGATAAACAACGAATTAGATTAAGGAGTAAGGAAGTTTCAGCTGAGGGCCCCTTTGAAGGAGGGAAGTAGTGGAAAGAGGAGCTGTGTGCAGTTCGTGGGAAGATCCGCTTGAGAGGGCTAGCCAAACAACTGAGAATAGCTAGAATCGAAGAGCTTTGGAGTAGGTGACCAGTACTAGCCGATAGCTTCCTTGGAGTTTAAATGCCAGAATCCAATTGTTGGATTGGCAAGCCGAGGAACCTCATTTTTATCATAAATGTAAATACTTATGATGGGAAGGACATAGATGAGAGTAGGCAGAAGTAGGAGGCTCCTCATTAATGCCTAAACAGTTGGGCGGTGTGAGTAGGCCTTGCCCACGTCGCCTACCAGGCCGAGCAATGATGATGAGTACCTCCCTTTGCCTCTAGGCCCATGTGCCGTACAACAGAGGCAAGACTATGACATAACAAGAGCTACTGACTAGTAGTTTATTCGCTTGGCATTGTTCGACTCGTCTTGAGTTTTTCAGCACTAAGATGTAATCCAATCAGTTGCTTCGTACTCATTTAGGAACGGAATTCAGGTGACCTGTTAGTGAATTAGCCCAAATCTACCATGTGTCAGGATTGACTAACATGGCCGATTTTTTCCTTAACAGTTTACTCCACCCCATTGCCCCGTGCGAAGGAAGGAGCCTTTGAAGACAAGGTGAGGGCCTAGCTCCGCATGGCTATGCAACGAATGGAAGAGGTAAGTAAAGAAAATTCACTAAAATTTTCTAGTACTGACCTATGCCTCGGTAAGTGAATTGTCCTTGTATGCCCTCAAGCATAACGATCGTGCATGTGTTCTTATTGAACGACTCAACCAGTTGGCCTTAGCATTGAAGGTGGACGTGAATAAGCAGGAGGCCACCTTGTCAGAGCACCTGCAGAAGCTCGAGGAGTCAAAGAAAGAGAAGGCTGAGCTCTGCCTTCGGCTAGAGGAGGAAAAGGGACTGCTGAACTTCGTCACCGGCTAGAGACTGCGGAGAAGGAGGGCACCGAACTTCGTTTCTGGCTAGAGACTGCAGAGGAGAATGCCAACTCTGCCTTTGCAACGAGGCGTCAAGTGGATAGCCGGCGGTGGCCAGCTTCAAGTGGAGTACAAAGTACATGCGTCTGTTGCCTTGTGGCGGAATTGCTTTGGCACCATGCTCCTATGGGGAGGGCGCATGACCTACGAGGAGGTAGAGAAGGTTTCCATTGCGAAGGGCTTTGAGCGCGCCCAGCGGGAACGGCGAACTGCGTTCAATTCCCGCTTATTTCGACACCATCGAAGAGGAGCTCTGGGAGCAATTGATAGCTTCCTAGATGGCGAGACTATAATCCCAGAAGGTTGGAAAAGCCAGCGAGTGAAGCTGAAAAAGCAGATGATGACAGTGAGCGACCCGCTGAACTGCAGGCTCAGCTCGCTCAGGATGCCGAGGGAGGCAAAGGGAGTGATTTAGATGTGTAAATAATTTTTTTTTTTGCAACCGAAAAGGCGTATATGTAACTTCCTTCAAGTGTTAATGAAGTTTTTTTTCTCAAAATTTTTCTAAGTCTTTGCATTTTGCAAACAGTGAGTGTATGTTGAATGTAACTATGAGCCGAATAGACTTAGGCAATTCCAAGCGAATGGCAGGCTCAATTGTTTTTCAAGCACAAGTGTAGTAGTGCATGGAGCAACTCCTAATAACCGAATTAGGTTTTAGGATTTTCCTGGTTGATAGGTGATTAGGAGGTTTAGTGCCTCAGCAGTTCTACTCTCATAGGCGTCTAAGCTTATGACTCGGATGTGTTAAAGCAGCCATAGAGGTTTAGAAACCTAGCTGAACTATGTGTCGTACTCACCGTTCGTGTGTTAGGCGAAACACAAATAGGTTGATATGAGTGAGAAGCATATGAAAATCGCTAAGTCCTAGAATTTGACGAGTAGGGTATCTAGAAAACCCGGGTAGCCGAATTAGGCTTTAGGAAATTTTTACGACTGATAGACGAATAGGGGTTTCGTGTCTTGGCAATTCTACCCTCGTAGGCGTCTGAGCTTACGACCCGAAGGTGTCAGAGCAATTGCAGAGGTTTAGAAGCCTATGCAAATCAGCATGCCCTTTTCACCATTCAGTTTAGGAGTGTTAGTATGGGTGACCCTTCAAAGCTGAAGTGGCTGCGGATTCATGTGTTGCAACCAAGGATGCCCTGTTTGGTTGGAGGTCATTTTGGTTATGACTATGGCTAAAATGGCCTCCAACTATTTTATTAAAAAAAATTCATTTTTAACCCCCAATATATAAATTTTAATATAAAAAATTCACTTTATATCACATTCTACACAATTTTTATCACATTATACTTAATTTATTTTATTAGTTTTTTTTAATAAAATGGATGGAGATCATTTTAGCTATAGCCTGATCGCCAACCAAACAGAGCCTGATAACGATCAAACTAATTCCTTGGGAATACGAGGCAAAAACGTGTCGGTCCGTGTTCATTTGAGAAGGTGAGCTAAGCCTCTAAGGATAACCAGTTCTCTGGGAATAAGAGGCGAAGATGCACCGATCTGTGTTTCGCGAAAGAAGTTGGGTCAAACTGTAAGGGATGTCAAGACAAGTTCTTAGAGGATGGGCAAAAACATGCCAGGTCATGTCTCATTCGGGATGTCGGTTGTGTCCTGTGGCTCATCGACTGAAGGCTTAAGCGCTGTTCACCTATAAGACGTTCTCCAGACAAGTGAAGATGTTTGCACAAAACGAAGACTTGATTTTATTGATGTGGTGAAATTTGTACGGTCTTTAGTAGGAGTGGTCCTTATATGTTAGGTGTAGAAGCATTTGAGCTCGTTACCACTCCAGGTTCGTGGTAGCAGGACACCATCTTGGTATGTGAGTTTGTATGTATTTTCGCTGATAACTTCGCAAACGATGAAAGGTCCTTCCCAATTAGGCTCTAACTTACCAGATGTCATGTCTCTCCCTGCCGTATTGCGAAGTTTGAGAACAAGATCACCCTTGTGAAGTTTTCGCAGTAACATGTTCGTTGTAGAGTTTTCGGATCATTTCTTTGTGTTTAACTTGCTTAATAGATGTAACTTTTATGGCGCCTTTGAGTAGGTCCAAGTCTAACCTCCTCAGAGCATTATTCCGTTCTCTCCATTCGTTGAAGTCCTCTGATTGGTTTGAGGCCACCAGTTCGACTCTTGGAGAGTATACTTCGAGTTCAATTGGTATGACTGCCTCCCCATTGAAAATCAAAAAGTAAGGCGTTTCGCCCGTTGCCATCGAGGGCGTTTATTTAGGCTTTAGCTTATGGTAGGTAATTCAGAAACTCACTTTTTGCCTGCGCCATCAGCTTCTTTAGAGCCGCCATGAATCTCTTATTTGATGCCTTCACTTGGCCATTCGTTTGATGATGTCAAATGAAAGTGAATTGTTATCAGATTCCATGAGTTGCACAGAGTTCGGTTACTTGCTTGCCAGTAAAAGCAGTCCCGTTATCACACATGAGGTTCATAGGAATGCCAAACCTGCAAATGATCTACATCCAGATGATCTTCACATGGGTGTCATCTGGATGAGCTGTGGGGGCTACATCGATCCATTTGGTGAAATAGTCAGTTCCCAGGCGAAGGAATCTTTGGTTTTGGGCCGCTCTGAAAAGAGGACCAAGGAAGTCCAATCCTCAGGTAGAAAATAGCCAAGACACCTGGATGGGTTGCAGCTTGCATGCTGGTCGATCGGGGATGGTGCCATAGAATTGAGGGTGTCTTCTGGCAAATTCGACAACGTCATTGCACAACTCAGGCCAATAGCAACCATGTCAAATTATACGGAAGACCAAACATTCTTCCTTCTACGTGTGTGTTCCACATTCATCGCGGTGAATCTCTTCAAGGACATGCTTTGTCTCATTGGGTCCTATGCATTTCGCCAGGGGGCGCGAAAGCATGTATGATAAAGTTGCCCTTGGAGAATTACATACCTAGCCATTTTCTTTTGAATTCGCCTGGTGTACGTTCGGCTACTAAGTACTTGGTGATTTTCTCAATCCACTACTAGTCGTTGGATGAGGTACTCAGCACTTCGAGCTTGTTGTAGTGAAGTGGACAGGTGCAATTCATCTTCCATGTCTGTAGGCCCTTTTTTCGCCAACCTGCCGAAGGTTTTGTTTGACGTGAGGTCATAATTCTTGAAGCGCAAGAAGGCGGCATTGGCTTTGATCAAAAACATTGTTAGGATTTCATCTCTGGTTAGCAGTTGCTTGGCTGACGGCTAATTTTGAGCTGTTAAAGATCTTGATGTATTTGATGCCTAGGCCATAGGTGAAATGGAGGCTGGCAATCAGGGCGACCTTGTATTCAGCCTCATTGTTTGTGGCTAGAAAATCAAGTCAAATAGCTTTGTCGAACTAATGGAGAAGATGCCAATCCCTCTTGATTCTTTGCCTAACGTACCGTCAACAAACAAGGTCTAGGGAAATTGATCTTCGAAACATCGCAGTTGCTCAGTTGTCGATAATTTGATAATGAAGTTAGCAAGCGCCTGAGACTTTATCATCATTCGGGGAGCAAAGCATATATCGAACTCAGACAGTTCGATCGCCCATTTCTAGATTCGTCTGGAGGCTTCGGGAGTGTGGATTGCTCTCTTTAAGGGCACGCTCGTCAGCACTGTGATCTGATGCATTTACAAGTAGTGTCGAACACATCTTGCTACAATGATGAGGGTGAAAGCAGCCTTTTGCAATGGAGGATCACTCTTTGACGCCTTAAAGCATGTGGCTGACATAGTAGACCAACGTTTGCACCCTACAATCTTCTCAAATAAGAACTGCAAAAACAACGATGTCAGAAGTGGAGAGGTAAAGATAGAGAACTTCACCTTTGATCGGGGAAGACAGCACAAGTGGCGAAGAAAGATAGTTCTTCAGATTAGAGGAAGCAGTTTTGCACTCTTCATTCCATTCCGGCCCACCCTTGCGAATAGTCTTCACGAAATGTTGGCATTCTTCGCCTGATCTGGTGATGAACTGGCTGAGTGCTGCTATTCACCTAGAGCTTTTGTACCTCCTGGCAATCTATTGGTGACAGCATGTCTAGGATCGCTATGATTTTGTTGGGGTTCGCCTCAATTCCTCGAACAGATACGATGAAACCCAGGAATTTGCCTAAGGGTAGCGCGAAGAGGCATTTTCAGGGGTTTAGCTTCATGTTGTTCGCCCGAAGGGTATGAAACATCTCTTCGAGATCCCGAAGGTGCTATTCAAACACGAAACTTTTTACCAGTATATCAACATAGACCTCCAAATTCTATCCGCTTTCGTGGTGAAAGACTATCCACCATCCTTTGGTAAGTCACACCTGCATTCTTTAGGTCAAAGGGCATTACTCCATAGCAGGTCCCTTGGTCGGTGAATTAGGTCATCTCCGCATCCTCTGAGGCCATAAGTATCTGATGGTGGTAACTGGAGAATGCAACGAGGAAGTTGAGAGTGGAACAGCTAGCTGTGGAATCCACCAACTTGTCAATCTTTGACAAGGGATATGAATCCTTCGGTCAGGTTTTATTCAAGTCAGTGAAGTTTATGCACATTCGCCACCTATTATTCGCCTTCCTAACTACAACTACATTCGCGAGCCATTCTAGATATTGGACTTCGCGAATGAAGCCAGTCGAAGCGAGCTTTCGACTTACTCCTTGATCGCTTCCCACTTTTCGCCCCCAAAACATTTCTTCTTTTGCCTAAAGGGCTTGTGCCTTTCTTTGACGTTGAGTCTATCTTCAACTATCTCTCTGCTAATGCCAGACATAACAAAAGGGTTAGGCGAACACATCAATATAAGAGGAAAGGAGGACTACAAGCACCTTTTTTTACTATCATTCAAGTTTTGTGATACAAGAATTTCCTTTATCGGATATAGGTGTGGTAAAGACTTCTTTTTCGACGGTCTCTTCGACAAGCACTACCCTGAGATCTTCGTTCTCTTCGAAAAGTTTAGCTGCTATGGCCAAACACCTTTTCACCTCGACGAGATCCGCTCAAACGGTGGCGACGCCCTCTGGAGTAGGAAACTTTCTACAAGAGTGCATGGTGGATGCAACCAAGCGGAAAGATGCAATGATTGGCCTGCCAAAGATGCCACTGCACTTGGAGGCAGCATCGATGATGAAGTTTACCATTCGAGTGATTGTCTTGGTGTCTTCTTCGAGAGTGATCTGACTGACCAATCGGTAGGCGTCGCCTGCGAAGCTGGTTATCATTACCTCGTAGGCAAAGCGGCGCAGCTCGGGAAGTTTATTTGCCGAAAAGCGTCGGTGTAGAGGATATCGATTAAACTTCCCGTGTTAACAAGGATTCGATAAAGGTGGAATTCACAGTACTAGCCGATAGCTTCCTTGGAGTTAATTGCCAGAGTCCAGTTGTTGAATTAGCTAGTTGAGGATCCCCTTCTTATTATAAATATGAGTATTTATAATGGGAAAGAAGTTGATGAGATTAAGTGGGAGTAGGGGACTCCTCATTAATACTCAAATAGCTGGGCGATGTCAGCATGGGCATTAGGCCGAGTAATGAGAATAAGTGCCTCCCCTTATCCTTACACCCAAGTGCCGTGTAATAGGGGCAAGGCTATGACATGATATGAGCTACTAGCTAGTAGTTTGTTCACCTGGCATTGTTAGACTAGCCTCAACCTGTTTGGTTCTAGGGCATAATCCAATCGATTGCTCCGAATCCGTTTGGGAATAGAATTCGAGTGACTTGTTAGTGGATTAGCCTAAATCTGCCACGTGTTAGAGTTGATTGACGTGGCCAATTTTCCCTTAACATTCAGTTATTTCAATTCAGGGAAGTTTTAAGGTTTATAATTTAAGATTTAAGAAATAGAATTAGAATTTAGAGTTTAGTGCTCTAAGGCAAATATAAATAGCAGTTTTTGGAGTTAAACGGTAGACAGCAAATAGTTAACTGTCACAAAAGCGACATTCTCTCCCCAAATTGCACAGAATCAAACGATGGGCAGGTAACAGATATCAGAAGAACAAAGTTAAAGGACGGAAAGAGCATTCAGCGAGTTATTATCAGATTAACAACGAGTACAAACCATGGGGCGGCGACTCATTCCTCCTTCAGAGATTCTCCTTCTAGACAGGCGACATCTGCGGCCTCATATCGGGCAGCATCTTCTTCATTCAGCAGCTTTTCCATGTCCCGCAGCCTCGTTCTAACCACGGAAGTCATAAGAACTTCGGCGACAGCCAAGGAAGAGAATGAGGGCGGCAGCTCTAATTAGGGCTTAGGGTTTCGGGGAACGAGAAAGATGCGATAGAAAATCGTACTTGCGGCCGTCCCCAGTGTCCAAAGCCAGAGGATCTTAAGGCCGGGGCTCTTCTCTCTCCACTTCGTCACCATCGTCGTCGTCGTCGTCGTCGTCGTCGAGACGGAACCTCAACCGGGATTTTGCTCGCGGCAAGCAAAAAGGAGCAAACGGCAGCGAATTCCTCCCCCGCAAATAATTTATGATCGGTTAAATTTAATAAGATTAAAATTAAATTTAAATAAAAAATTTTTTTTATTAAAAATTATAACTAATGTAAAATAAAATTAATTATTATATTAAAATATAATATAAAATTAATTATTATATTAAGATATATAAAAAAATATAATATAAATTAATTATTATTTTAATAATATGTATAAAATATGAAGTAAAATTAATTTTTAATATTAAATTTTATGTATGATTTGATATGCTTGATTAAAATTAAATTAAGTTAATTTTAAACGAACAAATAAATAGGACTTAAAATTTTTTTTTATTTTAAAAATTTAAAAATTACTTAATATCTTAACTTACAAAAATTTTAATAATAAATTATTAATTTATCCGGCATGATCCTCAAAAAAAATCAATCAATTTAATTTCCCATTTAAAATAATTGTTATATAACTAATTCATATTACTTTAAATCATATATATTTTTCCAAAAAGTCACAAAGCTTTTTTAAATCATTTTTTTCCCTCTAACCTAACTAAATAATCTGAAATTAAAGGTTCTAAATTTTAGAAGATATAAAAGATTTGAACCACATATAAAAGACTTCTTCTATTCTATGCTTTGATATCAACTTGATTCATAATACATTAAGCAAAGATAAATGAAGCACTAGCACCGTATTTTCTCTTGAACGAACATTTCTCTAGCTATATCCGAGAAGTTTTCAGATCTTCATGAAATTCTATTAAACTTTTACAAAATAGTCTTTTAAGACAAAATCTCTACTACTTGTCACAAGATTTTTTTTCATCTCCCGGATTAGTTTCTTTCCCTTAAGAATTCTAATATATCGAGATTATTTCAAGGTATTAGAGCTCATAATCAATGATGGTTTATATAGAGAAATTCATCGATAATTACACAAAACTTATATTTTTTAATACAATATAATGCTAATAAGTGAGCTCCACCTAACCTGAAAATCAATTAGAAATTAAATAAATTATAATCAAGTCCAACCACTCATCTTAAAATAATAGAACAATGAGAATGACTCATCCAGAAGTTAGAACTCAAGACTAACCAGATCAAACATTTTATAGTTGGCAGTAGCACATGTTTAGCATCAACTTTCACACCAACTTTCACAACTAATATACCATCAAAAAATAAAACTTTCACATCTAATATCTATAAAAAAACACTCACATCTAATACAATAAACTTTCTCCATAAAACAAAAATGCAATAAACTTTCACAAATTTTATAAATTACATAAATTCTAACATAAAAAATTAATACATTCTCAATTTTATTTTACATTTTATAACAATTATAATATTATTGACGTAGGAAGTAGGGGGTCCCAAGAAAAAGAGAGATAGAAAGAGAGAGAGTCCCAAGAGACGGCGGAGCGCAGATGGCTGAAACCTGCTGGTCGAGGCTTAGAAGAAGAAATGAGCATCCAGAAAAGCACACAGAAAATTTAAGGTGGTTCAGGGATGAGATCCCCTACGTCCATCGGGACGAGCTCGAAATATTTCACTATACCTCAAAGAGAATGTCGCTTGGGTCAAGTACAGATATGACCAGAGCTCAGAAAGAAAAGGGGCTCTTCTGTACAGAGGGAGGAAATGAAGAAGAAGAAGAAGAAGATGATGAAGATCTCTGTGCGACTCGTCCTCCTTGGTTCTTCTCCCCCCTTTTCAAAGCTCTGTTCAAGGATATTTATAGGGAGCAGTGCTAATTTCCCCGAGTGGGATGCACGCCTGAAGTTGAGCCCATGCTGGCGGTTCCACCTCTGTCGGTCTTGGAGAAGGCCGACAGTAGTGGGTGAAGCAAGTGGCTTCTTGGTCTTCGCGCCTTATGAGAACTCGCAGCGGTTGGAGCATGTGGGTCCTTGGTTTGTGTGCCTCATGGGGACTTGCAGCGAGTGGTGGGGGCCCACGCTATCAGGATGTTTTGAAGGAATCCGGCGAAACATCATGGACGATGATATGCACGTTTGAATCATCGTGGACGATGGTATGGCAATGCTATAGTTGTAACCTCATGGCCGATGTTTGGTGGCTCGACCAAACCTCGTGGCCGATGATTGGAGTTCCGATGCCTGCAAGCGAAGGAACTTGGTCAGCGAAATATCATGCTAAATGTTTGTCATGTGTACGACTGTGATGCAGCACTGGAGCAACATGTCAACATTAGCCCCCCCCGCATGCTGGGGCGCGAACATTTGTGAGTCCTAGCATGCAAACCGTGACAGTGGTGGACGCGCTGCTTGAGATCTGCATAGATAGTCAGTGTGACACCCTCTTGCTGGCACTCTTGCCTCCATGATTCCTGCAAGGAAAGAGGAAAGAGCAAAGTTAGAAAGATGACAGAACAAAATAAGTGGGCTTATCCTGAGGATGAATGATCAGGCCCACAGCCATCTCTATTATGAGGAGATCAGCGGCATACTTCTTTTCGCATATCTGTACAGAAAAGAAGTAATGATAATAATAGTAGAGGTCTTGCCTAGGAGGGATTATCTGACCCAATGCCAAAAGGACTTAGATCGTTCGAAACATCGTGGTCGATGTTTGTTCTTGAGGCATGAACTGACCTCCGTCAGAGCGACAGATCCTAGTGAGAGGCGAAGGCACTCTGCTTAGGGAGAACCTGTATCGTGAGTAGATAGCAGGGAGTGCCCTAAGGTTATGAGCAGGCCTTCTGGCCCTCCGCTAGCTGGATGAGCTGATGGAGAGGTTCCAGATGTTGATAGGAGACCCCGCCTGCCAGGCGTAACTAGGCTCAGTGACCTCCGTAAGTAGGAGTGTTTGAATTGTTGAATCTCTCAATTTTGATGATTACAATAATTTAGCATTATGGACTAATCATCTTATTAAGTGTGTTATCAGGTTATTTATATCATAATTGAGGTGAATGTCCAAATTCAAGTTCAAGAAAAGAAGTATACTACATGGTTCTTTTTATTTTCTTTTCTAAGACATAATTGTAAGCATGCATGTCTTTGCCAAGAATTTAACTTGTACTCAATCTTAGTCAGCCTAAGGTCTATTCATTTCTTGATAATCTTTGCTGTAAAATTCATCTCTACAGCTTCAGGAAAAACCGATCGATTTCTCTGGACTGGCCCAAACACAGCTGCTCAGCTGACCGTTTGGCCCATCTAAATCTCTAAAAACTAAGAATATCTTATTTTCACTACTTTATCTCTAGCAGCCCACTTTAAAAATATATTTTAATTTGAAACATCCCTCAAAAAATTATTTTTTTACTCCTTGTTCATTCTAAAATAAAAAAATATTTACATTTCTCATTTCACTTATTCTTTTCAGCAGTATTTGAGTTTTGTGCTGAATATATTGTCCACCTAAGCTATCTAATATGTCAAAATCTATTCTAGATGGCACTCTCTTTGTTTTAACCCTTGGGTGAAAATTTGAGTGTTAAAGCCTTCTTTTAGCCATTTTCAAATTATCTTTTCTTGTTGAAAATACTCCATGTTTCATTATGGGAAATGGACAAAACTACTATTCTATGCTTTATCACAGCAGTCGTTTTCTCAGGTTTTATTTTTAAAGCATTTCCCTTGTTTCAAGCATGATTGGACTTGACATTTATCCTTAAAATACAAACACAACTGAACCCACTCTGTCTCCAACGTTCCAATGGACACATCATCACCCAGAAATGTCCGAAATGCCCTCTGCTTGCTGTTTTCTCATTGGTCCACTTATATGACATGTCAAAATAGTTGTCTATAATTGGCTAATTCAAATAAAGGGCAAATATTTCAAGCTTCATGCTTACCACCTGCTGTAGGAAAATAAAAGAATACATTTCTTACTGTTCTATACTTTTCTTCCTGCTCAAAAATCTTTCAAGCTCTCCTTCAAGCTTCTATTTGCAAACAAACTTCCTCTAAGAGAAACAAAAAGAAGAAAGAGTGTTGTGCTTTTCACTGTTCTGAAGCCAAAACTAGTAATCCTCATTATTCACATTCCTTCTTGCTTTTTGGTTTTGTCGTAGCCTCAAGTTTTTCATAATCTGAACCTTCACTGTTTTTGTTCTTGTTGTACAATAAAAGCAAGATTGTGTAGCTAATAGTTTCATATCTTAAAGCTTGTCTTTTCCTGAATATTTTGAGATGTTTGTTTTTGCTTAACCTACTTTCTCCTTTTCTTTTACCCCAAGATTACAGAATTTAATCTTGGACTTCTACGAGGTTTACCCTTGGCAAGTTGCTGTATGTATAGAGCTCTTCACTGTAATTTAATTTTTTGTGTTTAAGTTGTAATTGAGCTAGCAAGGCTAGCAAAATCTTGTATCATTCTCTACTTTCTCCTGAGTTTGTTTTGTAGGTTTGCTCGGCTTTGGTACCTGCAAAAAGCCGTGGTGTATAGGTTTTCTTGGCTTTGGTTCCTGTAAAAAGCCATAGGATTATATCGAATTTATTCGACTTTGATTCCCGTAAAAAGCCGAGGAGATTTAGTGAAAATTCTCATTTGAGGAGCGTGGGGAGTGGACTAGGCGGTAAACCGAACCACTATAAATTTGTTGTGTTCTTTTCACTTTTACTCTCAAATTCTCTTGAACCAAAGTGATATAACATATCTAAATTTAAGAATTTTAAAGTTATAGAAAACATGAAATATTTTTATTCAAAACAGATATATGATTACTAAACTCTAAATTTATTATTTCTGGTCTCTTTTGGATTCATTTCTGCACTGCTCTGCGAACCTTGGTCAATTCTCAAAATCGACCGAATTGTTCGGGTAAAATTTTTTGCACTGCTCTGCGAACCTTGGTCAATTCTCAAAATCGACCGGACTGTTTGGGTAAAATTTTCTGCACAATTTTTCCTTGTCCAAGTGATCTCAGAACTAAGTGTACTTGATCAATTTGACAAACTTAAGTATACTACTTCTTATTCCTCTTATTTTTAAATTAAAAGTAATCATTTAATTTTTTTTTTTAAATCCCAATTCACCCCCCTCTTGGGAAGTCTCTGGGCCGACATGAATAACTTGGCATAAGAGCAAGTATCGTGCACGATGTTACGTGCAGCGATAATATTAGCTCAAAGGATGGTATGATAGAGATCCAGAATTGTTGTAATTGAGTTCTAGAAGATCGACAGTAAATGATTCCAAGAAATCATGAATTCCAGAAAGTCAGGATGCCGAATATACGAATTTCAGAAATGAATTCCGCAATGCCGTGAGTGGAATAAGAAATCTAGAATATCATAGGATGAAGCATCCAGTAAAATTTTATCAGAAAATCATGATGGAGGGAATGTGGCCCATGCCAGTGGGTTAAACATCATGGATGATGTTTAAACGAGGATCAGGCCTGTTCTCCATCCCTTGGGTCCACAGGTTCACTATCTCGATATTTCCTTTTCACCCTTCGCTTAGCTCTGTGGTCAAAAATATCGGGTGCGTCGTTTCCTGCATCTTCTAGGAGCACGAACATGAACCAGGTGAACGCAGCTCCTTTCAGCGTGGTGGCAAGGAGGTGGCACTTCGTCGGCTCGTCTCTTTGGCGGTAACGGAGGGCTGCCTCAAACCCTTGGATGTGCTTGCGAGGATCTGTGGTGCCCTTGTAGACTTCCAAGCGTGGCAGTTTGAAGTCTTCAGGGGCCGACGCTTTGCGAATGGCGTCGCAGAAAACGACATCGAAGTTAAGAGGTCCAAAGAAGGCCTCAGGCTCATATTGAGGGGCCCCCTGGTGGGGAAAATCCTGACTAAGAGGATGGGGGGAGCCAGAGGCCTAAGCAGAGGGAGTTTTTGAAGTAAGGGGAGCCCCCGTCTACTCCCGAAGACGAGGAGGGGCATCCGCCGCAATCAGCGTGAAGAGTGCTGGGGTCGCCGCGACCGGCGTAGATAGACGCGGAGCCACCGCAATCGGTGGGAACGGAGCAAAAGCCTCCGCGACCAGTGGAAAAAGAGCAGGGACCGCTGCGATCTGCGGGAAGGCTGCATCATTGGAGGCGTTGGCTGCCCGGTTTTGCTGTAGGACCGCCGCCTGCCGAGTGGCGAGATCAGTAACAAGATCAGTGAGATTTACTAGCATCTCGCGCAGCTCAGCAATTTGGGCATTTCGAGTAGCGGAATTGGTTTTGCGCGTTCTGGCCAACATTCTCTCAGGTCTTAATGAAAGCACCAAAAAATGTTGACGTGGGAAATAGGGGGCCTAAGAGAAAGAGAGATAGAAAGAGAGAGTCCCGAGAGACGGCGGCGCACAGATGGCTGAAACTTGCTGGTTGAGGCTTAGAAGAAGAAAAGAGCATCCAGAAAAGCACACAAAGAATTTAAAATAGTTCAGGGATGAGATCCCCTATGTCCACCGGGACGAGCTCGAAATATTTCACTATATCTCAAAGAGAAGGCCGCTTGGGCCAAGTACAAATATGACCAGAGCTCAAAAAGAAAAAGGGCTCCCCTGTACAGAGGGAGGAAATGAAGTAGAAGAAGAAGAAGAAGAAGATCTCTGTGTGACTCGTCCTCCTTGGTCTTCTCTCCCCTTTTCGAAGCTCTGTTCAAGGATATTTATAGGGCGCAGTGTTAATTTCCCGGAGTGGGATGCACACTTGAAGTTGAGCCCATGCTGGCGGTCCCACCTCTATCGGTCTTGGAGAAGGCCGGTAGTAGTGGGTGAAGCAAGTGGCTTCTTGGTCTTCGCGCCTTATGGAAACTCGCAGCGGTTGGAGCATGCGGGTCCTTGATTTGTGTGCCTCATGAGGCCTTGCAGCGAGTGGTGGGGGCTCACACTATCAAGATGTTCTGAAAGAATCTGGCGAAACATCATGGACGATGATATGCATGTTTGAATCATCGTGGACGATGGTATGACAATGCTGTAGTTATAACCTCGTGGCCGATATTTGGTGGCTCGACCAAATCTCGTGGTCGATGATTGGAGTTTCAATACCTACAAGGGAAGGAACTTGGCCAGCGAAATATCATACTAAATATTTGTCACGTGTATGACTGTGATGCAGCGCTGAAGCCACATGTCAACAAATATAACAAATAAATTTTATTTTAAATTCATCACACAACAACATAATCAAATAGATCACAACTTAGTTATTTATTTTTCATCCGACACATTTAACACAATTTTTTTGTTCAACACATTTACATATATGATTTAAATATATATATTATATAACAAAATTTGCCATAATTTTCACGCTAACGAAAGACAACCCCTGTGACACACTATAAGCAACAAAAAAACTTCAGGAGGACCAGCTCCGCGAAACTCCGCCACGAGTTGCACCCAATTCATCTCTCTCTCTCTCTCTCTCTCAGCAGCGACACTACGCGATTAACTCATTCGTCTCCCTCCGTGATCTCCGGCAAGGCAGGCTGCCAGATAAAATTTTGATCTCGTGGAGAAAACGCGACCTCTGCTGCGCTAATGTGCAACGCGCGCAACACAGAAAACTCCACTTGCAAAAGGAACTGAATCAGGAATCAAATAAACCCTAGCAGCAGAACGAGGCTGGAAGAAGAATCTTCTTTCGGCCATCAGTAATCAGACGATGGGCCTCCCGGTGTCGCCCAGATCCTGGCCATAACGCAGCTTCCACAACTGAATCCATCCATCAGTCGCGGGAAAACGATGGTGATTCAGGGGATCGGAAGAAGAAAGGGGAAATGGAGGTGCCCTGGAGAAGATTTGGGCAATGGAGGAGGAAGGGGAGCAATCGGGAGGGGTTTCGAAGAGCGCGAGTGAGAACTGCTTGTAGATGCCGCCGACGTCGAAGTAGATGAGGCCGGAGCTGGGGATGTCAACCCGGATGCCGAGGACGGGGAGCCAGAGGAAGAGCTCCTGAGCGTAGATGCCGGAGATGGCCGCGATCTGGCCGTAGGAGAGCGATCCGGTGAAGTTGCGATCGTAGCGAACCTTCGTCTCGAACTTGGCCGTGCAGTCCTCCTCCAGATGCACCTCGAGTCGCCCATCCTCGTCCAGGCGGAAATAGCGGACGCCTTTCGGCAGCAGACCGATCGGCAGCCCGTGCTGCTGGAGGACCTCGTATGCGGTGATCGCCGGCGGCGGCGTTTCTGGCGCAGAGTCTGCTTTGGGGGAAGAGAGGAAGAGCAGTAGAAGGAGATGGAGGTAGACCATCATCTCGCCGCCTCAGTCTCTGGATCCAATTGACGAAGACGAGAGAGACCGAGAGGGAGAGAGAGAGAAGGAGACGAGAGAGACCGGGAGAGAGAAGGAGAAGCAATTATTGATGAAGGGTACGTGTGGGGACCACCGGCGGTTTCCACGTCAGCGCTGTAATCGCTACTCCCTTCGGTTTATCTCGGGGGGGGGGGGGGGGGGGCANTAGATGATTTTCTTTTTAGCCCTCAAACTTAATATTTTATTTTGAATTGATCCTCTTTGTCTTTAATAATGCTATCTTATTATTAATTTTATTATACTATAAAAATTATAAACTAAAAATCTAAAACTCAGTTTTCATATAAGTAGATATCATCCTAATTATAAAAGAGAGAGAGAGAGAATATCTTTATATAATAACATTAAATTGAATAAATAATAATTTTAAAATAATATAAATATTTAGATAACATTAAGATCTAGATAACACAAATATCTAGATAATATTAAATTAAATAACTTCTTAAATGGCTTTAAGGGGTTTAAATTATCATATCCAAATACAGTTTTATATTTTGGCTATGAAAGTAGTTGTTTTCATTGAAATGAAATATTGAACAAACATGATTTGAACGAGCTTTGCTAACATAAACAATGTGAAATTGAGCAAAAGTGAACATATGAATAAGTTGCTATCTTATAGGCCTGTTTTTTTGCTCTGTTGGCCTGCATTTTTCCTTAAATCAAATAAAATTTGCTATTTAGACTAGTAGTCACTGTAAACAAGGAAATAAAATCAATCCATCAAGCTAGCACCTACATTGTTTAACCATAAAAGCAGACAAGTTCATGAGGCATGTTCATAAGTTGCAGGGTTCCATGATCAGAAACAGCAGAATTGTTCAACTTTTAGAAGATACTTAACTCTACTAAAACTGTTTGTGAAACAACACATTATAGTCATCGATGAACTTATCCTATTAATTCGAAGTCAGCTCTTATGAAAGCAATAGAGCATATAAGTTGACTATAAAGGTTTGATTTCTAGACATTAATGGAGCAATGGATCTTGAAGGAGGAGATCCACAGTGCTGTTTATGCTCTCGCAAAAGAAGAGTAAAAGAGAGAGAAAAAATAAGAACTAAAATAACATATTGAATTTACGTTGTTTCGAAGAAATCTTCTTACATCTAGTAGCCTAGCCAAGCCCAAAAGGAGTCTACTAGATAATCAAGGTGAGTACAAGATGAAAGTATGAAGCTGAAGGTGGAAAGGATTCTCTGGTGGAGTACTGCTAAAGGCACCCTGTTTCCCTTTTCTTGCCTTGGTGTTAAGTGTACAAGTTTCCATAGAGGAAGGAAGAACCCTCTGTTTATAGATGAAAAAGGCTTCATGACTAATGAGGTGAAGTCGCACATTTTTTGCAGCTTCATTAAGATATTTGCCTGCAGGTGCTGGTACGAATGGCATGTGTCATCAAGCCTACTCGAGTCCACATGACACTTTTTGATAATACTAAGGAAATAGTAATGACCTTTCTAAATGGCTGAGATGTCTATGGAAGATGTGTTTGATTTGAATACAAATAATTGGATGAAATTAAAATTCCCTGCAACTGATAGGTTAATAGAAGTGTGATCATGCGGCCAAATAACTTCGATTTCTCTTAGATTACTTGGAGAAGATATTGATGGACTCTCATGGTCAATACATGGCTATGGTGATGACTCTTGATTAATTCGAGTGATTAACTGAGTTTAATCTTGGCTTGGCACTATTCTGATGGAGTCTCTAAATTCAAACTTAGTTGACCATGATGCTACATAAATGGCTAGGATTAAAGCATTGTTTGACCCGTAAACATTAAGCATGGTCATAAGTTACAGAGTTCAATAATTTGCTGTTGAAACTATAAATTATAGGATCGGAAATAGCAGATTTATTCCACTTTTAGAAGATGTGCATTTCTAATGAGATTGTTTGTGAAGCTAATTATTATAGTCATCAAAAAGTTGCATGCCTTTTCCTCTTTACGGACGCTTAGGCTCTTCATAAATGCAGCCATAGAGAGAAAGCGCTACTTCTGCAGTTGAATGGCATCGTAACACATGCAAAATTTTAGTGAAAAGGAAATGCCCTGAAACATAAAGAAAGACATGAAATATAGATGAACTTTCTTCACCTATAAATCCTGAAGCAAGATCGACCAAGCATATGGTAGTGTTGAACAGATCTTGGATTGGAAGAAAAAGCCTCATCTCAGCAGAATATTGCCTAAATCTTTAGCTAAATGAAGTTTCATGCGTTATGGATGCACTTCTTTAGATCACTTAACAGACCTGCTACAGGAAAAAACATATTTGCAAACTTTAGGAAATTTAAGATGCCAATCTGCATATGAATATAAGGTTAAATCAACAACAACCACAACAAACAAGCCTCTATCCCACAAGATAGGGTCGGCTCATGAATCTTTCATTTTCATTGCGCTCTATCAAAAAATAAATCCTCATTTATCTCCAAATATATGAGATCCTTTCTGATGCTTTTTTGTCTTATCTTATTTAGTCTTTATCTTTCTCTTCTAACGCAGGCAAAATCCAATGATTTAACTCTCCTTATTAGAGCTTCCATTGGCCTATGATTTATACGTCCAAACCATCTTAGCCCACTCTCCCTGAGCTTATTCTTAACTAAGGCTACTCCAATCTTCTTGTAGATATACTTATTTCTCATCTTTTTTTTGTGTGTATACCCATTCATCTACTTTAGTATTCTCATCTCTACGATACTTATTTTACTTGTGTATTTTGGCTTTGTAGGCCAGTATTCTGCATCATATAATGTTATTATTCTTATAACAGCACTATAAAATTTACATTTATATTTAAGTGAAATTATTTTATTATACAACACATTATAAGCATTTTTCCGCTTTAGCTATCATGCTTGAATTCTATTGATAACATTCCCATTTATTTTCATTGTTATTTTATATAATTGATCTAAGGTATTTAAATCATTCACTTTTCCTGATAACTTGATCATCAATTGTCATCTCACCAATACAAGTGCTTCTATCTTGACTAGGTTTACACTTTATATATTCAATTTTTGAAAACCTTTAGGTTCTAAGGTATTTTTTCATAACTTGAGTTTTACCTTAACCCCTTCTCTACTCTATCAATAAGAAATATAAGAATCAATAATGCAAATAAAGCTCATCATTAAAGAAGTATAGAACCAGTAGGCAAAATATAGGTACAAAAACCTTGATAAGTATGGAAAGCCAGAATCATATAAACGAACAATATATGCTGAAGTAACTAACCTTGATCCATGAGTGTGGAAAAACAAATATGAAGTTAGAATCCTAGGAAGCAGCTTGACTACTACCCAACTCCTTTCTGAGCCCTCTACTGCTGATTTCCTTTCTCAATTCCTCCACTGCCTCCCACCTACCAAAAGCTCCCAAAAAGTTTGAAACTAGGATATAGTTGCTAGGATTATCCATATCAAGCTCGAGTAGATGCTTAGCAACTACCTCCCCTTTCAGCAAATCCATGCTAAATTTGCATGCATTCAGCATTGCCACACATACAGCACTTGTTAGCTTGTCACAGGATGCCTCCAAACCACAGAAGACACCCCATGCTTCTTCAAGCTTGCCCGCGCGACCTAATAGATCGATGAAGCAAGCATAATGTTCAGAACCCGGATCAATATCATGCCTGTCTTTCATTGAGAAGAAGCATTCCTTTGCTTCCTGTACCAGACCGGAATGGCTACAAGCAGTCAAAACTGAAAGAAGTGTAGCAGCATTGGGAGAAACATTGCTAGAATTCTTCTCCTCCTCCATCATCTTGAACAATCTTAAAGCTTCGCATCCTCTGCCATGGCTGCCATAAGCATCAATTATGCTCGTCCACGAAACAACACTTTTCCTTTCAATCAAAGCGAAAGAAGAATGCGCAGCCCTCAAGTCTCCACACTTGGAATACATGTTTACGAGTGCGTTACACAGAATGGCATCAAAATTAAATCCATTACGCACTATAACACAGTGTATCTGCCTACCATACAACAGATTCAAACACTTGGAGCAAGCACTGAGAGCAGAAGTAAGCATGAAGCAATTCAGCGGCCTCACCTTTACCAACAAGGCAAAAACATCCTTAAAGAGCCTATTCTGAACACAAACATTCATCAAAGCGTTAAGAATTGCGCAATCTTTGGGTTCCCCCAAACTACTGAAGACCTCTATAGCGGCAGCAACCTCTGCGCAATTCGAATAGAAATCTACAAACGTAGTACCAATCTCAAGGGATTGAGACCCAGTGGCAATAACCCAAGCATGGATTTGTTTACCTTTTCTTATATCACGCAAAGCAGAACAGGCCTTCAGCAACGAACACAATGTAGATCCGGTGAATGAAACTCCATCCCCCATCATCAACCGAAAAGCGGCGACAGCATCGGCAAGAAGGCCGTGGCTGACGAGGGATGACAAAAGCGCATTCCAAGCAACGGAATCTCTAGCTGGCATTTCGTCGAACACTGAGCGGGCGTCTCGTATGAAGCCGGAGCTGGAGTACATGACGAGAAGGGCGGTGGCGGAGATGGGAGAGGAGCTGCAACCCGCCTTCAGCATGAGACCGTGCACCAGGCGGCCAAGGGCGGGAGCGTTCGAGCATGCGGAGAGGGCTGAGGAGAAGGAGTAGGAGTCCAGGCGGACGCCATGGGCGTGCATTTGTTGGAAGAGGAGGATTGTGGCGGTGGGGTCGCCGGCGCGGGTGTGGGATGTGAGGATGGCGTTGAGGCGGGAGGGGTCGCGATCCCAATGGGTCATCTGGGCGACGAAGGCAAGGGTGGAGAAGCATTGAGATGGAACGAAGAGGGCGAGAGAAGGGACGAACGAGGCGCTCCGGCGTGTGAGGTAGAGGGCCCAAGAAACTTTCATTCAGACGAGGAAAAACCCGATTTCATCTTGAAAAATTATTATTAATTATTTTTTAAATGAATCTTGAAAAAATAAATTTATTTTTTTGATACAAAGAAATTAAAATTATTACTGTAGACTGATAAATAAATAAAAAAACCTACAGTAGATAAGCTAATTTTAAATTAGATAAGCAATTAGATAAAACCTATCGGGGCTGCGCGGTTAGGGTAAATGAGAGAAAGAAGAGCGAGATGACCTTAGGGCAAGCTTCAAGCACCGTTTGATCTGAGCTTCAAGCTCCATTTGGAGAATTTTATATAATTTATGTGGTTTAAAATAAAATTGTAAATATATGAGAATTTTATATGTTATTGAGATTAAAATCAGAGTACCTGTGTAAATTCCTCTATTAAATAACCTATTTATTAGTCATTATTAACTTCAAATTTTATAATTTATTTCTTAGTTGATATGATAATATGTTTCATATCCCAAATATAATAGTACATAGTGCTCTTTGTTATAATAATACTTTTGCTAGGAGTTTAGATGGAAACATTTAGATACTGCCACACAAATTTTATCTAATTACATATGAAATCCTTACAATTCAATATTTACATAATATATACATCACAAAATGGTATGATTTAATATTATAAGAGTACACAATAGAATTAAGATGATGAATTATCCCAAATATTATTTAGGATAAATACATTTCAAGTTGTTAAAGGATTATAAGTGATATTACACATATTCATAATTTTAATTTTTTTTATTTAAATTATTTTAAAATTATTTTCAATTAAATCTTTAAAATTAACATATAAATTTTTAATTCGATCTATTTTACTGAATTTGCCAATTTTTTTGCTATATTCCAAACATATTTATCTTATATTCCGAACATATTTATCTTAAAATTAAAAATTTTATTTTAAAATGACAAAAATACCCCCCTAAAAAGCACAGACAGTCATCAACCCCCATATGCAATTGCGATGCACAACAACTTACACACAGGCCTAGTAGCGGTGGCTGCCAACAAAGATTCAATAGCATGCGACTGCTCGGGAGTAGATCCACCACTGCATAGGGAACCCCACATATGATTACCCACACATAGTTCGGCCATGTGCTCGCACTGACAATAGATGGTTATGCATGTTGACATGTGGCTCCAGCGCTGCATCACAGCCGTACATGTGGCAAACATTTAGCATGATATTTCGCTAACCAAGTTTCTTTCCTTGCAGGCATCGGAACTCCAATTATCGGTCATGAGGTTTGGTCGAGCCACCAAACATCGGCTATGAGGTTACAGCTACAGCATTGCCAATCATCGGACACGATAATTTAAACGTGCATACCATCATTCACGATGTTTCGCCAGATTCCTTTAAAACATTTTGACAGTGTGGGCCCCCACCACTCGCTGCAAGTCCCGATGAGGTACACAAACTAAGGACCCGCATACTCCAACCACTGTGAGTTCCCATAAGGCGCGAAGACCAAGAAGTCACTTGCTTCACCCACTACTGCCGGCCTTCTCCAAGACCAACAGAGGTGGGATCGCTAGCATAGGCTCAACTTCAGGCGTGCATCCCACTCCAGGAAATCAACACTGCGCCCTATAAATATCCTTGAATAGAGCTTCGAAGAAAAAGAAGAACCAAGGAGGACGAGTCGCACAGAGATCTTCTTCTTCTTTTTTCTTCATTTCCTCCCTCTGTACAGGGGAGCCCTTTTTCTTTCTGAGCTCTAGTCATATCTGTACCTGGCCCAAGCGGCCTCCTCTTTGAGATATAGAGAAACATTTCGAGCTCATCCTGGTGGACGTAGGGGATCTCATCCCTGAACCACCTTAAATTCTCTGTGTGCTCTTCTGGATGCTCCTTTCTTCTTCTAAGCCTCAACCAACAGGTTTCAGCCATCTGCGCGTCGCCGTCTCTCGGGACTCTCTTTTTCTATCTTTCTTTCTCTTGAGACCCCCTACTTCCCACGTCAACATCTTCTGGTGCTTTCATTGAGACATAACAGAATGGTAGCCAGAATGTGCAAAACCAACTCCGCTACTCGGAACTCCCAAATTGCTGAGCTGCGTGAGATGCTAGCAAATCTCACTAACCTTATTACTGATCTCGCCACTCGGCAGGCGGCGGTCCTACAGCAAACCCGGGCAGCCAATTCCTCCCCTGATGCAGCCTTCCTGTCGATCACAGCGGTCCCTGCTCCTCCGGCGGCTTCTGCTCCGTTCCCGACGATTGCGGCGGCTCCGCGTCTATCGCCGTCGGTCGCGGCGACCTTAGCACTCTTCACACCTATTGCGGCGGACGCCCCTCCTCGTCTTCGGGAGTAGAGGGGGGCTCCCTTTACTTCAAAAACTCTCTCTGCTCAGGCCTCTGGCTCCTCCCATCCTCCTAGTCAGGATTTTCCCCACCAGGGGGCCCCTCAATATGGGCCTGAGGCCTTCTTTGGACCTCTTAACTTCGATGTCGCTTTCTGCGATGCCATTCGCCAAGCGTCGGCCCCTGAAGACTTCAAATTGCCATGCTTGGAAGTCTACAAGGGCACCACAGACCCTCGCGAGCACATCCAAGGGTTTGAGGCAGCCCTCCGTTACCGCCAAAGAGACAAGGCGACGAAGTGCCACCTCCTTGCCACCACGCTGAAAGGAGCTGCTTTCACCTGGTTCATTAAGCTTCCCAAAGGCTCTATCAGCTCCTACGAGCACATAAAACAAGAACTAATCGCCCGCTTCATAGGATGAATCTGCATGGCTCTCTCCGATATGGTGCTAGCCAACATCCAGCAGGGAGAGAAGGAGAGCCTTAAACCAATCGTTTCTTCGCCGCCACAGCAAAAACGAAAGACGTCAACGTCGCCATCGCCATACACAATTTCTGCAGGGGGCTGATTAGTGGTGATCTATCCAAGTCTCTGCAGCTGGTGAAGCCCAAAAGCTTTCCTGAGCTAGTAGCAAGAGCTAGCCAGTTCGTGCTCCTAGAAGACACAGGAAACGATGCACCCGATATTTTTGACCCCAGAGCTAAGCAAAGGGTGAAAAGGAAATATTGAGACAGTGAAACTGCGGACTCAAGGGATGGAGAACAGGCCTGATCCTCTTCCACACATCGTCCACGATGTTTAACCCACTAGCATGGACCTTATTCCCTCCATCATGATTTTCTGATAAAACTTTATTGGATGCTTCATCTTATGATATTCTGAATTTCTTATTCCACTCACGGTATTGCAAAATTTATTTCTGGAATTCGTATATTCAGCATTCTGGCTTTCTGGAATTCACGCTTTCTAGGAATCATTTACTGCCCGTCTTCTAGAATTCAATTACAACAGTTCTGAATCTCTATCATACAATCCTTTGAGCCAACATTATCGCTGCACGATACTTACTCTTATGCCGAGTTATTCTAACACTCCTATTTATGGAGGTCACTGAGCCTAGTTACGTCTGGCAGGCGGGGTCTCCTATCAACATCTGGAACCTCTCCATAAGCTCATCCGGCTAGCGGAGGGCCAGAAGGTCTGCTCGTAATCTTAGGGCAGTCTCTGCTATCTACTCTCGATATAGGTCCCCCCTAAGCAGAGTGCCTTCGCCTCCCACTAGGATCTGCCGCTCTGACGAAGGTCAGCTCATGCCTCAAGTACAAATATCGACCATGATGTTTTAGACGATCTAAGTCCTTTTGGTATTGGGTCAAATAATCCCTCCTAAGCAGGACCTCTACTACTATTATTATTACTTCTTTTCTGTGCAGATATGCGAAAAGGAGTATACCACTGATCTCCCCATAATAGAGATGGCTCTGGGCCTGCTCGGCCATCCTCAGGATAAGCCCACTTATTCTGTTCTGTCATCTCTCTAACTTTGCTCTTTCCTCTTTACTTGTAGGAATCCTGAAGGCAAGAGTGCTAGCAAGAAGGTGCCACCCTAACTATCCATGCAGATCTCAGGCAGCGCTTCCAGCACTGTCACGGTTCGCATTCTAGGACTCACATAAATGTTCGCGCCTCAGCATGTAGGGGGCTAATGTTGACATGTGGCTCCAGCGCTGCATCACAGTCGTACATGTGGCAAATATTTAGCATGATATTTCGCTAACCAAGTTTCTTCCCTTGCAAGCATCGGAACTCCAATCATCGGCCACGAGGTTTGGTCGAGCCACCAAACATCGGTCACGAGGTTACAGCTACAACATTGCCAATCATCGGACACGATGATTTAAACGTGCATACCATCATCCATGATGTTTCGTCGGATTCCTTCAGAACATCATGACAGTGTGGCCCCCCACCACTTGCTGTAAGTTTCGATGAGGCACACAAATCAAGGACCCGCATGCTCCAACTGCTGCGAGTTCCCATAAGGCACGAAGACCAAGAAGCCACTTGCTTTACCCACTACTGCTGGCCTTCTCCAAGACCGACGGAGATGGGGCTGCCAGCATAGGCTCAACTTCAGGCGTGCATCCCACTCCGGAAAATTAGCACTGCGCCCTATAAATATCCCTGAATAAAGCTTCGAAGAAAAAGAAGAACCAAGGAGGACAAGTCGCACAGAGATCTTCTTCTTCTTCTTTTTTTCTTCATTTCCTCCCTCTATACAGGGGAGCCATTTTTCTTTCTGAGCTCTGATCATATCTGTACCTGGCCCAAGTGGCCTCTTCTTTGAGATATAGTGAAACATTTCGAGCTCGTCCCGATGGACATAGGGGATCTCATCTCTGAACCACCTTAAATTCTCTGTGTGCTCTTTTGGATACTCTTTTCTTCTTCTAAGCCTCAACCAGCAGGTTTCAGTTATTTGTACGCCGCTGTCTCTTGGGACTCTCTTTTTATCTCTCTTTCTCTTGGGAGCCCCTACTTCCCACGTCAACAATGCATAAGAGCCAATGGGCATTGCGAGTTTGCCAATTTACCATAATGGATCCCCGAAGAAGCCCAACTACACTTCGAGGCAGTTTAACATTTTTGTAATGTTATGTAATTTGAAATAAAAATTTTATTTAATATGTTTAAATAATATTACAATACATTTCAAACCATTACTATATGACAACATTTAGATATAATCAATATAACAATAATGAGAGTGAATCAGGAGAAATCAGGGTAAGAAAGACTACACTTTAGTATGCACAATTTTCTATTAACCAGTAACTTACCTCATGATAATGAATTAATACTGAAGAAACGCGTCTAGCAAATTATATAATAAAAATATTCACTCAAATTTAAAATAAATTTACAAAATAATTATAAAATTAATAATACTATATAATATTAAATACTAATTAATAAAATAAAATATACAAATAAAATAAATATTATAAAAATAAAAAAACTAAATTAAATAAACAAATATTAAAAAAACAAAATAAAACATAAATATATTTATAAAAATAATTAAAATAATTTCAATTGAAGACATGCTAAAACAAAAAATTAACTTAAATAATTTAAACATAAAAATTATAAATCGATAAAAACTCCAATAAAAAGATTAAATTATTAAATTTTAACTATATAAAATAAAATAAAAAAAATATGTCAATAAATTATAAAAACAATTTTTCATATTTAAAATTTAAAAAAAATATTATTATTTAATAAAATATAATAAAAATAAAAAATTTATATAACTAATCCCATTTTGTTGTTGATAATAAATTAATAGCCCATAGCAAATTTATCCAACATTAACCATCAAGATTAAACTTGAAACTGCCACAAGAAATCCCATGAAAATTTGTTATATTAATTTAAGCAACCTGCATGAAAACAATCACACAATAAATTAGCTTTTAATTCAGCTGATTCTGAACAATATAATAGTCATGAGCCTAATTTAATTTTACACATGCAAGGGAGCAGCCAACAAGCAACAAAATGCCTCAAAAAATAATATAAAATGGACTAAATATGCTAACCATAGCTACAAATACAAGGATGCAGCAAAAACAATATCCCTTTTGATCTTCATGACAGCCTCTTGAAACTTGGCTTCAAGTTCACTTTCTCCAATTGATTTTGCTGCAAATGTTAGTTGCTGTAAAACTTCTTCCAGTCTTCTGATGGCCCTGATCAAGCTGCCTTCGAATACCTGGGAGATCTCCATGATCTCAAAGAATTTCGATCCCTTTGCCCATGCATAAACAGCCTCCATGATGTCGGAACGGAAGGAACTCACGAAATTCTCAATGTTGATCGGTACCTTAGAGGCCAAATTTATCCAAGATATTGTTTCAGTTAAGAACAGGTCAGAAATGGCAATTCCCTATTTGTTTGGTTAACTTTAAACTAAGTTAAATTAACTTTGCAGTTCCCAATTCGCATCGTACATAAATTTCAATATTAAACTAATAATTTGATCAAAAACAAAAAAATTAAACTGATAATATTTTAAATCCTATAAAAATTTTAAATTTAAAATCAACTTTTGCATGCTAGATAAATTCCAAAATAAAATTAACTTTATTTCAATTCTCTACTAATCTCAAACCATAAAATATCACACTTAAACATGATTAAACTAAACCCGATGAAAGAAACACATACAATAGTATCTAGTTTAAGACAATAAGCAACAACAGTACCTAGGCGCACCATGATTTCAAAGATCAGACAGACTCGAAGCTTTTAGTTTTAGGAATACTACAGTTTACTGTACAGTTTGAATCCGGAGCAAACACTTTTACATGTTGATTAATTAAGTCCACCAGACAAAAGCATTAACCAGTGGATTCATCTAGACAGAACATTTCTTTTATGAATGGCAAACATTTTGAAAAGTTTTTTGTCAAATTGATCGAACTGGAATACAGGTATTGAATTGGTCAGATTTAAATTGAATCTACTCCATCTGTGCAAACCAGTCAGGATCCGGCCTAGGTGGTTAGCAGAAAATTCCAGTAGAGTTGGGATGCAGTTGATCCAATTACTGTTCAGATATAATTCTGATAATAATTTTTGACAAATATATTAATCAGTCATCGTTGAAATTAGTTAAATATTACCAGTTTTGGTTAAAACCAATATGTTCAAGTAAACGGAAAGCCCAAACTGGTATCTTTCAAGAGCGAGAAATGAAAGGCAGACCAGCAAAAGAGAGAGCTTGCAGTCTAAATGTCTAATTGAACATTGGCAACTATAATCAGGCTGGTTTCACAAAGGTGATTTGGCATTTGGCTCCGCACTGGTTCCGACTGAGATGACATGTTACTATTGGGATCGAATTCCGGTCATAAATTATCAAGCGAGGTTGAAATTTATTCAGCATGGCCAGTTTTTGTTTGAACAGTATGTCAAGGGAGAAATAATTGGTAGCCCAAATTGAGTGCAATACACATCTGAATGGACACCCGTTAACACAAAAACTTATTAAGCTAGTGGGATCGGGTCATCAATTGTATATTAAGTGCTGCAATCCATTATTGACCATTAATGTAAGATAATTCTACATGTGCCATTCCAACAATCTCTGCCGTATATAAGAATCCATTCACATTGACCCATTGTTAGATTTTTGCTCAATCCGCATGAACCACTTAACTAGTTGACCCTTAGCAAAAACATAAGCTTTGATACCATGTGTTAGAGGAGAAATACCTGGAGGGCTAAGTTGAGCATAATACACAAGTCAATGGACACCTATTAACTCAAAAAACTTGGCTACTGAGTTAGGGTCATTACTTGTATATTAAGTACCACAACATATTTTTGACTATCAATGTGGAATAATTTATATGTACACTTCATCACCCTAATGACATTTTGTTCCATATGCTGCTATTTGCCAGCTTTCAAGCAATGTAACCTTCCAGCAAACCTAAACTCCATTTGGGAAATGAAAACAAGAGTGAAAAAGAGATACCTTGCAGTCTAACTGAACGTTGGCAACCCTCCGGGCCGTTTCTTGTAGCTGAGAGAAAAGCAAATCTAGCTCTTCTCTAGGTTTATGAGCTTCCTGGAGTTTCTCCTGCCAAACAAAACAGGACAGGACAGCTACCATTTCCTCCACACTGATGTCCTTGAATGCTCCATTGAACATAAGCTCAGTTAGAGTCAATTCATCGGCAGAACTGATCTCACAAGCAACTCTACCCTTCACCTGTACAACATCCTCGCTAGTAATGTACCTGGAAGGGAATAGGAATGACATTGGTGAGAAAACAACAAGGGGGATGGAGGGTTTGAGGGTGGTGGAAGAAGTAACATACCCAACCCTGATATCTCAATCAATAACATATTTAACTCCCTATTCTTCGATATTACATACAAGACCTGTAATTGTCCCAAACACCTAATTCCATTAACAGCTATTAATCTAGGTGCTTAATCTTGTTGGATTGAAGTATCTCTCTATTTGAAGTTCACGAAGCTTGCATACACCTCTGAAACCATAGCCAATTACACACAAGCCTCTTAACTTTATTAAACACAGCAAAACAATTCCCACGTTTTTTGATATTTACAAGAGTTAGGGAGCTCATGTGCAATATCAAACAATTGAGGGTTTGATGTGTAGTTTGTTATGATAATTCAATTTTTTCAATGGTACCACCGATAACTCTCAATGAGCTATTTTGGGATATTTAAAGCATTGGGATGGCTTGAAAGCAATACGAAAGACAACAACAACAACAACCAAACCTTAATCCCACTAGGCGGAGTCGGCTACATGAATCTTTTGTTTTCATTGCGCTCAATCAATTAATAAATCCTTATCTAGGTCTAAGTAAATAAGATCACTCCTTATAATTTCTTGCCATATCTTCTTTGGTCTCCCTCTTCCTCTTTATATATGGGCAAAATCCAATAACTCGATTTTCCTAACTGGAGCTCCAATCGACCTAAGATTTACATGTCCACACCATCTAAGCCGACTTCTCTAAGTTTATCCTTAACTGGTGCAACTCCAACTTTCTCGTGTTTGTAAGCAATACGAAAGAATTGGAAATTAAATGTCCGTTTTGCTAAGATTTCACCCAAAAAAGATACAATATTCAGATAAAAAAGTAAGAGAATGCATGTTTCAATCAAAAAAAGAGTTAAATTTCAACAAGCAACAAGCACACCCAGATTAAAAGTGATCCAATCCTCAAGGCACAACTTTTATGGTACTTATAATATGGCTAATCATCCATTATTAATGCAAAAAATAATTTGTCCAATGTATCCTGAAGATCAATCTTAATATTGCTTAAAACAAGTATAGTAGAATTTCCATAATACCTTCTTACATCAAATTCCCACGATTACTCTCATTTATTTTAAATGCGTCATGAAGGTACAGGCCATCCTCCAATTAAAAATCCTCTAGCACAGATATCACAATATTTGGGAAACAAAAACTACTTCCAGCAAATCCCAACCCAACTCAGTTTAACTCCTTCCTAAATGCCGTTAAATTGGACTTAGGTAACTTCAATAGCATAAAAATAATAAACTGACATATGATGAGAAACATTACCCCAATCTTCGAAGCACCCTTTTACGTGACTTGAGTTCATCTTTGAAGGCTAAAGCAGTAGAAGAACGCATAGATTTCCTTATAGACTTGATCTTGGCCGTCAGTTCCTGTTTATTATGCAATACTTGCAGCTTCTGCTGGATAAGTGGTGAGTTTCGCACTTTGTGTTTGTCAAATAACCTCTCCAGGGCCTCGACCCTTCTGACAGTTTTTCTATAAGAGCTACTCTGTACCTGTATGGACACACGAAGCATTGGAAATTGTGATTTATGTGCCCAGATATTTGCAAACAAACAATATCAACTCACTTTCATATCTTCTTCAGGATCTAAAGCGGGAATCCCATCCTTTGAAAATCTGGAATAAATTACAGAAAGGACCTTCATCATGTTCTCCCGAGCACTCAACGGCACAAGATCCTTGGGTAAGTAAACACACAGGGCACTCATAGTATCTATCTGGTCAGAAAATATAAATTACATATACTGTCAAGTTTGCACACTACAATGGCTAAATCCAAAGTATTATAAATTTTGCCATAAATTTGCTATACACAATTTCTTTTCAAAGGTTAAGATGTCGAAACAATTTCTTTTTAAATGTCCATCTAGGTTCCAAGAATAACGCTGATTTTCACATTATGTTTTCTCAAAAATTTTCCACATCTCTTGCATTCCACACTATCCCAATGCTGTTTGATTTTTTTTGGGATGCCATGGTTTAGGAAAAGATTACGACTCACTGGAATACAGAAAATACATAATACATGTCAAAACCAAAAAGCCTCGAAGTAGTATTAGTTTTTAAATCTTGGCCATATAATTTCTAGAACTTATGAATTACGATGTTGCATTGATAAAGGTAGAGGGAAATTTCATGTCCGTAAAATCTCAAGGTTTCGTACGCGAGTCCACAAATTTTAAATCTAAGGGTTTCGTATATTAGTCCACAAATTGTTGCTTGGATCCTTTTGTTAGTTATATTCCCATTTTACCCATTTTGGTGAGAGACCTCACCAAATGACCTTACAATGATTGACAAGGGCATATAGGCCATATACTAAACGTGCAAAGCTTATTCCATCATATACTTAATAGTTTCGTCAATTTGGTTCAAGCATGCAAAAATGTTGAGATGCAGAGGGACAAAATATAGGCCCCGTTTAGCAAACGACAATTTTAGCCATAGCTAAAATAACTATGGCTAAAATCTTTATTTTAAAAAAGTATTTCATACCTCATCTTACACAAGCTTCAACATTAAATAATCATTTCATTTCACATTCAACACAATTTTTAATAAATTAATTAATTTTATTTCATATCCAACACAATATTTAATATAACTCACTTTATTTCACATCATGTGTGTTTTTCAAAAAAAATTACAAAATTTTTTCAAGCAATCTTTTTTTTTCCTCCAACCAAACTAAGCATAAAGGTGAGGTTGGGAAAGCTTTTCACTAAGAAAAAATACTTTTTATATAGTAAAAAGTTTAAAAAGTGTATTTAGTAAAATAACTTTTTTAAAAATATCAATTTTTGAAAAGCTAAAAAAAGCAGCTCTTCAAAAAGCTGCTTTAGCTTTTGCAAATTTAAAGACAAAATTACTCTTAATTATATTATATAATATCAACTAATAATCTTTAATATTAAGCCAAAAGCTAATAAAATCAAATATAGAAAGCATTAATATATATATGTATATACTAATTATTCAATATTTATTCTTTTTATAATGGTTGTGCATATATTTCAAACATCCATTAATAATATAAATATAATTATTTTTTCTAATAAATAAAATATACATATAATAATAATACTTAAAATTAAAATAAATATCATAAAAAATATGCATATAATTATTTCAACCATAAATACAATAATGTATATATATAATAAAATATATTATCAATATATAATCATCATTTTCATCAAATAAAAATATAATTAGAATTATCTTATATTTTATACATGCTTGATTTGATTAAAAATAAAATCTAGCCATACAACACAACAGTTTTTATTAAACAATACTGCTTTTGACAACCACTTTTTACAACAACTTGCTAAACAGAAAAATGACTTTTAAAACAATAGCTTTTTATACAACTATAAGGCCCTGTTTGGCGTGAGGACCAAAACAGGATCAAAACAGGACCAAAATGGTACTAATTTAAAAAACAACAATAATAATAATAAATAATTTTTTTAAATTATTCTACATAAATTCAAATATAAAAAATATTATTTTACTTTACATACTCAACAATTTAAAATAAAAATATCAACTTTATTTTTCATTCTAGACCAAAATATTCAAATCGAGTATTTTGATCTAAGATGTGAAATAAAATTTATATTTTTATTAAAAATTATTGAGTATGTGAAGTAAAATATTATTTTTTATATTAAAATTTATGTAGAATAATTTAAATAATTTATTTATTATTATTATTGTTATTTTTTAAGCTAGTACTATTTTGGTCCTGTTTTGGTCCTCGCGCCAAACAGGGCCTAAAATACATCTTTTGGAAAAGCTAAAGCAATGCCAAACAGAGCATGAGACCTTATAGAGACCTATAAGCATTTGCCAATTAATGAAGCAAAACAAAAAGATCAAGAGAAAAGCTGCAAGGCTAAATTAAAATACATGCAAACATTTTCAGACCTGAGAGAGAGGAACTGAAACAACAACAGGTTCTCCCTGCTTGTGTAGATGAACTATTTTTTGTGATTTCTTTGCACCTGTTTCTTTAATGACTAAACATCTTGTCAAGACATCAACAGTATAATTCGCATCCTCAGGTCTCTTCTCTGCAAATTCATTAAAAAAGGCACAACTAGGCATTGGAAAAGGTTTTCCATGGATCTAATAAGCAAAGGTGATGAATTATCTACTTCAATATCCTAGCTAACCTTCATCATGGCAATTAACCTTCTGAAAATTTACTATTATTCCCCATGCCTTTTGATCTTCTGTGGTAAAAGGAGCCTTTCTGTGATCAGTAGTATCCAAGAGGGACACTATCCTGCCAGATTGTAGAAATGGTAGACTATATTTTGGAGCAAGCACAATCTCACGCGCATCTTTCTTGAGATCATTATACTGTTGCAATAGATTGTAATAGTCCTTCAAGCTATCTTCTTCTTCTATAACAATAGAATCCCTCTCTCTTTCCAATTCCTTTGCTTGTTTCTGTATATAGCATTCATGATGAGATTTTAAATAACTAAAAGAACCACTACTCATTAACAAAAAAACGTTTATGAATTTCTCCATAAATAGTAGAGCAACATAATTTGATAATCTTTTCATTTCCCAGGATACAATTTTTCCAGAAATGGTTAAGAATTTCCCCTCAATCTTTTGATGATATTATCATAAAATCAGTAAACTCCTTTTTATAGGGAAAAAATCCATTCTAATTTGAGTGGTGTTAACAAACCTCAAGACCTGGAAGAGCACGGTCAGCTTGAAACTGATAGAATGAACGTCGAAGTAGTTTTTCTGGATCACCATCTTCACAGCGGAATTGATTCAATAGCATGTTGTAGCTCAAGTGAAAGGCACTTGTAAAAGATCACTAGATGTTAGAAATGCGCTTCATGAAAAAAAGAAATCTGAAAATAACAACAGAACATCTTATACAACTGAAACTGCAAGACAAATGTCAGCACAGATATTTTTTCACAGGGACGGACAGTTGTCAAATAATTAAACCCATTTTGACACACTAACCTATTAAACCTATCAATCTTTCAATTTACCCTTCGTACATACAAATTGCGCTTAAGTAATAACAAATGGATAAACCTGTCACTTCTCTGGAATTGAGTTAAAATGTAATCCGGATAATCTTAACTACGGCTGAGTGGTTAAATCCCAGCTGTCCATCTATATCATTGGGACAAAACACTTTCTTCTAGCAAGGAGACTGAAAAAAAGAGTTCCATTACTTAGTAGTGTTGTGCTGCATATTGTCCATGAGTCGTTGTCACTGCCCAATGGATTCACTATTCCTCCTCCTTCCTATTTTCATTATCGTTCGCACTATTGTAGACCCATATCTCACGTCCATTAGCAATGCCCTCCATGGCTTTCCATAGTGCCATCGAACTGGAACAAATTCATCTTGTCGTGCTAGTGGTCGGGGTTGGCTACCCAAGCAATATGGTTCATTCCTTTTGCTTCGCTAACTACGGTATCATCGCCAAGTCCCCTCCAAATTTCTTGGAAATCACTTTAGAAATCATGCCAATGACCACACACAATCCCTCAACTTTAATGCTCTATCAAGCTAGTTACCTGCCGACCTAGCCAAATAGCCCTAGGGAAATCATTTTTCAGCAAGATCCCATAGTTTCGCCACTAACTTTTTTGCACTTCCACCATTGCATTCTAAGTCCCATTGGCATGCCGTTGCAAGGCTAGAAGTAAGCAGTAACCACCAAAATTTCCACTGCATAGCTAGAAGCGAGCAAAAGAAGACAACTACATCTCAGTAACAATAGTAAAACTAGGTATTCATTTGGTGATACTCATACAATTAATTCGTGTTAAGATTTAAATTAAAAACTGAGAGGTTTAATGGGTAAATATGTCCAACTAGTGTGTTATGTCTATAATTTCTCCAAATTCTCAAGAACATAGCAGTTCAATGTGGAAACATGTTATTATAATAATTAGAAAAGGAGAAATGTCCCTTATCAGATATGACTAAAAGTAGAGCACGTAACAATCATCAAAACTCCAAAACTCATTTGATGCTCGCTCAAACATTGACTTGATTCAAAGTTGATTTAAATATTGAGCCAAGTCTTCGGTTATGACCATGACAAAAAAAAGGAGTTTAGTTTGAGCCAGGGGGTCTCACTCAACTAAAAAAAGGGAGTTTACTTATGATCATGACTAAAAGGGAGTTTAGTTTATATCTACATGTGACACAGTGATGGAATAGAGAGTTTTCAAAGATCCAAGACTAGAGGTAACCAGGTCAATTACAACAAAATATGACTCTATTCAATTCTTACCAAAACTAGCCCAATGTGGAATTGGATTTAAAGAAGCAAAATATCTTATCAAGTAGATACTAGAAAGTTATTATTTGTTTTATTGATTCAAATAATATTTTGACTTGAAATTGACTTTGAGTTCAATATCATATAGAGCAGACACCAAAAACATTAGACTCAAACAAGATTTTGAGTTGAAGCATACTTGAATGGAGTTCAACTTTGGGCAAACATACTTCAACTCAACTTATTACTGCTGCTAGATTATAGCAGGTAAGCTTATATTTAAGTATAGTTTTCAGCTTACAATCAAAACGTTATTTGGGTATCGTTGATACTAAGAAGCACGGACACTTCGCCGTGGCGGTGTCGGACACGTATCGGACACGGGACACACCGTGGACACGGCGGGACACGTGTCGGACACGGCGGGACACGTGTCGGACACGACGGGACACGCCGTGGACACGGCGGGACACGTGTCGGACACGACGAGACACGTATCCTATTTTTCTTTTTCTTTTTTAAAAAAAAGGACACGGCTGGACACTTTTTGGACACTTCTGGACACTTGTAGGACACTTGCAGGACACGACTCAAATATAAATTAATTAAATTTTATATAAAATTTATAAAAAATGGGTTAAACCCGTGCCCTAATCTTTCGGTCGTTTTTCTTCATCGCGGTCACAGCAACCTCGCAGCGTCGTCGTCTTCGCAGTCGCAGCAACCTCGCGGCGTCGTCGTCCGTTATCTTCTTTGCGGTCGTAGCGGCGAGCATCATCCGTTGGCGGCGTCGTTTTCTTCGCAATAGCAGCTCCTTCTGCTTCTTCTCCTCCTCCTCCTCCTCCTCCTCCTTTGCTGTTCCTTTTCCTGTTTTCTTCTCCTGTTTTCTTCTCCTTTCTTCTTCTTCTTCTTCCCATTCTCTGTTTTTTTTCCTCTGTTTTTTTCCCTTCACTGCTTTTTTATTCTGCTTTCTGCAGCGGCGTCATCTGCGATTAGGTTTTCCTCCTCCTTCTGCTTCTTCTTCTCCTTCTGCTACTGATTCTTCTTCTTCTTCTTCTCCCTCTTCTGCTTCTGCTTCTGCTCCTTCTCCTTCTCCTTCTGCTTCTGCTCCTTCTCCTTCTCCTTCTCCTCCTGCTTCTTCTCCTTCTCATTCTCTCTTTTTTTTTCCTCTTTTTTTTTCCTTCACTGTTGTTTTTCCTTCCTGCTCTTGCTCCTTCTCCTTCTCATTCTCTGTTTTCTTCCTCATCTTCTTCTTCTTCTTCTTCTTCTTCTTCTTCTTCTTCTTCTTCTTCTTCTTTTTCTCATTCTCTGTTTTTTTTCTTCTCCCGATTTCTTCTCCTTCTCCTTCTTCTCCTCTTCCTTATTCTTCTTCTCTAGTTTTGTTTTTCTCCTCCTCCTCCTTCTCATTCTTTTCCTTCTCCTTCTCCTTCTCATTCTCTATTTTTTTCTCTTCCTCCTTCTCATTCTCTGTTTTTTTAATTCTCCTGATATCTTCTCCTTCTCATTCTCTGTTTTTTTTCTTGATTCCTTCTCCTTCTACTCCTGCTCCTGCTCCTTCTTCTCATTCTCTGTTTTTTTCTTCTCCCGATTTCTTTTCCTTCTTCTTCTTCTTCTTCTTCTTCTCCTCCTCCTTATTCTTGTTCTCTGTTTTTTTTTTCCTTCATTCACAGCTTTTTTTCCCTCCTCCTCCTCCTCCTCTTTTTTTTTTCTCCTCCTTTACTTCTCTGTTTTTTTTTTTTCTTGTTCTCTGTTTTTTTCCTTCGTTCACTATATCTTCTTCTTCTTCTTTTTCTTGCTAGATCTTTCATATCATTTGGTGAAGTAGTCTAATGCGTAAATATTTGATTATATAACTACGTTTTGGCATTGGTATATCTAAACTCTACTAAATGAATATTATAGTTTTTATATTTGATTAGTCTTATTAAATGCATTTTATTTTTTTATAATTTTTCTATCACATATATTTGATCAATTTATAGTTTCTTTTATTTTTATTAAAATTCTAGTAAATAAATAATTTTATTTATTTTCCGTGTCTTAGAAGTGTCGTGTCCTATTTTTTTTAAAATTGACATATCCCCGTGTCTGTGTCGTGTCCCGTGTCCGTGTCGTGTCCCGTGTCGTGTCGGTACTTCTTAGTAAGTGTGACAATTGTAAAATTGTTTGGCCATATGTGAAGTTAACTATGGATAAAACCATTTCCAATAAAACGACCTTTTAAAATTGGGACATGGGTAATAATGTCCGACTACACTAAAGTAGGAAACTAGATTAAGGTTTAAACATAATCTCGCATAGAGTGAGAGGATTCTATCTTGAAACTTGGAATAAAAGTGGTGCTGGGGATCCTAATCACCAACCAAACAAACGTCTTATTTCATCAAATTCCCAAGTTGAAAAAAGGATAACGAGAATGAGCATCCAATAATCAATAATTCAAAAACCACAACTTTGTCACATACCTGTTTAAGCAATCAGCACTTCCTTTTAACATTGTTTTTGCAGTAGAAGGCTCCATTTTTTCATCAACCATCAAAATGCAGATACCACGCTGATCAATACCTCGACGACCAGCACGACCACTCATTTGAATATATTCCCCACTTGATATCCATCTGAATTTATCTCCATCAAATTTACGCACATTTGTGAACACTACAGTTTTTGCAGGCATATTCAAACCTATACTGAACGTCTCTGTAGCAAACAAACACTGAAATGGAAATTTTCATCACTCAATATCAACAAGGCACTCAAGACACAGATTGTACAAAGAAAAAGGAACTTAGAAAATGCAGAACATTTTATAAAGTAAAAACTGCAGAAAATATAAGTAATCACTGAGACTCAAAAGAAAAAAGATGTCTTTCACTGATTGAGATGTGAGCAGAAAATCTAACATAAAAATACAGTTAAGAGTTAAAATATACTTGATTCAGAAGCCAAAAGAAGTGAAGATAACAAATGTCCTGGTAATTATGGAGTAGAAATCAAATTTAAATCCATAATACCAATTTAAGATAAGAAACAAACGTCCTCATCACATTCAATTAGCACCAGGAAGGCAGGCAGAGTGGGGGCTTAGACAGCAGAATAGATAAATCAAGCAATGACATTTATCATAGTCAAACGGGACAGCAGTAATCCCAGTAATCCAGCAATTTCTCCAAGGCTCAAAGCCTTAAGTATTATGCTGAGTAGCATCATAAGACGAGGCACTAAATAAGTTAATGTTCAAAAGCATGAGTTCGTTTACTCAATGATTGAAGAATTCACTCTTCCACAGACAAATATCTTCGTTTGGTTGGAGTGTTATTTTTGACTAGAGAGAGCATATTGTTATGAGTATAATATGAAATAAAGTTTAATGTTGAGGTTTGTGTAAGATGCAAAACAAAATAATTATTTGATTGCAATATTTTCGATGTGAAATAAAGTTAATTTTAACATTAAAAATTAAAACATGCATAAGATGTGAAATAAAATTAAATTTTTTGCATTGGAATTTGTGTTAAATTTGAAATAAAGATTTTAAAAAACATTTGAATCTCATAGTAACAAGGGCATCGGCATGTGAATGACAAGCAGCTAATTACACACTTGTAACCTGTTGAGCAGTAAGCTAAGTGTTTGGAAAAATGTATTCATAAAAATGATGGTTTCAGGCAAACCAAACACTGGAAATCACACTTACTTTATATACCACATTGATCATCTAATTCAAAATGTCGGAAAAGGCTATAGATATCAACAATGCAAAAATGTAGCACTGACTATAATTATTATGAACGCAAAGACCATGTGACACATTAGCCAGTGTTGGGAAAAAGATAGCCAAAATGAATTTGATACCAACCTTGATGAAACCTTCTTGAAAGAGTATCTCAATCACTTCCTTTAGGATTGGAAGCAGACCAGAATGGTGCACCCCAATACCACGCTTTAACAAGGGAAGAATATTAGAAACCTGGAAAGAAAATATTGTTTAATTTGAGGTAAAGAAAGCACTGAAAATTGTAATTCTAACCAACAAGCATCAATAACTGCTCTCATAAAACAAAAAAGGCTAGATGAGGAAAGCAATGCAATAACTAACTGTTTATAACACAGCACTTGGGCCTCTTCTCTCCCTCATCCCTAATCCTTTTCTTATTCTCTCTTCAGCTACTCTCTGATTCTATTCCACTTATTCTGCTCTAGTTACACAAAAACAAGACGATAATAGCAATTCATATCACATTTCCTGGAGTCTTCTCTTCCCATTTCTCATCCTCCTACTCTTGTTCTCTGTTCAACTCCTCTCTTCATCTATTCTAATTTTACCACCAACTTGTTCATTGAGTGGTAAGTTGCTCAACAACCAGAGGGGAGGTAATGGGTTTTAATCTCACCCCACCCAAAAAAAAACTTATAATTTTCTTTCTTGTTCAACACCAACATGCTGAAAATTAGCATACACATATCCTAGAAATCAACTCAAATTACAAGCCATTGGGCTCAAATCTGAACAAGAGATGCAGGTTAAACAAACATTTGTGAATGGTCGTTTCCAAAAAGTACAATTTTGATTCCAATTTGAACAAAGGTTCTGCAAATATGAAGTTAGAGCAATAAGAAGAAAAAATAACAAATCAGAATAACCAATTATAGAAATTTGACCTTGACTTTCTTTTTGTTTTTTGATATTGAAAACCTTGACTATTTTGATGTATTACTTAATGTCACAGAACAGGAAGAGATAGGTAACACATGAATGAAATCCCAATAGTGATTCCTAAAAGCCTCTGGTGCAAGACGGATAACCTCATACTGGAATTTAGAAGACTGACAATTGTATTAGGAATCTTAGACTTCTAGTCAAAAAGATACATTGCCAGTCAAAACTTCTTTAATGCAGAGTTATAGAGAAGCATAAAAACTTGGGCTCTATGTCAATAAGCAGATTGATCCATCAAAAGATCACTGAGTACTGGATGATTTGAATCTCACTGTTGTAAAATCTCAGGCCTGAACTTCTAGAAGCAAAAACAATTTGCAGGCAATAAATTAAACAAGCTGCAAAGAAATGGGAACAAACAGCATGATACCCAAAAACAAGAAGTTTTTACAGTTCTAGAATGACTTGCCTGGGGAAGCTTCTTGTCATCGTCAGAAAGTAAATCCATTGCACTCCAGAAGATGATTTCTATATTTTCCTTCTCGTGGTCATCATTCAAATCCATTTTTGCCATCTACACAAAGATGAGACGACAAAAAGATTTAGAATATTAACAGTAAAAGCGGCACATGCATACCAAATCCCTGATGAAAACAAAATCTGAGACTCTAATGGAAAGAGTAGAGTTTCCTGATTGAAAATTTAAGGCATCACCTGAAGCATGACCTGCAATGCAAGTGATAGGTCACAAGGCTCCCTAATTAACAATATATTACGCACAGGCTAAAATACAGCAGAACATTGTACACTGGTTCAATCTACTATTAAGTACTAGGAAAGTTACCGAGGAAGCCAATTTAATAGCAGAATACATCTCTTCAGCTATGAGAAAATCAAAAAGGATTAAGTTTAATGCTTTTTATCCTAGTATTTGTATATCATCAGGGGATCAGTTGTAAAACCCGGAGCAGATGGGGATAACCCAAAGTATCACTCCGATGAACCGTAAGGCATCTAGGGAGCCAAAAGGTGGCTGGCAAGCTGAAGGAGGATCCCTTTATATACTACATGGATAATTAAAGGTAAGCTTGTTAGTAGTAATCCAAGAAGTCCTGGAGATTCCCATGATGACCTAGAAACAACCAGAAGGCTCATTGAGAGGCAAACAAAGGAAAACTAGGAGTCAAAGAACAAACTACCAAGAAGTGATGCAAATAAGGCACCAAAGGAGATGACTTGACCTTGGAACTTCAAGGCACAAGCAGTAATTGACTCACGATGATAGACTGATGAAATCTGAGTAAGAGTCTCGAAGAGCAACAAAGCTCGACTAAAGTTCACCCAATAGACTAAGAAGGAATAAGCTATGAAGCACCGATACTTCGTGAAGTCTAATGTATCTGTATCGTAACCGTATCTGTATTTGATACCGATACTCTCCAATACTCCACTGATACGTATCTGATACGCTATATAGTGTATCAATTTTTTTTTTATTTTTTAAAAATACGATATTTACTCGATACTTGCCTGATACTTACCCGATACTTGCCCGATACTTATTTGATACTCACTAATAGTTCTAATTAGAGAAAAAATATTGAAAATCGGTCCGGTCCATACAATAAAAAGTTAAAAAATATCAAATATAAAACACAACTTATGCATAAACTCAAATATTAAAATTGAGAGAGAGAGATACACTGGGCCAAGTACACGCGAAACAAAGAGAATCCATGGCATTTCCTTGTTTGTAAACAACCAAAATGTTGGATAGCAATGCTATGACATTAGACACAATGAAATGCTAAAGTTTCATTAGTGAAGGAATATTCAAAGTTATTCCAGGAGGTACAAGATACTGCTTACGAGAAGAGACATTGAGCACCACAACCATAAATTGGCATGTCTAGAAATTTAGTTGTGGCCAAAAAAAAGATCAAGAAGAATGAATAGGTTATTAGAGAATAAGGTGATCAAGACTAATCCCTGCAGAAGTCCCATATGATGGTTCCTACAAAAGACAATATCAGACAAATGTCGAACGACAACCAGGTTCTTAATAAGACCATGATCATGGACTAAAATCTTGTGCTAGTTTGAACAATATAAAGTCAAAGATCCTGACTGGGAATTAGGATTCACTCTGAATAAGTCTCCCGGCAAGCCAAAAGGAACCACGGGACAAAAGAGAAAGAAGGCTAGAATGAAGCAATGAATAACTAGGGGAACGACAAACAAGCTAGTAAGCAACACTCATACAAAACATCCAGCAAGTCTCTATGAAGCTTCCCAGACAGTCTAAAAAAAAAGCCACAACCCTGAGGAACAAAAGATTTGTCGAGAGAACTGTGGGAAAGATGACCATGACACTTATTCTTTTTGCATTGTTTCTCACTGACATTCTTGACCAGTGCGAAGGAAGATCGTGGCACATCTTACTGAGGTCGCTTGCCTTTCTTGACGGTATTTAAGACCAAGCAAGGTCTATGAGTGTTTGGTGATGTCATTCGATTTTTGCAATGCGATGGCAAGATTCATGCGTAGATGAATGATTTCATGGGCCCATACTTCAATGACTATCTCATCGTGCAACTAGACATCACATCTACGACCCGATAAGAGAAGCACACATCAACCACCTACAAAAAGTGTTCAACCTCCTTTGGAAGAATTGGCTCAAACGCGTAGCAAAAAAGTGTGAATCTAAGAAGGATTCATTCCTCTACTTTATATTCAACGTTGGAGGTGAGATCAAGATCAACCCCAAAAATACTCGTGCCATCTAGGAATGACCAAGACTAAGGAATGTTAAGATAATAACAATGTTAATGCAATACAAAACTTTCCAAGCGCGAGCCAATATGTTTAGAAGTTTATTAAGAACTTCTAAGTCAAAGCAAAATTCCTTCACACTCTTAACTAACCTAGTCAACCATTTGAGTGAAAGGAAGAGCATGAAGCAACATTCTTTGTACTACAAAAGAATATCTGCGAGGCTCCGATGCTAGCCTTGCCAAAATTAAGTGACCATTGGAATTACAGTAGACGCTTAAAATTAGACTTTCTCACCAGGAAGGGAGACTTATGGCATACTTCTTAGAGCTTTGAAGGGAGTACAAAAGAAATTCCCTACATATAACAAGGAGTTTTACGCATTTCACTAAGCCATGGAGCACTGGCAAGCATGCTTACTAGGATGGAAAAGGTCGTATATATAGACCATCAACCACTTCACTACTTACAAACTCAGTAGAAGCTCCAACAAGCATACCATATGAAGTGGATGGTGCATCTTTGGTAATATCACTTGTACAACAAGTACATGACGAGAATCAACAAGATAAAATACATGCTGTCGAGACTAGTGGTCACACAAATTGTCACTATAAAAGTTGTCCCTAAACAGAGACAAACCTACTCCCTTTTATATGAAATCAATCCCGACTTTAAGAAACTTTAGAATGAAGTGAAGGAAGGAAAATCGATCAACTTCAAGCTCTGGGAAGGCCAGTTGTACAAGGGAAAACTTTTAATTGTTCCGACTAAGAATAGGGTCAAGTGGATACAAGACGCTCATACCTCAAAAGCAGTTAGACTCTTTGACATCAACATGATCATCCAGAATCTACAACATTGCATATATGCCGAGACTCGAAAGTGATGTCAAGAGATTCATTTGAGGTTGCACTTTGTATTGCACCTCAAAACTAGCTAATAAGCAAGGATTATATATGCACCTTAAAATTCCAACAAGACCACAGGAAAGCATCACTATGAACTTCCTCGAATGATTACCGAAAACATAACGGGGGCACAATTATGTCTTCATCATCATGGATATATTCTCAAAGATGATCCAACACATCCAGTGCAAGTCCACAATCAATGGCAAAGAGGTCGCACGTTTGTTCTTTTAGCACATGTGGGTGCACTGTAGGCTTCCATCATCAATCATCTGCAACACAAGTAACTATGTCATCAACAACTTCTAAAAGGTGCTCTGGGAGACGACAGATACAACTTTGAAATGTAGCACAACTTTCGTCCTCACACCGATGATCAAACAAAGGCCATCAATAGAACAATGATGGTGTCACTCGAGAAATCCAAAGACTTAGGACGAGGGCCTTCCATACATACAAATTCGCCTTCAACTAGGAAAAGCATGGCTCCATCGACAAGTCACTGTTTTAGATATATTTGGGTCATTTTCCGTCAAGCCACATCAATTTGGAGTTCACCTCACACCCTGATGTGCCAATCAAGACCCAGAAGAAGACACTTGAGCCCAAAAGTTCCTCAAATGAAAGCAAAAAGTAACATTCCTTTCTTTGTGTTAAAATCATTGTCATCTACTACGCAGAAGAAAAGGTGCTACAGAGGTCAACTAGAATGGAGGCACCAACTTTCTCTTCTTTCACCTATGCACCTTCCTAACTTCAGAGCAGAACTATAAATTGAAGTAAATCCTCATTAAAATTTAAAAAGCAGATATATGGTACCCATAGATATTGCTACATTCAAAAACCATTGGCAAGCCAAATATAAACCTATTCTGTAATACACAAAATCATGAGTAAAGGTAGAATTGCAAACTACCCAAGGCAATGGAAGAATTTGACAAGTTTTCCATGTCAAGTAGATAGTAATTCTCCCAAATTTAAGGCGCGTATAAGAACTATGTTAGAAATGAGTGGGACATCAAGTATCTTAACTATGATACAACTAGTATAGCAAACCTTCAAAAAGAAAAAGCTAAAAGTACGAAAGGAAAATTTTTACCTGCATTGCAAGAAACTCACATTCTCTCTTGCTAAAGCTGAACAGTATTATAGGATCATATTGACGTTGAATTAACATTTTGACCAACTTAAAAATATCACTCTCCTCGCTTGATTTGCCTTCCAGTAACGCCTTTTGCCAATTCCCACTCTCCCTTTTTTTACCCCCTTCCCTAGCAGGAACAAGAGCATTCAGAGCTTTTTGAAAACTTTCTTCATGAAACTTCCCTTTCTCATCAACCACTAAATACAAGCCATCACCACCAGAAGGAAAAATATAGTGTTGAAGGGGTGTGGGTCGATAGTCTGTATAAACTATGTGACAAGGCTGATGATGAACCTGGATATTAATTTCACCAAACAACATAAAAAATAAAGCAATTAGTTCTGCAGATGTAACAATTTAAGAGCTTACAAAAAGAAAACAACACAAATCAGTTCCGCACACACATTAACAAAGTTCTACGTTCTATATTTTAAGTTAATTGGTAACGTCAATTTCGCATTAATAACTTCAAAATTCTAAAATTCATGATATTGCAGCTAAAATACCTTCAAATAGTAAATTTTATATTATTAAAATAGAAAAGGCTTTCCATCAAATGCATTATGATATGATAACCTATTTAAAAGAATGAGGACGCACCTTAGCAACCCAGTCAGCAAACTCCTTTGCATTAGGCACAGTAGCAGAAAGAAAAACAAAACGTGAATTTTTAGGAGCCATCACAATACTTTCTTCCCACACAACACCTCTTTCCCTATCACGCATATAGTGCACTTCATCAAATATGACCCAAGCCACCTCCCGCATAATCTCTGAACCCTTGTATTGCATACTTCGCCATATCTCAGTTGTCATGACCTACACAACATAGAAAACTAAATAAATATCGAACATGATTTCTGTACCAAGAGAAATGAATTATCCTATTTGCGGTAAGTGAATGCAGGGGATTAAACTGATAAACACAATTCCACTATCATACTAGGCAAGAGGCACTCGGCTCAATAGTCACATCCCCAGTCATAAGACCAACATCTGAAAACTCTTCCTTAAACTCCCTGTACTTCTGGTTGCTTAGCGCCTTGATTGGAGAAGTGTAGATGACTCGTTGCTGGTTTTTCAAAGACATGGCAATGGCATATAACGCCACAACTGTTTTTCCAGCAGATGTATGCGCTGATACCTGAAAGAAAATTGATGCAAAAAGAAATCGTCTGCATAAGCAACAAAAATAACAAAATCATCAATATTGTGGAATGTGGATATTGTTAAAGCATTAATCTTCTTCCATACTTTTTCAATTCTGAAATGAAAACTATTCCAAGGGAAAAATTAAGAAACTCAAATCTGAGTTATATTTTTACATATATCAAACAGCTTTTACAGACGTACAGAACTGCAAGACAAAGGACATGTGAGGATAATTTAAACAATAAAAATATTGTGATGAAGAAACTACGGTGCTTTTGAAGAAGGAAATGCATCACATACAATAAAATTCTGGTGAACAACAATCGCGATAAGTATCAGAGATGGAAAGAAAAATATATGCAGAACATCAATGCAAACCTCTGTATTTGATTTAAGTGACATCCCATAAACGGCTTAACTGCGACATAATAAAGATTACAAACTAAACTCGGAGAAAAGGGCAAGCAGAATCATACTTGCCAGGGTAAAAACGATGCAAAAAGAAGAACTTTACAGGTAATATGAATAGCTAACAGAAAGCATAACCCCTGGAGAGATTTTATTAGGCAGCCGAAGCATCTCACTATGACGGATTCTCCATTGTCGAGGCATTGAATGGCTTCGGACTGGAAGGGATCTAGTTCAAAGGGGAACTCTTTCGCCGGCTTTGGCTTCTTCTCGGCGGGACTTAGTGGCGCAGTGCGAGTGGGGACATAGCCCTCTGGATAAGAAACGTCGTGCAAACAGGCCACAGGTTCGTTGCTTGGCACAAGTTCGTCAATCCTCTGCGCTTTCTGGGGGGTGTCGACCTCCATAGGTGATCCATCTGGTGTGTTTCTCTTCAACAATGCGGCCATTGCGAAAAACGAAACGGAAGATATAGAAGGGGAAAAGAAAACAAGTTCGGAAGAAATTATAAGCGGAGAAGATGGGAACGAAATGAGCCCAAAGAAGAACCCTTCCGACAATTAAATTTTTCTTCCCAGTTCTGACGTTTGGAGGGCAGGAGTCGGACCAGGGCTGCAGGGGCGGAGCTAAAACCCTAGCCCGGCTCGCGAGTCGCGAAGCAGAAGGCGATGGGAAGAGCCGGTTATTCCGATTCCGTGAAGACCATCGCTAATAAGTTACAATCATTACTTTACAAATATAAAATAAAATAAATTGTATATATCATGAAGGTTCTTGAACTTCAACCCTATTTCATAAAAACTCCATGATTTTTTTTTTGGGTAACTCCGTGAGATTAGATACCTGTTTTATGTTGGTTTACAAATTTGAATTCTTTTCCAATAAATCTCTGAAATTTATAATATTTTTATCCAAATTTTTCTATTAAATAAAATTTTAATTTGATTTGTGGACCTGAAATATAAATCCAACCTTAAAAACTCATGTTAAAAAATATATATTATAGATTATTAAAAAAAAAAATTAAATTCATGAGCTATTTTTGGCATTTAATTCAATATTTTTTAATATAGAACATGCGTAGATTATTTTATAAAATATCATAAAATTATGACTTATAATATACCATCTAGATGTCAAAATAGATAATACTTTAAAATTAAATCCAATCCAGTTAGAGTCTCTTGCTAATAGGTCGAACCATTTTCCTTTTGGTTCAGCCTATGCAAAAATGGTGATGTTGATTACAATGGCATAAAGATCGTTGAAATTCTAATCTCACTGGATGTAACAAAATGGATACCAACTACAATTTAAAGCCACTTGTCCTCTTTGTTACTCGTGATTTCCTACACTATTATCCTCATATTGATCTGTAATGAAAAATGACATTGTTAGAATATGCTGCTAACTTCGTTGTACAATTTATAATATAATTGTACAGCATGACATGCGACATTACCCTGCTGAGATAGACTTGACGGGTCACAACAAAACCACAGTAGAAATCACATTCTCACATAATCTCATGTACAAAATGAGGGCGTAGAAGTTCATGTACACTGGGTTTCATTCCAAACAAGCTGAAAAATAATCTCTAACCAGCTGACCTTGTGTAGAGCAGCTTGTGATTCCTGTAATATCACCTCATCAAACAGCTTAACTTGATAAAAGATAACAATAATCTCAAACCTGACCCAAGACTGTTCATCACAACTGTTCAATTTACGGCATGAAAAGGCAGCACATATGATTAAATGCAGTCGAATTATAACATAATATTATAGAATAAATTACAAAAAATATACAACATTCTGGAACTACAAAAAGAATGCTTGGGCTCTCATCACTCAACCCAAAAAAAAGTCCCCAATCAACATTGCAGACTCTCGTTCTTATACATTATATATATATATATATAAAATGGATTCCAATAAGCCAATGATATCAACAGAGGATTGCTTATAATTGCAAACCCTAGCAATAAAAGCAATCATATACTCACGCAAACAATGAAAAGCCAGCCGTTTTACCCAAAACAGCTTCTTTTCTTTCCCAGCGGGGGGAACAAGGGGGGAAATTTCTCCCACAATGAATAGGACTGTAAACATTCAAAAAAAAAGGAGCATCTGAGCAGAATACGCTGACACCCACCCTTTCTATTGGGTCTAAGGGAGCAAACCTGCTTAAAAACTAGAAGATGCGAGAATCTCGTACAAAGCTTCATCCTGCTTCATGGAGGGAGAGTTTGAGAAAGTACACGATGTGACAGACCTCACAGACACCCAAGATTTGGCTCAGGATCCACATCTGAGACAAATCGCAGGAGGCAGACTGCAACTAATCAACTCTTCGGGATCATGGCAGTGACAAAGAGCTAATAGCAGCTGCCAAAAGTAAATTTGAATGCATTTTGAATGCTTCAAACTTTCATTTAACTCTGTGATGCGGCTTTCTCGATCTTCTCCTTCTCAATTTCTATCTTTCGTTGTTCGGCATACTGAGCTATGCCATTAGCCATTGCCTGATGGCTGAAGTCCGTTGTCTGCATGAGTCTCTGGAACCGAACATGATATGAAGCTTGCAATCCTAAATTTGAGACAGATATCAGATATAGAGAGAATTAGGATGAAAGCTTTAAATTTATGAGTAAGAAAAAGAAGAGACAAACATGAATTACCTGTCACTGTTTCCACAAAGAAAATAAATGGGTCCACCTCATCAATGGGCGACTGCATCTCTTCATCATCACTATAATCGTCCTCCGAATCATAGTCATCATCCTCGTCCTCACGTTGCAGACCCTTTGCCTGAGTTTTTTATTCATTTAAAAAAGTACAAAATACACATATTGTACCAAAGAGTCAAGTATTACAAATGCAAAAAGACTATTGCGTAAGAACAAAAAACAATACTTACGAACCTATAGAAGGAAAGAAATTGTCCCAGTCTACATACATATAAGTGCTTTTGCAATTTTATAAAGAGAGTTTTGTACTAATCCCGAAAATTATTCTAAGTATTCATACCAATTCTGTTACTGGAGGGATGTGTCAATTTCAAATGATTAGGTTCGGTGTAAAATTTCTCCTCTATTAAAAAATATCTATACAAATATCTAAGCGCTCTACCAACCAAGTGAAGTCCTATATGAATATGAATCATCATACCAACAAGCTAAAGCAAGACTGGATATAGGAATCCACGACATAAAAATCGTTGCCCATCCTTGAAATAAAGTAAGTTATGTTAAAAATTATATAGAATATGCATTTTTAAAAATTTTATGGGATATGAAATAAAAATGACAGTTGTATTAAAATTTGTGGAGTGATATAAAGTGATGAGATAAAAATTAACTTTTTTTTTCTTATTATTATTTTTTAATGAGATGCCTTTTTTATCCATAGCTATGACCTTTTTTGGCTCCATGAGCCAACAAACACACTACTAAAAGGAAACATATGCCAACAAAGATGCTAAGCATGCATTTGAAAATGTAGACTTAATGTAAGCCGAAAAAAGGCACAAAGGCTCTGTTTGGTAATATCATAAAAAAGATAGTTTGGTTAAATTTTTTGACCATTTTTGAAAAACGTATATGATATAAAATAAAGTTAATTATATTAAAAACTGTGTTAGATGTGAAATAAAATTAATTAATTTATTGACAATTGTGTTGAATATGAAATAAAGTAATTGTTTAATGTTAGAATTTGTGTAGGATGAGATATAAAATAAATTTTAAATATTTTTTAAATAAAATTAAGATTTTGGCTATGGCTAAAATTAGCAATGAATTTTAGGCTATTACAAAATAGAGCCAACTAGAAAGCTGTGAAAATAAGTCAAGTCATTTTTTTGAAATATGGCTTAGCCATGTAGCATTAAACTAAAACATTAAAGTACATGAGTCATCTAACATTCTTTTGTACGATATTGCAAAATTCAATGAGATATGCCCCTGTCTCAACGACAATCACCTAACGTAGAATAGTGCGCCAAAAAATCGGCTACACTATTTACATTACATAAAACATATATAATTTTACAAAAGTGAAATATCATATGAATGCGTATAATATGCTCAATAAGCTAAGTAGGCCAGCCTTTGGATCAATTTAGATGTTCCTTACGCAAAGAGCATTCATGACGCACATATACGATGATAATCTTTTGGGGTGTGTGTGTCTACTACAAGGGGTGATGATCGTCACTTATAGTACAATTTTTAAATTTCAAAGTGAAAAGGACTATTCTTCAACACAATGAATTTTGGGAACCATTCAATGATCACAGGTATTATTTGAGGGTGGAAGCAGAATGAAGCATTAAAAAGATGCATCTCCACATTGAACCCTTTCAAGAACAAAATAGTTATTTGTAGGCCAGTATAATGAGGATGGAAGCCAAATGGCAAGCAAATAATCTAATGAGTAGGTAATATTTGCTACAAGTAGGCCTGTCAACGGATCGGATTTGGATCGGATCGACCCCAACCCGAATCCAAATCCATGAACCACGGATCGGGTCAATCATCGGATCGGGTCATAGTCAACCCGGATCCTTTCGGATTGAAACCCGGATCGGATCGGAACTCGGATTTTCGGATTTGATCCATTTACTAAGATTGCAAATAATATACACAATCACAAAATTCTCAAAATTAAGCAGAGAAAAAGTTGAGATAATGAGATAACTAGCTTAAAAAATCACCTCAAAGAGATTATGAAAAATAAAATATAAATAAAGTCAGTAAGAATAAATAATTATTCAAGACAAACTATTAAGAAAATAAAAAAATAGATGAGCAGACAGAACAGATGAAGAAAAAATAGATAGAATAGATAAATAGAATTCATGGTTTCTAAACTACTAAATTGACGAAGCTATATTTTCAAGCTAATAAAGATATTCATATTCATAGCAATCTAAAATATGATCAAATACTAGTACTTCTGAAGATGATATTAAATTAAACTAGAATAACGCAAAAAATATTAAAGCATTATGTCTACAAAAAACTAGAAAAGCTCTTATATTGATAGCAATTTCAAATAGTCTTAAGCATCTTTAATATCTTCAATTTTGGTCTTCCATGCCTTCCTTCATGTTCTTTTCCTTTTTTAAAGTTTGTTTCTTTACACCTTCAGCTTTGTTATTAATTTAATTTTATGTGATATAAATTTTAATTAAATATATGATCAATAAAAATAATGATATGCAATAGTTAATATATGTTGAAATTTACTTAATAATATGTAATAATTAAATATGTAAACGGGTCGGGTCATTAACGGATCGGGTCAATAGTAATCCAAATCCAATCCTTCTAAATATAATCGGAGCGGGTTAGTAAACGGATCGGATTGACGGGTCAAAAAAAACTCCATTTGGGGGGTTAATTGGATCGGAACTCGGATCGGATCGGATCATGATCCGATCCATTGACAGGCCTAGCTACAAGACATTATTTTGGGGAAACTAGAGAAACAATTTACAAGAAAAACATTTTCATGTTAAGAATAAGTATACCTGAGCAGCTAGTTTTTGTAGCTTTCGACTGTCTGCCTCATCCCCATCCTCCTCCTCATCATCATCATCACCACCCATTTCATTGTCAGATTCAGTATCTTCATCCTCATTGGTTTGGAAGCCATCCATATCATCATCTTCAACATCAGCCTCCTTAGCTTCTGCTTGAAATAGTATAACGACTTCAGATAAAGCCCTAGTACAATTCAACAACCACAAACCAATATACTATATAACAAACCAAGGACTGATAATAGGCCAATATACATTACAAACCAACCACAGCTCAATTCAACAACCACCCATTTCATTGTCAGATTCTTCAGGAAAAACAATAAAATTCAGGAATTGATGACCAGAAATCACTCAGAGATCCGGAGAATAAAAAGACATTGGTTTAAAAAATACACCAGAAAGAAGCAGAACCCGTAACTGAAATAGTAGCAAACATATCATTAAAAGAAAAAAACAATGGAATAACTGCTCTTAAGCACAATGGAGAGTAAAAAAGTCAAGAATAACCTGCAAGTTGATCTTTATAAGAAACAAGCAACTCTAGTGTTGCAGAGAACACACGCGTTAAAGCTTCTGCAGGCAGCTGGTCCTCAGCAAGTTTAAGAAGTGAAATTAAACCCAAGCAACAGACCTTTTTATCATATTCTCTGAAACCAGAAAAAATTATTGATGCACATTAATGGTGCAATAATTACAAGCATGCTTGCATTCAAGCTGATCGTTGGAAAAGAAATATCAATTACCGTTTGAAATTAGCACGAGATCCACTCTTCTTAACCTCTTGCAGCATCTGAAACCACAAATTGAAAATTTCTGATGCAACACTAAGCTTTTGCAGTATCCCAACGGTCAAAGAGGCATTGTAGTAAAGGACACCAGCAATCTGTAGATATAGAAATTTTTTTGCAATTATCTCATAACCTGCCTGACAAGACAAGTTTGTAGAGAAAAACATATAATAATAGCAACCGAAAATGACAAACTTTGACTGCTCATTAACAACATGCTGAGCAAAGAAGAAAATAAATATAAATATATACTGTTCAACATTATATATTTATAGAGAGAGAGATGTGCATATCTTATTTTAATGTATTTGGCAGCATAAAAGAAAACAGTATATTGTATTTGTGTAATAAATCTGATCACAATATAATTACAAGTTGCACACTTTCATGAATTTCATTATTCTTTTTGTTCAATTTTATGTTACTTTTTATCTATAGTATTATTATGGTTATCATACATTTCATCAAGAGTTCTTCCAGATATCCGTGATATATCTATTTTAACAAGGAATTTATCACCACAAGAGAAGTTCCAAGTTTCACAAAACAATTAACATGTAATTCAAACTTTTCCTTATGTATAGCACATGATCAAAACCTCAACCAAGCATTCTCCTTCTAAGATAGCAATGACAAGGAAAAGGTTGCATTCAAGTAGAATGATTCAAACAGTGTGTAAAGGACTACCCAAATATCAGAGTTTAAACAAAAAAGAAAAGTATAAGTAAAAAATTGATCAATGGTTTTGATTTGAGAAGAGACTAGTGAAGTATAATATTTGACTTTCAACAGAAAAAATGCCTTGGAAAGACGTTGGCATGATTATATTTCAAAATGGGCTGAAATCAAGGCACTGTTGAATGTCATAAGTTATGAAAGCTATATATATATATATATATATATATATATGGTGTTAATGCGTTGTAGCTAATATCACAAGCTACACAGGCTCGCAAAGCTAGTAAAATTGTAGACCTTATAGTCAAGAAACTGTCAAAATAATATCAAAGAATTAGGCGAATCTTCTTCATCAACAATATTTTATGTAAGACACAAAGAAAGTCTGTAAATTCAAGGGAGTTGACAGGCGATAATCTATAGCTGAATCACAATTGGCCTCATACAGAGAAGTCCCAACAGCATTCATATTTCCCAAATGTTGCTAGGAGCAATTTAAAGCATACAATCAAGCCCAAAACAGCAATGTGAATGAAATGAGTATATCGAAATGGCTGACATTTGAGAATTATGGGTTCATCAACTACAAATTAAAGCATACATTCAAGCCCACTACAGCTACGTGAATGTAGTGAGTATATCGAAACAGCTGACATTTGAGAATTATGGGTTCATCAACTACAAAACTTCACAGCTTGCCTAAGGCATGTTGAGGCACTGTGAAGGGCCACCCCAAATGATGAAAACATTAAAAAGATACACAAGATGGCCCATTCAATCCAGCTGAAAAGCTCAATATATAATCTTTCAAGCCAAGCAGGGTAAATTGATACGACAAAGTTTGGAATGGTGTCGGATAATCTCAAGAAAGAATTTAGTTGGTAATTTAATTATCAATAGCTAAAATGAGTTGATTTTAAATAAATATTTACCTTTATTAGTAAATGTTGAGAATTACAAGGAGTAAGCTAGTAATTTTATTATTAATAAAATTATCCTTTTATCTTATCAACAATATTTTCCTCTTATTTGTTGGACTAAATTTCTATAAATAATGCTATGTCCACTATTTCTCCTAATTCTTCTATTCTTCTCTCCCTTTTCCTCCTTCCTAGTTATACAACAATGTCATAGAATATCAGCCGGAACAAATTAGAATCTAAATATAGAATATCTCCACCATAAAAACAAGATTTTCAAGGGAAAACATGCTGGCCGCAGATAATGTCAACAAAAATCATCCAACATAACAAGCTGCAAGTATTTAGTTTCATGGAGTCAATTTCCAACAGGAAACTAGTGAAATCTAAGAAGCTAACAAAAAAAAATATAAGGGACAAAAATCAAAAATTACCCAAAAAAGTTGACAAGACTGTGTAATATTGTGACTAGGAATGTAGTAAATAAGCGAAACACATTTGAGGCTATATAACACACTTGACTCAATCAATATCAAGCACAGTAATACAGTACGAGGACTTTATAGGTAAAATGGGTAGTTAGTATGCACTGAGAAAATAATTAGAGTTCAATGATGACATGGTCCATTGATTTGACTAAAGGCTCAAAATGAGTTAACATACTAGTTAAGTCATAAACAATGTTGATGGTAGGTTTATATATCCACTAACCAAGTTATTCTTAAATAATTTTACTTAATAATCTGATAGATTTCAACATCTAGTTAATTATTAAAGAATTAAGGCTTCTTTTTCAAAAGGCCCAAATTAACCTGGGTGCTAGCAACGATTATAACTATAACACAAATATCCATCAAAATGAGTTATAAATTTATAATCATTGCTGAAAGATGAAACTAAAAACCGACAAAGGAAGCTTCGTACCCTATACTTGAGGTTGCTAACCTAATAAGAGCTAAGTATAAGGCCTTTCAGTGAAAAGGCACCTCCATTTTACACTTTTAAGATCAAAAGGAGCATTAAGATCAACAGCAGTTGCTCCAAAACCCAAGAAGCAATGCAGAGGGAGAGAGCGCAAAACAAAATTTTGAAGACAGTTTAAAGATGAATAGCCCACTAGGAGTGATGAATACACAAGAGTTAAGATATGTCCGACTATGCTCTCTATTTTTTATACAGGCTCAACTCATCTGTCATACACTGCTTATGTCAACAATTACTCATCTGAAAGTTGTACTATCAAAACTAGAAGCCCCTTTGAGTCTTTGTAAGTCTAAATATGCAAAACCACAATGAGCAAACAATACAGAAGTATACATTAACTTTATATTTAGTATATGAATTATGAATAAGCAGTTGCACTAAATAAGATAAGTCCATTAACTGAACTCAAAGATTATTAACTCCATTCCAATGAAAATCAAGATGAATATTGACTCATATAAACCAAAAGGAATTAGAAGAACCTCAAACTGCTTCCTAATAAACATCACAATTACTTCATTAGATCATATAAAACAAAAAGTAAATTTTTAACCTTTGCAAACATTGTATGCACAACCAATAAAGAATTCCCCAAAATGTTTTAAGTGCGTGTAGTTTAAAAACAAAAACACAAATAATTTTAATAGAATGTTTTCAAATTATGTTTCAATCAGACAAAAGGTACATAGATATTAGAAGCTTTGTCAAATACTCAAAACATATTATCCTTACCACTTCTATTAAGAGACATCTTAAGGATGACTTCTCGGTACGTTGAAGACGTTCCATTGTAATCCGCAAATATGGCTCAACCCAGTGATCAACTTGACCTTTGCAATTCTGGAAAACTACTAGAATAAGTTTAGGAGCAGGCTTGATATCATTATCTTCCACATTCTTGTCTGCCATAATCTGCAGTTTGTCACCAAGTATGAGCCTCAATTTCATCATCTTATGCAGAGCACAAAATAGATCGCAAGAAAGTGAATAACAATTTGATTGTGAATTTGTATGCTTCCAAAATTTTGAATCAGCAAAAAAGCAAAATAATACATATATTTAGGAAATGAAAAGTAATAACAATAACAATAAAGCCTCAACCTTAAGGTAGTTGGGACTGGCACCTAGATTTTTCTTTTCCATTTGGCCTTATGTAAAGCAATACCATGTGTGAGAGCGAATGATTCATACTTATATTTAATCATCACATACAACTCAATTTTTAGCCCTCCTCTCTTCAACGTGGAGACTTTGATCCACACACATTTACGCACAAAAATCTTGGCCAAGACACCTAAAACTCCTCCATTTTATCTTTTATAGGCATCATGCCCACCCTATATCAATTTCAATACAGTTCACTCCATAGTGACCGTTCATCCTAGTATTTGCATCTCAACTACAGCAATCTCATGAAGATATTGCCATATAATTGCCAACATTCATTTCCATATATAGATAGATGTCATATAAACCTTTCCCTTGAACTTTTTAGGCAAATCTCTCATCACAGAGAACTCTCATCGCACACCACACCTTAACCATCCTACCTTGATTTTATAATAAACGTCATCTTCTATCGGTGGGGACAACATTGCACCAAATTACAGTGGAGAATAACTAGGTATATTGAATTCTAATTGAAGATAGATTTTCTAATTGGAGACTTATTAAAGATGTTATTAATTTTGAGACGTATTTAATTGTGATAGCTCTAGTTCCTTAGTTTGGTTGGAATATTTGGCATTACTTCTATTTTAATTTTTATTTATTTCACCATGATATAATGAGGTCTACATAAACAACAATATTATTGTATTGAAGATCATATTGAAAGAGTATTTTTTTCTTCAATTGGAAAATTTGATTCTTGTGACACAATATCTCGAATAGGGAAGGGTTTCGGTATTGAGTGAGAATCCCTAAATCCCACCAATTCAATATCTTATTCTTGCCTCTCAGTTATTCTTTCTCCCTTGGTAACTTTCAATCGATTGCTATTACCTCCTCCAAATTCCACCTCAATCAAAGTGTGCACCCCCACAGGCTAAGCAGCCTCGACACTAACATTAAATAGCATAGCTCCAACTCTTGCACCTCACTTCAGCACTGCACCCCTACAACTTGCCACATCGCTCACCTCATCAAAGTCGTATGCATCGCATCAGCTCACGCAGTTGCCTCCCATTTTTATGTCTCACATGCCCCTAAAATTGTCTCGCACAAGTGTTAGTTGCTCTACCCCACACTCGAGGCCCTCACAACCATCGCTCACGAGGTCGATCCCACTGCCCAAACAATAGAGCCAAGCAGTAGAAATGTGGTGCGCCATTCCAATCCTTGTTCTGATGCATGCCCCACACATAGATTGCCCAGACTAAGCCAATCTAGGCATAAGCCAACTTATTGTTGATTATTATTGTGCACTTCTCCTACCTATCCTATTCCATAGAATCTAATCTACCAACAATTGAATTTCACCTTAATTTGGTAAAATTTTATTTACAATTGATTCCATTGAAGTTAAAAAAGATTTAATTTGTGAATTTTAACTTTTTTAAACATATAAATCTAATCTAGAAACTAGTTATATTCAAATGATATGCTTTATTAATTTAATACCACTGAAATCACATTTATATATCACGTGGATCACACCCCACATCAAATTGGTATCATAAGTTTTAAAATGGTAGGTTAGGACACCTTATCAAATAATTGACAATGCATATTGTTACTTTTTCAAACGTCTGGTATCATGAATATATATACCTGCATTATGGATAAATAGTGGGCTCGGAAGTTGCTTTAGCCAATATCATGCCTACGTTAGATAGTATACATCAAATTAAGGCACCCAAAATTGTTAGGAAACTGGTCAAAATGAAAGCCATGCGTGACCAAATAGATTGAATGAGAACACCCTAAGCAAATAACTAAAAGTCTTGGCCAAGACTATTAGAAACTGTTAGGAAACTGGTCAAGTTATGGCATCCAAGACTGTTAGGAAACTGGTCAAGTTATGGCATCCAAGACTGTTAGGAAACTAGTCTAAATGAAAGTCGTTCACAACCAAATAGATTGAATGAGAGCTCCCTGAGTAACCAGAAGTCTCATATTTTGAAAGTTGATTAGACCAAAGAGTGCATCTAGATAGTGATGTAGACATGGATTGAGTGGTGTAACTTCTCAAAATTCTAGGAAGGTCAATTGTATCATGATGAAAAATGATCTTATAAAATGTAGAGCGTTCTCGATACAAAATATACGTAGAATCGATTGAGACATGGGACAAGCTTAAATTTAAACAAGAAAAATATCCTTCAAATTAGGCTGGGTCCTACAAGTACTAGAGAGACCCCTCCAATTCGACCCACCGCTAGAGAGATAACCACTTGAATCGCACTTGTTTCTACACCTAGCCTACTCCCTTTCGAGAAAAGGCACTATGGAATGCCCTATAGTTGTCCCAAATAGTACTAATAGTTTTTACTTAAAAAAAAGTGCCAACAGTACACTTCTTTCAAGGTAAGATGAGCTTTATAAAAACATATGTCATCAGTACTAGCCCACTTGATATGAGGGAATACATGTAGAATGTTCTGTGAAGCTTTCATACTCTCTACTAAAAAAAGCACTACATATTTGCCAATACTGCTTATGTAGCAGATCTTAGTCAAAAAGTATGGGAAATGAGGAGAAGAGAACAAACTATCTACTAAGATTGTTATTTCTAACATCCCAGCCCATTGTAAATAGTATCTGCTTTGATTTCAGAGAAACTGCGTGGCTAAGCAGCTTCTCAAGAGGTCACCCATTCCAGTACTACTTTGACTCGAGCATGCTTAACTATAAAATTTTTTAGCATTAGCATCATGATTTTGACTCAAAATATGTCTACAAAAGTATGGGTGTTTTTCATATATACACAGTATCTCTTGCCTTGCCAATTTGGGATTTGCATAAGAGTCCATCCCTTATGAGATATCACATTATTAGTCCTGACGATGAGAGTGAGACCAAGAAGGTTGTTGATATGGTAATAGGTCATGAGCATCAAGTTGATGCTAGGTCCATTTCGATTAGATGCTTACTCTCGTAGTCTACTGATAGTGGAGATTTGTTTGAGATTGTCACTTGTTGCTTATAAAAGTACCATATTAAGTAAAAAGGTCAGGGGAAAAGAACAATATTTCGTTAGCGTCTGGCCATAAGATCAAGAAAGTAGTAACAATACTAATAGCGAATTTGCTGAATTCACCAGTAATTTTATAAAGCTCTTTGGCACTTTTAGGCACGAAGTTAAATCTTACCTCCACCTACTACCCTCAAACTTGCACCGTGGTAGCCATTGATGTCTTAGGTACTCTTAGTTGAGCATGCATGTTATTAGTTTTCTTCCGTTGTGTTCATTGCATAGTCAAGACTCTAGATTTGCATTCTAATTTGCATTGTATACTCGCTACTCACCTTCTCTTGCATATCCATTTTAGGGCACAAAGTAGTGATTATGTTTTGCATTATTAAAAATAAGAAAATATAAATAATAATAACCTAATACACTATCCAACAATTTTCAAGGCAACTTTTTGCAATTATGTGCAACAATTTTCTGAATTATAAAATAATTAAGTTATTAGCCTTAAATAAAGCTCTTTCAAAATCTTGAATTAAATGGGTTGAATATGTGAATTATAAGTTTATCATTAGACGAAGGTAAATAAATTTTAATTTTTAAGATTTGATTGACATCAAGAACAAACAAAGGTTTTGAAAACTGGACCACTCTTAGAACTGGTAGAACGAAAGGTTTAAGATTTTAAGATTCAACTAAAGTTGAGCCAGAATAATTTAATAATTCAATAAATATTTATAAAATATAATTTCATAATAATAAATAAATAAATAAAAATAATATTCATAAAATAAAAAATAGAGTTCAATAATAAGATTAAAAAAACTCAAATGTGATGACTTTCAAATCTCTTCTCAATGATATATTTATTTAGGAAGAATTACATATATAACACCATATTTAATAAATATTACAGATTTTACATCAAACTCTTAAAAGTAACAGAATTTATGAAGAACTTCAACTACAAATTACAGTTTACACACCTGATCGCTATTCTTAAGCATTATCAGTTGTTATAAAATATTCTATTTATACACCTACACAGTCTTTGATATATGATATCATAGCTCTCCTAATTACGTCAATTGACATCAGAAGGTATCACCCACTTGAGCTTTTATTGGCTTTTGGATCACCTTCAATCCATCCTAAATAGCTAGTATCGTCGTTATTAAATGTTTAGGTTTCCATCTCATTTCAATCAATGACTAGCATCTAAATTTTCTTACCATAGTTAAAATAAAAGTTAAACTTGGGCAAGATAATGTAACGAGAACAAATGGAATGTGTAAAGCGTAATTTGCAATTAAAGTTCTTCATAGGACTTGTAATTTTTTAGATTCGAGTCTTACTGCATTTATTTATTTTAGAAGAATATTAAACGATAAAAAATAAGATGATATTCTCAAAATAGGAGAGATCTCAAAGTTTTTCTAAAGGTTTGATAACAAAAATAAAAAGTATTATTAAGAAATTTATTCATAAAAGAACAACACTCAAATTTCTTATAAATGTTAATAATAAAAAAAACAACGAAACTTTTATGTTAAATACTAAAGAGTAAAGCATTTTTTTTAAAAAGATTAACTAAAAGGAACAAAAATGATAAAAGATAATTTTCCACGAGCCACACTTGGGACTATCTTGCAAGTAAATAGTTCCACAATGCCAAAAAAGTAGCCTGAAACCTTGTTTATATAGATTTGTCTAAGCAATAATTTTGAACTTCAAAGGAAGCTTGATTACTTGGTTGATCTTTGCCTCACAAGGATTCATTTTTCTGACCGATCCAACTACAACAGTTAATCATTTTCCAATTTGACCACAATTTGATGTAGGAGCAGTTTTAGGACTTGATTGGACCGACTAGACCATTGATTCACGGTTGAACCAACCGATCCGATCTGATTTTTAAAAAGAACAAATAGTAATTCTCATTGAAGTCTTAATCAGCCTTCTCTTTCTCTTTTGGAGTCCACTACTAAATAGGAGTAAATCAAGTAAACAACCAGAAATCAAAGATATCAATGTTACTTAATTTGTGGGAGGTCAAAAGATTCAGGGAACACCAAACATGAGCTCCAACACCTTGACTCTAATAAGCATAAGAGATACCAAAAAAAGAGAAAACACTTATTTGATACAATTGAGTCATTCCCACCGAGGAAAGTTAGTGGGGAGACAATTAAAGCAAATCATTCTAATCCATATAAGGTTGTAACAGATCTAATTCCTTATGTGGGTTTGCATGTGTTATGTAATTTAGTTTTATTTGTATTTATTTATAATAATGTAATGAGGTCTTCATTATTGTATTGAAGATTAACTTAGAATGAAATAAGATTTTGTCATCTATTGCGGCAATATGATTCTTGAAAATCAATTTCCTAGTTGGGAAAGGGCAAGGCTAGGCCTCAGGTGAGAATCAATGAACCTAACCTAGTTCAAGCTCTTCTCTTTCAACAACTTTGACATTCTTTTTCCCTTCCTTTCACTCTTGGTTTGCCTCAACCAAAAAACACACCCTCATAGGCTAATACTAGCCCCAACTCCAAACACAAAATGGCGCAGCTCCAACCCCCTCGCCCTCTTCAATACTGCAGCCCTGCGGCATGCCACACGCCTCACCTTGCATCATAGATTCAGTCATTCGTGCAACATTCGCTCACGCAATCAATTTCCACTCTTTGAATACACAAACCACTGTAACTGTATTGTGATGGTTATCAATCTGCACCATACCCATGGGTTGCATCGCACTTGATCTACCTCCTCACGAAGTGCAACATCTATCCAAGTGTCAAAAGAATCTAGCATGTTTCTCAAGCCCGGCACTATAGTGCAATCCTGCCACGCTCCCAGATCACTGGATCCTATATCCCAAACTATTAAGGCAATTAAATGCAATGTGTCACACCATTGCGATCCAAGTTTTAACGCATCCCCTACATACGCACAAGTTGCCAAGTATAAGCCAATCTAGACAGGAGTTAGCTTAGTGGGTTTACTAAATGAGTCGATCTAACCTGATTCACCAGATTCTTCAAAATTGAGGTGCACTGCCCTCTGTGACTTAGTTACTTTTCGTTAATTAGTTCCAATAGGATTCTACTACTCGTTGGGTTTTTCTTTAATTCATTCTGCACAAGTCACCAAATGAGTATGAGTGAAATTTAAATTATTGTTCATTATCTTGCTATTATTATGAAATTCCCTCATCCTATTTCATAGAATCTAATTTATTGAAAACTAAAATTTACCTTAATCTCGTTGCCAAATTTTATTTAGCATCATTCAAAATTAATTTAAATTTTAACATAATTTAATTTGCATAATTCAATTTCCTTATTTATTATATGAGTCTATCCCATATGTTTAAATAGTACTAATTTGTCAAATTTAATAAGGGTGAAATTACTTTTAAATATCATTTGAATCTTCTCCAAGGTCATCTTTACTCCATGTACTGCGGATAATAGATTAATAAATAAGTTATCACATGATGGGACTATTCTCTCATATAGTCTCACAATATTGTTATTTTGTTTAAGACCACCAAATCTACAATGCATTCTCCTAGAAGATTCTAAGTTCTAATTGAATCCTTTATGGGGCCTCATCAATTAGAAGCATGATATGAATTGACACAACATGCAATGAAAACAAAATACAAAACGTTACACCTCTAATTCCAAAAAGAAAAAGATATTTTGGATAGATGCTACAAAATGACTCATATATTTGAGTTGACACCACATGCAACACTAAATATGAATACATGAAAAAGAATGACTCGAAAAACCAACTCAAAGGGAGTTGAGATGAATTTATTAATGCTGTTGATGAATCACAGCAGTGGATAATTTAATCAAAGCAACCTAACCACAATGACCTTTTGGGAAATTTCATTTCTACAATGGAAGTTTTATCCAGTAATCAGTCTAGTTTTGTTATATTTGATGTAAATGATTTTAGCTTGGTTTTGTTCCTAATTCAAACCAAAATTTAAAAAAAATGAATAATATCCCAATAGATTATGCATCAATGGTTAATTCACAATATAAATTTTCAGTTCTAGTCGAACTTTGATCCAAAATCGGCATTCTGCGTTCTATGTATGTATTCTAAATAATGCATTCTAGTCTCAGTCCACCTGAGATGTGTTTTGATAAGAAACTGAAAACAGATAAACAACACTTCAATTAGATCAATTTCTGTTTGGAAGGAGAACTAGAACTGCTAGTTAGTATTATAGTAAAAAAATTGATTCAGTAGATTCGACCAATGGAAACTCACCATGCAGAGCAGTTAAAAATTAATTAGGCACAAGATCGGAACTGAGAATATCTAAAAATAATTTTGAAGGGAGTTATTTCTTATAGGGGAATCTTGCTATCATGAAATGACAAAATACTCGTGCAGATCTTAAAAGAATAAGTTGCCCTAAATACCATAACACACTCAATAGACAAAAAATTGTAATCTACTTTTTACACGGACAAACACCTTGTACTAAATTCCAAAAAATGCTGCAGTTAGTCGAAGTTAAAAGCATACATTTCAAGATAATTTTTAAAGTATAAAAGTAGTTATAAAACCTTGCTTATTATTATATGGCTTGAAGTTTGTATAAAAAAATTACAGTAAAAGTTATTATAATGTCAGGTGTAAAGCTGTTTGAAATATATAAAAATACAAAGCGAATCAATATGATAATGCAAGGAACGGAAAACTCACAGAAGAAAGCATGTTCCAGAGGCTTTGCTGGTAGTCAGGCTCTTTGCACGTAAGAAAATGTGCAGTGCCTCTGGATACGTAGTTGTCAAGAGGAATAAGAATATCTGCAACAAGAAGGATTTCATAAAACATGGACTTCATAAAGTGTATTCACTAATAAGATGATGACCACCATAAATGAGACCCTACACTTGCAAGCATCACTATATTAGAACGATGAGAACAGACTTATTTGACCCACAGAGACGTATACAGCTAAGTGAAATTCATGGACCTAGAGGACAATAAGCCTTTCCATATACTTTCTATCAATTACACTTGATATATACTTCCCTGTGAGTCAAGCCTGTTCATATCTTCAGTATAACAAGAGGATGAACAGGTTATTTAATGAACAAAGAGGTATAAAGCTAAGTGAAATTACAGAACACCATAAATAAAAAACCCTAAGCATGCAAACTGAACTATAGTATACTGGATCAGAACAATATGAAAACGCTTATTTGACCCACAGAGAAGAATAGAGCTGCCAAGTTGAAATTCATAAGCACTTGAAAACTAAAGGTTGCAACAAAAACTAAAAAAACCAATGCTACATGACAACCATGCACAACAATATCAACCAAGCTTGGATCCTACCAGATGGACTTGGTAACATGAATCCTCCGTTTCTATTGCACTCTATCAAAGTATCAAACAACAAATCGTCATTCAGCTTTAGGTATGCAAGGTCATTCCTTATAATTTCTTACTATGTCCTTTTTGGTCTTCCTCTAAGTATACAAAGGTCAACAATCAATCCGTAGTCTAGATACACAAAATCATTACCATCATAAAAAACAACCATGCACAATTTTCCTACGATTAAAAAAGGTGAGATACTGGCCATCAAACTAAACCAAAAATTTTTTGCAAAGTTATTTTGGCATGCTTCATTGACAATGAGGCATCAAATTTACAGCTGCCTGAAATGAGTTGTCATCACTAGAGTGGGTATTGATATGTTTTAGTAATTTTAGTTAGTTTTAGCCTCAGTCGTGGTGATGTACTTGTACTTGATGCTTGTTTATCTGCGTTGGAGTCGCAATGCAAAAAGATCACTATAAACACAATATCTGCTTAAATTTCTGTTTACACGCGCCCAACTGTTACTGTTCACCCAACAAGAAATGTTCATAAATTATTGTTCAAGGAATTAGCATGGTTTTCATCTACATGCTACCCTAATACAAAGCATACGAAGCTTGCCTATAGCATTGAAGCTTAGCTATATAATAAGCATCCAACAAGTCCTAAAGGTTCATAGCTTTCAACAAAATGATGGAATTTTGTGCAAATGAATTTTCATAAATGAAAATAATTCCAACAAGAGGTCTTCAAAGCCAATCATGGATCCATCCAACTATAGTGAAGCGAGACGATGCTCTGATACCAAAATTGATGTCGAACAAAAACTCTCATACTAAAATTGATGGTAAACATGGCAAGACAGATATAAGTTTCACCTAAGGCTTCCCAAACTTTTCTCTTTTGGGATATGGATCCCTTTTGAAATACCACACGCCCATTCCAAGGCTCTTATTACACACAAATGCAATTTTTCATTAATCAAAGGGCTATGGAAATATTCAAGTACATGATCTATACTATACATGTATATAAGTATGTATATATAGAGAGAGAGAGAAAGCTAATCACATCCTAAAATAAAAGGCAAATCAAGTTGGACTTAACAAACTCATTAATTAAAAAATAAATAAATAAATAAAATTTGACTAATTTAAATCCACAACACCCTAAAAATAAAGTAAAATAGAGATAATTTGTATCATCCATTTAAGTGTCATGGCATAATCTAATCTGAATAGCTGATCAATAAGATATCCACATCACAGAGTCCATATTTAACTTAAATCCCCAAGAATGTAGTTCTTGTTATCATATTATCATATTTAGTTTGTGTCGCATTTTTAGTTGTTTTCAATAGAAATGACAAGGTAGATCCTATTATTTACAATAACAAAATGACGAGAACCAAAAAAAGCCATGAAGAAAGAAAAGAAAATTCCAAATAAGAAAGAAAATACATACTAGCATGATAAAGCATCCAATCATAAAAAGGAACATGAAATTACTTGACAATATGAATAAAATCAATGAAATAAAACACAGGCTGGGCCGTGAAGAGCAAAATAGTAGACTTACTTTCGAAGTAATCTATAGCCCAATCATTGAGTGCTTCCATCATCAAAGGCCAAAGAGACCACATCTCCAAAGATATTGATGGGGAATAAAATGTCATATATGAGACAATCTCAAGAACCTCCTCAAAAACATCTGTTTAATCATTAAAAACAATTCAGCATATATGCATCAGCTTCACTGTTACACTGGACAATATCAAGGGAGGGAAAGAAAAGAGCTGTTACATAAAAAACTATATAGCACTTTTGAAAAGCAACAACAAGGCCTCAATACCAATTACCAAACTATTTGGATCAGTTGTATGCATTTCTCTATTCAGATCTATAAAACACTCTCATAAGCACAAATAATTCAATGTCATGTTAAAGACCATACGCAAAGACCCTTTCAGTTTTTCCCCTCCTCTCTTTAACTTGGTACTTGGATGCCACACAATCACTTCCAAGGGGATGACTGTTCAGCTGTAAAGTTTTGATTAGGGTAAATGACAACATTTGATGTGATTTTCTTGTTTTGAGATCAGTGTTAAGATGTGAAATAAATTAAACTTCTTTTGGGATGTAAGCAAATGTGATATAAATTTAGTTTTAATTTTGAAATTTATAGAGGATGTGAAATAAAGTTGAGTTTACAGTTGGCATTCGTGTACGATTTGAAATTTTATTAGTTTAATATCGAAATTTGGGTATGATGTGATCTATAAGTTAAAGTTAACCGAAATTAAACTCGGGCAAATAAATAACCCCATAAACATGTAAAATATCAACTAATATTGTACAGAGGAAAATATATTAAAGTACAGAACTATGCATCCATCGACAATTACTAATAATGTTATAATATATAGAATACAGATAACACAATTATAAAAATCTAGGTTTTAAGAAAGGCCATTTTTATAGCTCAGTCCAACAGATCATAACAACTGAGAAGTCACACTGACCATGATATGAATTCTGGGATTTTGTACTTAACTGCGAGCCATTCAACAACAATCAAAATCAGAAAGATACACATCTTTTCCTCAAGAAGTAAAGTCCAAAAAAAACTATTTAATCACAATCCATTGAAGCCAAACATGCAAGACCTATTCCTTTCATGAACTCCGAAGTCAAAATCATGTTTCCATGCATGATACAATCTAAAAGTTTAACAAAGCCCAAAATTGTATAAAAAAGAACAATCTGACTGGAAATTTATGGGTTTGCATCAAGCAGGTGAAGCTTTAAGTAGGCTTTAAGTTTAAGTTGGGTTTGGTTTGGATTGACCCGAAAAATTGATCCCTGCTGGAGGAATTGGTAAGTAATAATTTTCTTGATTAACTGATGACTCCAAGAGTAGTTCATGAACAGATAAATGCTTAGTAGTACAATGAACCACTTGTCTTTCAATATTTAATTAGTGTACAATACATTACATTCAAATTAAAGTATCAATTCCTCTCAAATCTTACTTTTACCTCTGGTTAGTCCATGGGTGGTTTCGGTTAGCGAACCTGTTTTAAGCTAGGTTTGGATTGACAGGTTTCAGGTCAAGCAAATTTCAGGTATAACCTGAACCTGGTCCTATGAGCCCTAATAAACGCTCCTCTTCCTACCGAGCCAAACAACAAAGACAGCAAATTGAGAAAATCCATATTATTATAATCTTGGTTTTACATGGATTCAAAGTGAAAAACAAGATCTCCATCAATCTTTTCAACAATAAAACACCTAAAACAGACCACCTTTAGGAATGTTAAATTTATCATATAAACAGAAATACACAATATAACACAATAGATTCTAAATAAGAATCAATAGACTTCAAGAAATTATCCTTGCGAAAGAATGAACCTGTTATAATTTAAGTGGATAAAATGATCATCCACAGTAATGACTTTAATACACTACCTTCACAACATGCATAAACTTACCAAACAAGCATTTGAGGCAATTTACAACACAACCATCTAAGATAATTTTTTAGCCTGTTTGTTTAATTTTAACAAGGTTAAAGTTAAACTTCGATGAAAAAATTCTTTTTATTGAAAGTTGTGAATGATGTAAAATGAAGTTAGTTATTTTATTAGGATGTGTGAGAGATGTGATATAAGTTAGTTATTATTTTACTATATGTATAGTATATGAAATAAAGTTAATTTTTTATTTTGAATTATGTAAATGATTTGGAATATAATTAATTTTTAATATTAAATTTTAAGGATGATGTAACATGCCTATTTAAAATTTACCAAGCTAATTTTAAACATGCTAAACAAACAAGCCCTAAGTAATTATGTATGTACTTGTTCTAAATCAAATACAACTGATGCACAAAAATTGGCAATGCTCACTAACATATATGGTAGCAATATATAAAATGTCAAGTAATTAGATGGAAATTTTGGATGTTGTTCACACATAGCAGAAAGAAGTACAACTAGCACAGTTCAATGTGAACTAGAGTGATGGAAAGCTGCTTCAGCAAAGAAAATTACCTTGGCCATCTGTTGTCAACATCTTCCGCATGATTGGTAATAATGTAGGCTCAATTTCGACATAAAGATGAGTAAGCCTATTCACAGATTCAAGAATCGTGCTTATGGCACGCAAACACCCAACAGCAGCGAGAGCACCAGAGTCATCCCCCTCCTCATCAGCTTCAGTTACATTTAAGCACCTCCAGAATGCAGCAGACTACATACAGAAAATTAAATAAGTTAACAAACCAATTTGCACAAAGCAATGAAATAGAAGAAAGCATATTAGCAAAATACAGATATTACCAAATTTTGGCATAATCCAAGTGCATAAGGTGCCATCTCTTCGCCAAATTTATCAACAATAGTTTCAAGTGTAGAAACAAGGTCCTCATTCTCAACCTCATTCATAAGTTTAAAGAAATCTGAAAATAAGGTAAGTCACTGACGTATTTTCAAGCATTTATCATTTAAATCAATGAAAGAAATAATGTTAGCACATCACCATCAAGTAACTGAGGAAGCAAGGGGCGAAGCTCATCTAGATCTGGGAAAAGAAATATTTCAACATAAAGGTTTACAAAAAATACAAAATAGTTAATGAAACAAAATACCATAAATGGTAATACCTTGACATGCTTCAACAAAAGGACGCAATGCAAAGATTGAATCAACACGTACAGGAAGCTCTGGATCCTTCAAACCAGAAATAATACAGTGTAATGCTTGCCGGAAATTGTTCTGGTCGGAAAAGTTTGTATATGCATACTGGCCTGCAACCCATGCTGCCTAACAAACCAAATGAACAGAAATTAAATCAGATAAAGAAAGTTTACAGAAGAAGAGAGGTGCCTAACTAAAGGTACAATGTTTTTAAGGAGTCATTAAGGGGAAAAAAAAACCTTTGCTCTAAGGTATCCTATGGGGCTGGTAAATTCAGGGAAAACATGCTGCACCAGCATTCGCTCAAGCTCAGACTTATAAGGCTCAGTTTGCTTAAGTTTATCACATAATGTTCCAATAGCAAGCAGAGCGCCATCTTTCTGCCGAAATGATTTTAATTCAAGAGGAGCCTCTTCATATCTAACAATAATACTCTTAGAGATCAGGAAGCCTTCATTGAAAAACTAACATCTAAAAACAAAACTTTAAGTGCATCATTTACCTCCTTAATATTCCAACAATGAACTGAATAAATTTCTGAAGGTTGCCTTTCCCACGCTTTCTCACCAACTCACTGACAAAATCCATAGCTGCGGTTCTTGGACTATACAAATCTTCAATGATATCTGTAATGACAAAGTCACTACCAAAAGATTAATTTATAACAGCATGATATGAACTTGAATTTGTGCTTTAAACTGAACGGTGTGAGACTTTACCATATCCTTTCCTAACATATTCATGAGGATCTTCATTCCACAACCTCTGATCATCGTCGTTAAAGCACATTAGTGGAAATATAATCTCGAAAAGAATTATGTCTATTTGTGGTTGCAAAAGCTGGTACATACTGTTTCTTGAAATACTGCAGGGCATGAAATAATAAATGAAAAAGCACCCACTAGAGCAAAAAATGAATTAGTTAATACATATGTTAATGATAACCTACAAACTGAGATTTAGAACAAAATAACCACATTAATACAGATTTTTTGTAACAGATCAATAAAAATAGTCAAGTCTGTATCTCCAAAGTTACTGGAACTACAGAATATTAGATCAAGTATCAAGCCTATTAACCATGTCAAATACCTTTAGCAATTGAAACCCAAAAGGCCATATGAGAAAGCATAACTTTGCAATCAAATATAACTTCCTAAAATGTTGAAATTGCTCATCATTTGCTCCTTCTAGACACTAAAAGCTTCCTCAGTTTGGATATAGTTTACAATTATAAGGCTGACGATGGAAGCTCAACAACGAGCTACATTACAAGCTCAGATATACGATCAATAGCAGGCTCAAACATGGATTGATTCTTAATCAATAATGGGAAAAGTTTTGAAAAATTTTGGGAAAATTTGGGCTCGGATTTGAGCATGATTTAAGCTCATTTAAAGGCATGCTTGTAGGTTGAAAAATCCAACTTGAGACGATCTCGAGTTGGCCTTTTCTAAAACGAGCTGAGATTGTATATCACGATACAAGCTCAACTTAAGATCAAACCAAACTTGAACATTATAAGTCGAAACACTTGAACATAAACAAATTTTGTCTCAACTCAGTTCATTTACCGCCCTGGAGACAGGAGTTTCAACATGGTAAAGAGATAGCTATCAAATTGATGGTTTTGCAAGACATTTACGAGAGTGTTATCTGACATCAAGAAGTTTGGATTAAGGCCTTGTTGTCCAGAACTTGAGTTTAGGGCTATATTGGGGGACTTATTGACTTTCTTAATTCTAGCATTTTTGCAAAGTTCCAGATTTGAAGTCATGTTCTTTTACTAGAGCCATTTGAGAACAAGAACATTTTTTTTTATTATAATATCTACACAATTTTAAATGAATTTTCAAAGTTCAAAGGTATTTTAGGCCTTTTGTTCGATTGAAGGAATTCCAAATATCAACAACTAAGAACAAAATTGCCCAAAAGTATATCTTTTTACTCAGCTGAGGGAATTCCAGATATGAATGTGAGAACATAATTGTCACCTCTACAATGGGGACATCAGAAGCATAGGCTGCATAGCACCAAAGTTTGGACAGCTTTGTACATTTTAGTAATCTTTGCAAATTGTTAAGTTTCAGAGGTAATTCTCAGCCTTGCTTCTCTGTTTTCTTTGTCTGTTCTATCTGCTCATCTGCTTTCTGGTTTTCTTAATGGTTTGTCTTGAATAGCTACTTATTCTTACTGGACTTGTTTTCCTTTTATTCTCTTGACCTCCTCTGGGTTCTTTTAGTTAATTACCTTATCTCAATATTTTTTTCCGCTTAATTTTGAGGATTCTGGGATTGTGTATTTCAATTTCTAATTTATGATTTGTTTAAATTTTCCCCATATTTGGATTTTAATGAGCCGCATGTTCTTATTTGCACTATGATTTGTTTAAATTTTATGATTTTAAAGAGCTCTTATCTGCACTATTTGACAAAAGGTATTTACGTGGATGTCAAACCCTACCTCCTGCTAAAAAATAAAAAATTTAAGGTACACAAGTGTAAGTTTACTATAAGTCCAAGGAACAAGAAATAGCATTCTTTCTAGTTCAGGGGACTAGAAATAATATTTTTCAGTATGAAAATGGAAACATTATTCTTTTTTAAGTCCAAGAACAAGAAAGAATCTCTTTCTAATTACAATATTTAGAACAAACACATTATTCTTTTAAGCCCAAAATCTAGAAATAATCTCTTTTTCAAGACAGAATTTAAACTTTTTGAAGTCTAGTACCAAAAAATAGAAGTCCAAGACTTGGAATTAACTTTTGCTTTAAGTCTAAGACCTGAAATAATCCAACTTTTAAAGTCCAAGACCTAGTATTAAAGTCAAACCTTTTACTTCAAAATTGTTTAAAAAAAATCACAAGATAGATTTGCACTTTAAATAATGTGTATGCAAAATAAAACCTAGACATATTCCAAAACGGTACATCTGCAAAATTAGAAGAGATAAAGAGCTATGACCTCGATGATCAGCAAAACATAATTAGTGAGAATAGAGAGGGCTCAACAATTGTAGCCATTGCAGCTTTGACGATTGCACACAAGACAAGGACCTATAACTACAGATGTAAACTGCCGAAAGGTTCGTGTCAGCAATTCTAAACAAACATATATGACCTGTTTGTTTGCAAAAGTTAATTTTAATAAGGTTAATGTTAAAGTTGGAAGAAGATATTTGTTATTGAAAATTGTAAATGATATGAAATAAAATTAGTTATTATATTAGGATGACTGAAAGATGTGATATAAATTATTATTTTAGTACATGTGTAGGGGATGAAATAAAATCAATTTTTTATTTTAAATTATATGTATGATGTAAAATATAATTAATTTTTTATACTAAATTTTATGTGTCATCTCAAGTTAATTTTAACGTGGCAAAACAAATAGGCCCTTAGTGTTTTATAAACAACAATAAATCAATTAATTATATTAGGTTGAGCATATCTATGACAATTTGATATAGTCTATAGCAATCTGAAGTTCTCATCAGATTCTAAGACTATGACAACTGAATAGGAAAGAAAATAGCCAAAAAGGAGAGTTAAAAGAAGAAAAAGGCGTATGAAAAAGATACAGATGAGAAAAAGGTAAAATTAGCTCAAGCTCTTATTTAGGTCGGCATATCTAACCTAATCCCAAAAAAAATGCAACAGTGACAACAAATAGCAAATTTCAAAGAAATAACATAACTTAAAATAATAGAAGTAACATAAATGAAGCCAAGCTTCTTAAGTTTCCAAGACCCTAGACCGAACAAATCCAAAGATCGCCTAACGCCTAGACATACAAGTGGTCACCCTACCGGTCACTTTCAAACTTCCTACTTTCCTTCTACTTCTCCAATGGTACTTCAAGTGCATCATTAAATGATATTTGTCAAAAAATTATTTTTAAAGGAGCAAAAAGCGAACTTGAGAAATATGAAATATGTGGGCCAATGGTCATTATTTATGGTCACAGTCCTTCCTTTATCTCACAAGCAGAAATTCTGCTAAATATCATTTGGAAGAATGCTAACTGATACAGTTAGCATGCGCATGAGTTGATACATTTTAAGCCTCCATGCTGTAAGAATGTACAAAAAGTAGAAACTTGTTTTTGTTTTAAAAATAGAAGGTTTACCTGCAGTTAAGATATTGAAGAATAAGATTAATCACTCTATCTGGCAAGTATTCACCAGAACGTATAGCATTAAGTAAGCGTAGATGGCACTCCAGAATTTTCCCAGCGTAATTCTTCTGGAACATTTGTGCAAAAGCTTTGTGCTCCAGATTTTGAAGCTTCACATCGCCAAATCTGGGCATGAATCTCACGCAATTAGTGGACAATTTCAATTTCAAACAGTAAAGATAATAGGAAATGGGCTCACCGAGTATAAAGACGGTTTAAGATGTGAACTGTCCACTTTTTGACTTTCCACCACCCCCAAGATTTCCGTAGCTCAGGATCACTAGGTTGACCTTCCGAAGGAACAGGCCTTTCCAAAATGTTTAAGAAATGCACCATCCAAGCATTAAAGACGTTGGGATCATAAAGCTGTTTTGGAACCTCCAGCTGGATGGAATAGTTCATAGCATATAGACAAGAATGTAAACATAATATTGATACTTGATGAACAAAATACATGCATATATTATGCATGTGTGTATATATGTAATGAACAGTTACAAAGTATGCAGCATACATATACTGATGACCAGAATATTTTGCATATGAGCTTGATTAGGTCTGCCACTTCAATGGGAGGATTCATGATCTGAATGAGTTTATGAAATATATTGAGCAAGTGAGGAAATGTCTCTTCAACAATATGATAGACTGGTGACCGCTCTTCATCTGACTTGAACCTTGTAAAAAAACCATTATAGCAGTAAAGCAAAGAGCAGACATCAGAAACGAAGTATAAATAATTTCTTGCATCCTATGAAATGATGTTACAAACAAATAAAGACTACTCAGACAGATGAAGTAAAACAATCGTTACAGAAATAACGGCACAACATGATGCAAACAATCACACCTCCACTGTTTATTTTAATAGAGTTTGGAATGATGATTGATAAGTAGATATATGATATAAAATCCATCATAACCCCCTAAAACTACTTTGACATGCACATGGAGGTAAATCCAGTTTCGTCATAAGATAAAATCATCTGATGCGAGATAACAAAAGAGTCCTAGCACATGAGAAAGCAAAAAGAAAAACATCAAAAAATTTTCTAAAATTTATTGACAAGTAGATATAAAATTCATCGAAACTCCCTTATAGCTACTTTCACATACACATAGATGCAAATCTACTTTGATCATAGACAAAATTACCTGATTCATGAGAACAAAAGAGTCATAGCACATAAAAAAGCTAAAGAAAACCAAATGTCAAACAAAATTATTAACTCACTACTGCAAAATATATATCAATAGCTCATAGATTCTGTTTATTACCTATTTTCACATCAAAGTAGTTTAATCTCAAAGCATTATTTACCAGGGAAAAGATCATTTCAAATCAAATACAAATCCCAAGATGAAGAATTCCCCAAAAAGAAACTTTTATGTTTATGTTGAAACAAGTTTAAACTCAAAGGTGTTGCCAAACAGAGCCTAGTCAAAAGGCAAATTGACAAATATTGCTACAATAAAAAAGCAAACTTCTAACAATCTCATGCCAATATTAAGATTTAATAGTTGGAAAGTCGGTCCACCTAATTTATTCCACAAGGAGCATACATTTATACCAAATCTCATAGAAGCATATATATACATGTGTGTATAAGAATATATCGTACCTGAGAAAATTAGTAGTCCAGATGTTAGCAAAATATTCAGATAACTTGAATGGGATTACTTACTCATATTTCCTGGAAAGAATCCTCAAAGCATATAGAGCTCCGAATACTTGTTGATCTTGCAATTGTAAATTGTGTTTTATCCAATGAAGAAGATTTGGCCACTGTTCAGGGTAGTCAGCATGGATGATTGTCTTGAGGCACTCGCCAAGTTGTGCTCTAATAATACAAAGTCATGGACACTATTTCAAAGAAAAGAACAAGAAGAAGAAAAGCTGCGAGCAAAAAATAAAACAGGACAAAATCATTCAAGCAACTGAACATAAAGGCAATAACAGTCCGCAACAAAAAATGGGAAAAACCATGAAATCTAACCTCAATATGAGCATTACCTTCCCATAAATAGCATATCAATCTATATCTATATATTAAAGATGGTACCTACAGTGAAAAATATGGCTTTCCCATTTTAGCCTTCAAAAATAAATATTTTCCCAATAATGAAATAAAATACTTATTTTACCTTACCAATAAAAACTTATTGTTTCTCTCTCCTCTCTCTCCTCTCCCTCTCCTCTCTCTTATAAATTTATTTTACTTTAGCTGGCTTATCTATGTGTCCAGCTCATTTAAAAAAAAAACAAACAGAAAAAATAGAACATGCAATAATGAAATAATAAATATTTTCCCAATAATGAAATAACTTATTTTACCTTACCAAAAAAAACTTATTGTTTCTCTCTCCTCTCTCTCCTCTCCCTCTCCTCTCTCGTATAAATTTATTTTACTTTGGCTGGCTTATCTATGTGTCCAGCTCATTTAAAAAAAAAACAAATAGAAAAATAAAACATGCAATAATGAAATAATTATTTTTTCAATAATCAAATAAAATAAATATTTTCTATATCATAATAATGTAAAAATTGTCTTTCCCATTTTAGCCTTAAAAAATATGGCTTTCCCATTTTAGCCTTCAAAAATAAATATTTTCCCAATAATGAAATAAAATACTTATTTTACCTTACCAATAAAAACTTATTGTTTCTCTCTCCTCTCTCTCATCTCCCTCTCCTCTCTCTTATAAATTTATTTTACTTTGGCTGGCTTATCTATGTGTCCAGCTCATTTAAAAAAAAAACAAACAGAAAAATAGAACATGTAATAATAAAATAATTATTTTTTCAATAATCAAATAAAATAAATATTTTCTATATAATAATAATGTAAAAATTGCCTTTCCCATTCTAGCCTTAAAAAATAAATATTTTCCCAATAATGAAATAAAATAATTATTTTACTTTATTTTGGCTAGCTTATCTATGTGTCCAGCTCATTTAAAAAAAAAACAAACAGAAAAATAGAACATGCAATAATAAAATAAAAAAAAACAAACAGAAAAATAGAACATGCAATAATGAAATAATTATTTTTTCAATAATAAAATAAAATAATTATTTTCTACATAATAATAATATAAAAATTGCCTTTCCCATTTTAGCCGTCAAAAACAATTAGTTTTCATATTAAAGATGGTACCTAGAGTGAAAAATCAAATAATTATTTCAAAGAAAAAATAATTATTGTTTGTCTCTCCTCGCTCTCCTCCCTCTTATGTTATAAGAAAACACAACTTATTTAGGGTATGTGCATTTATTTTGTTTCTCTCTCCTCTCTCTCCTCTCTCTCTCTCCTCTCCCTGTCCTCTTTCTCTCCTCTCTCTTATAAATTTATTTTACTTTATTATCAATAAAAAAATTATTTCTTGAATAAAAAATTTAAATTTTCATTTTTTTCACTCGGATTCTTTATTTTGGCTGGCTTATCTATATGTCCAGCTCAATTAAAAAAAAAAACAGATGTCAGAAGAATAGAACATGCATATTTTGCCATTATCTACTTTCTCTTTTCTATCAATTTCATACTGTGCAGCTGACAGATGTCAAAAAAATATAACATGCATAAATTAATAAGTATACAAAATAAAAATACAAAAAATATATTAAATATAATTAATATTATTTGAAATTAGATAATTCATTTAATAAAGACAGATGTCAAAAAAATAAAAGATACATGAATTAATAGCTATCCAAAATACAAAGTATATATATTAAGAATATATTTAATTTTATACAATACTCTTGAAACAAGAATAACCAAATTTCAGAAACATATTAAGGGAAAGCAAAGCACAAAAAAATAGTAAATCTATTATACAGCTCTTAATTTTCTTATTTTACAGGTCCTAATTCTTTTAATTACAATTTTATTTTGTTCTACAATAATATACACGAAAGCATTAATGAGAAAAATGACAAAAAAATATATTAACACACACCCTAAGTTCTCTTTTTCATTCTATTCTTTTCTTTTTAAAATTAAACAAATCTCCTCACTCTACACCCAAATCTAAATACAAAATAACAATTAGCAAATTTACTAAGTCTTATATCTCACAAAGCTAGATAAACAAAACAGTGAAAGTTTGGACAAAAATTACATGCATAAGAAAATAAAAAAAAAATAAATGCAAGAAAAAAATACAAGAAACAAATATTCAAGCAAGATCACAAGTAAAATAAAACACATCTACTAAATATATCTCTAATTCGTCCAAACTCCAAAAAAAAAAAATAACATGCATAAAAAAAAGGTAAAAAAGTCGTGAATGTCCAAAAAAAAAAATCTGCACCCAAATTACTAACACAACAACTGCATATATAAGAAAATAACAAAAAAGTATTTTAATACAAAATCATAGTTAGAACAAAGCAAATCTACAACCTAGATATCCGATATATAAAACAACGCAAAAAAATATAAGATCATAAAACAAGCTGAGAAAATATCTAAACACATACCCTTAGTTTTTTTTTTGTTTTTTCTTTTTATGATAAGTATTTGTTTAATAAAAATAACTACTACATATGTTTTTCCTAAAAATAATTATTTTACATACTAATGATACCAAACAATGAATTGGGGAGACCAACCATCTCTTAAATCATAGCATGACCTCCAAAAAAAAAAACATGACATGACATATTAAGATTTCTTCATACATAACAAAATAATATTACCAATAGAAAGAAATATGACACTGAACATGAAATGCAATCAAGATATGCTATGCATTAACAACTGTTTTAACCTTCATAAACAATTGCTAAGGAAATCTTACATGAAATATCTTTATTATATTGTACTCATACTTCTTTTACAATTTTCTATACCTTCATAATAATCCACAAGAAAATAACTTACATAAATATTATTTAATAACAATACATTGTTGATCCTTGCAGGAAGATAAAATAAAAAGCGTATTAACAGAAGGCGAAAGGTACACAAAAAACAGTAAATCCATTACTTGATCTTACAACTAGCTATTTTGTTCACTAGGAACTTCATTTAATTTATAGAATAAATATAACATAAATATTTATTATAGAAGATATATAAATGGATAAAAAAAGAAAACAAAAAGTATTATCAGAAGAACAATGCAAAAAAAGAAAAATACAAGATCGTATAAGATATCAAGAAAAATAAAAACATAAAAAGACTCCAAATAATGAAAATTTCTATGCTTCTACTTCAAAAAAAACAACTTCCTCACTTGGTTTACCTACAATAACCTGTCCAAAATGCAAAGCTATTAACTTGGTTAGAGGAAAGTGTTAGACCAACCAAAAAAAAAAAACTTATTACAGTTTCTGCTGTAAAAATGGTAAAGTTTCTTTGCCTTTATTACACAATACACCTGAACCTTTAGATTCTCTTCTAGATCCAAAAAATCCAAATCCCATTGCAAAATTATTTCAAAAAAATATTCGAATATTTAACTCAATGTTTGCATTTTCTTCTCTTGGTACAAAAATAGACTATGAAATATTACATGGTCATGGACCATATAATTTTCGTATACATGGACAAAATTATCATCAAATTGGATCTTTAATTCCAGAAAGTGGATGCCACCAAAATATGCTCAATTATATATTTATGACACTGAACATGAAATAGAAAATCGCATCAAGTTAATAGAAGGAAAAAATATAGATAATGATATAGAAAAAGAATATGTTACGTTCATTATAAAAGAAATTAAATCTATGCTTGATAAAAATAACATATATGCAAAAACATTTCGTGCAGTACGTGATTGGTATAAATCAGATAACAACATTGAGCTTAAGCTTAATATTATAGAAACGCGATCAATAAATGACAAACAATATACAAAACCATCAAAAACTGAAGTTGCTGCTCTTATGATAGGAGATCCCTTGCAAAATATAAATAAACGTGATGTTATTATATATAACAATCAAAAAGGTTTCAAACGAATTAGCGAAGCACATCCTGCATATATGCCACTTCAATATCCATTACTATTTCCATATGGAGAAGATGGATGGCATATATATTTAAATAAAAATATATCTAACAATAAGGCTAAATACAAAAAAATTACAATGAAAGATTTTTATGCATTTAGACTTCAACAACGTCATGAAGAAGGTACTACACTCTTAAGGAGTGGTAGATTGTTTCAACAATTTTGTGTTGATGCATTTGCCTCTGTCGAAGAGCAAAGGCTTCGTTTCATCCATTGTAACCAACCTAAATTACGTAATGAATTATATCAAGGACTTCAAGATGCTTTTGAACAAGGTGATAATGATACTACTACAATAGGACATAAAATTATACTTCCATCAACATTTACTGGAGGACCAAGATACATGGTCCAAAACTATCAAGATGCAATGTCCATATGTGCATGGGCAGGACCTCCAGATTTATTCATTACATTCACATGTAACCCAAATTGGAATGATATACATGAATTCTTACAATATATTCAAGGTCAACAACCAAATGATAGACCTGACATTCTAAGCAGAGTATTTAACCTTAAAATGAAACAAATATGTGATGACCTTATTTCAAAAAGACAATTTGGAAAAGTTACTGCAGATTTATGTGTTGTTGAATTTCAAAAACGAGGTTTGTCACATTGTCATATATTACTTACCCTTCAAAAGGATTGTAAACTTCAAAATATTGAAGAAATTGATCACATAATTAAAGCTGAAATTCCAGACAAACAAAAAGAACCTCTTCTACATAAATTAGTTATCAAACATATGATCCATGGCCCATGTGGTTATTATAATCCAAAAGCTCCTTGCATAAAAAATGAAAAATGTTCTAAAGGTTTTCCAAAAAACTATAATAATTATACTCACATAAATGAAAATGGTTTTCCTCTTTACAAAAGAGCAGAAGGAAGTCCAAGTGCTTATGTTAAAGGTCATGACATAGATTGCAAATGGGTAGTTCCATATAATCCAAATTTACTATTGAAATACGAAGCTCATATTAATATTGAAATATGCAATCCTCATAAAATTATAAAATATCTTTTCAAATATGTTCGTAAAGGTTTAGATAAAGCTACAGCATTAATTGAATCAAACAGTGATTACAAACATAATAAAATTAAACGTTATTTAGATTCAAGATATATATCAGCCTCAGAAGCATGTTGGAGACTTTTTGAATTCGATATACATAAAAGATACCCAGCTGTTCAAAGGCTGCAATATCATTTAGAAGACCAACAAATGATTTCCTTTATTGAAGGTGACAAAATTAATAGAATACTTGAACTAGATAAAACTAAAAAAACAATGTTAACTGAATGGTTTACTGCAAATAAAAAATATTCTAAAGCTAGAACATTAACATATACACAATTTCCAATGTATTTTATATGGAATAAAAAGAAATTAGAATGGAGTGAACGAAAAAGAGGATTTGCAATAGGCAGATTACCTTATGTAAATCCAAGTTCTGGTGAACGATATTATTTGAGAATGTTATTAAACATTGTTGTTGGAGAAAAATCTTTTAATGAACTCAAAAGTATTAATGGCATTGAACATCAAACATTTAAAGAAGCATGTGTTGCACATGGGTTAATTGAAAATGATAATGAATGGCACCTTGCATTAAATGAAGCATCATTATGGGCAACTGCCTCACAACTTCGCAATTTGTTTTGTATGATGCTTATGTTTGGTGAAATGTCAAATCCAAAAATGTTATGGGAAAATCACTGGGAATCACTTACTGAAGATTATAATCATGATATGCATAAAAAAACAATAAACTTATCAATTGCTACTAGTACCATATGATTTTAGTTCAAAAAAACAAAATACCATATTATTTCAATTTGATTGCAAACATGTGAAAAACTAACCATTTAACACCTAAAGTGGTGTAATCAAACAACGAAATTGCACTAACATATGGTAAAAATGCATGTCCATAAGTAAGGGGGAAAGAAGTAAAAGTAACAAAAAAAGACATTATTAAAGGCATTCTTGTTTAGCCAGTTTCAAATTAATTTGGTAAATTTTAACAAGGCATATCACATTATTCAAAAAATTTAATAATAAAATTAACTATATTTCACATCATACACATAATTCAAAACAAAAATTAACTTTATTTGACATTCTACCCACATGCCAAAATAATAACTAACTTATATCACATCCCCCGATCACAACTTTTAATAAAAAAGATCTTCATCTAAGTTTAACTTTAACCTTATTAAAATTAACATTTGCAAACAAACAGACTTAAAAGTTAAAAGAATAAAAAAATAAAACATTTGAGAGCTTTCTGGTGTATTCATATGTCCTACAAGTTAAATGTTGGCAATTCAACAAACAAGGAAACAAAATGAGTAGACAACAAAGATCAATAATAACATTTCTAGTGGAATTCCACACAAAAAAATACGACACGATGGAGAAAGTTTAGTAAATCTTATTTCGTATGCTATATAACTTCTTTAAAGTAGAGTTAATAAAGGATATATTGAATTCAAATCACAAACTTACCTCAGTAGCTGAGGAACTTGAATGATGAACCCGAGGATATTCTCTCTTACCACACTCTTATCAACTGCCAAAATCTTCTGAGGTTCGCCTGCATTTGAAGAGAAAAGATTAGCACTTCTTATCAAAAAAAAAAAGATTAGCACTTCTTAAACTGCACTTTACATGCAATATCATGCAATTAATAAATACAGACCAGGCTCAACAGGTGACCAGTTCTTTCCTATAAAGTTTTTAAAATGGATGCTGGCAGCTTGTCGTACAGCCAAATCACAGTTCCCATCCACTATGATTTGCAGCAACCTCACCAAATGCTGTGGTGTGTACTGAAACTGCAAAGGAAACACACAAAAACAGATCTCAAGACAAATAATAAACGTAGAAATAAATTCTTGAAAGAACATCATTACTATGCCAAATCTATTTTCTATCCATTAAAATATCCTGCCAGATAAAATTTACCATCCCAACATGAAACAGTTCCAACTAGTGAAGCTATATCCGCCCCTTGCAGATATTCGACTGATAAATTCCAGCTTAACCGGTGTCTTTTCTTCCAGTTTCGTGGTAAATGAAAATCAAATATACAGAATGTTCAAACACAGATTTGGTAAGGTACATTCCAATTTCAAAAAAAATATAAACTAAAAGAACAGCAATAAGAATAGAGACGAGAGAATAGGTAACAAAGTAATTGCAGCATAACTTCATCAACTTGACGCTGTAAATAGCTGTTATGATCTAAATTCAACATGAAGATCACCTGATTAAGGCTCTCCTCAGCTGCCTTACGCTCGTCCGGATTTTGGCTAAGCGCGGCGTGGAGAATGGCAGCGAGACTGGGTAGATCCATGGCAACGGAATGGAGAAGGAAATCACCAGATAGAGATTCAGAAAGTGATCGGGCCAGGAAATCAAGGGCTACGATTCTCTTCTACTTCCGTTCACGGAAGGTCAGCAGAGCAGAAGCGAGACGACGGGAGGGAACGGAAGTTGCGGGCGATCGGTTCCTTGAAAAGGGAGCGAGACTGCAGCGATGAACGAGGAGGTGCAATATATTAGAACCCTAGGGTTTGGTTTCCTTGCGGCTGGTGGCTGGTGGGCCCCTAGTTCGCCTGGCCGGCAGTCTGGCTGTTTGCACTCTATGCGGTCACGCCCGCATGCGACTGACTGACCGTTGGCCCCAACAGTCATTCATCCTTCCACCTACGGCTGGCTTCCGATTTCAGTCCAAGCCAGTTGGGCACAATTTCGAATTGAGTTTTTTTTTTTTTTATTTTGAGACGGTTTTAATTTAAGATGAGTAAAATTTATCTCAACTTTAAGTTAATTTTTAAATTAAATTAAGAAGATATATTCTTTAATTAAACTATTAATTATTTTTATTATATAATATATTAGAATGTAATATTATAAATTTATTCTAATATAAACTTTAATCTCTATACATTAGCATTTTTATAAAAAATAAAATGTTACATATATTTTTGTAAATTTTCAAATATGTATATTTATACATATATCAAATGAATTGCGAGTTATATCGATTTTATTTTGAGCAAGTCAATTTTGAGATATAAAAAAATCTAGTAGATTTCAAATCGAGCAAAATACAAGTAAATTTTAATCAATTTTTAATTTTCAAACAAGATTGCCACCATTATTTGCTCCAATCATTAAAAAATAATTTGGCTCAAGTAACACATCACATTTTTTTTTTACATATAAAAAGACACATAATGCAAATACAGAGAAAGCTAAGTGTAAACACCGAGTGAGAAAAGAGATGCGAAGCCGTCCCAATTCCGACCATGATGACAACATTTCATTTAGCTCGGGATTAATTTTGCCCTCACATTTTATTTTTATTCCTTCACATGTTCATGTTGGTGTTGTGTGTACCTTTGTCTTTGTGAAGAGTGTCTAGTTGAGTGTATTTCAAGTTTGGGTCAATTTCGGCCTAAAATTTCTGTCATCTATTCATCAATTTGATCCCAATCGAGTAGATACGAAGGAGTGGCCTTAACCTATAATGTAGATCAAACTGGTTAATAATTAATAAGTGGGATTTATTAATTATTTTCTGCATATAATTTGCTATAAGGAATTAGGATAGTTTTTGGGACAATTGAGCTTAATTGAGTTGAGAGATCCTTTTTTTGGGAGGATAAGCTATTGTATGCAGCACACAAAACACGTTAATCGTTTGCAAGCTAATCGTGATGTGAACACGTAGCGAACGTCGAGTTGATAAAGTTACAATAGCCGAACTATCTAATCACTGCAGCATGATCAAACCGTTCAGCCAAGCCAACTAAGTGGCCTAGCTGAACAATTTGTTCACACTAGACAATCCAATTGGATAGTATAGTGCGGCCGAATCATCCGATCAACTCAAGCTATTGATGTGGTTGGATAGTTCGACCATTTTGCTTTGTTTGCTCGTCATTTATTGCGAAGTTCATCAGTGGAATGTGACGCATTGTCATTCACTTGTGAACAACTAACATGTCTGTACGCTGGAGTCAATAATTTTTCATTTGGGAGGCTATCGACTCCCTTGAGTTCCTCCATTAGTACCCATACCAAACTGTCGCTACAACAGCCACTCCTCTATCATTCGTTGAGGAAGGAGCACCAGGGCATCTTAGAAGCGTAGTCACTGCCCCTCAGTTCCCATTCCTATTCTTCCCCCTCCTATCTCCATCTTCATCAGGGAAGCCGCAGCCAATTGCTCAACGTGGACTTATTTTATTACAATCTCTATTGTGGAGTTTTATAAAATAAAATATTTTCTCTTTTTTTTTTCTTAAAATTAACACACCTAGCTAAACAAGCATTTGGATTAGTACTCATACCTTACATTTTAGTTTCGACATTTAGAGCATTATATAGAAAGATTCTCAACTCACCCTGTATTTTTAAAATTATGGATTTGTCTAATCAGTCCAACTTTAGAGATATGATGAAAATTATTTATTTATTTATTTATTAATGAAAATATATGATAGAAATTTAATCTTAAATTCTTTTGGGGATTTACATATCTCCAAATATAATCTAACCATTTTGTCACCAACAATGATGATTGTTTATATTTAATGGTGAACAAGAATAGCAAATGAACACCAAAGATGTCTATTTACAATTCGATCCAAAGTAAAAAATTACAAAATAAATCCAACAATAAAAAAATTTACTAAAATATTTCATTCTTATTCACATTTAAACCCTATAAAGAGCAAAAATTACCAAATGTTCTGTGGATATCATTCAGTAGTTATTACGGAATATCTTCAGTATCTCGTTCTATAATTGACATTAGATTCCCTTCCAGGTGCATTTGACATTACAACACTTCTACATCTGTTCTATGATCTAGATTTACCAACGACAAAGTGCTCCAACAAACGAACAAAGTTTCTCGCTGATGAAGTTATTTGGGCAGGTTCCATTCTTGAGAGATCATATTCAGAATAGTTTGAAATGCAATTAAGTATATTTAACAAAATAAAATACCAAAAAACTCGCCTTCTGTCTCCAGTAATTCCCAAGCCCTGCTTGGTTGAAAACTATTTTAACCATGATCATGCATTTTTCATTCTTAATACATAAATTTCAATATAAAAATTCACATTATATCACTTTTTACATAATTTTTAACACATTATATTTAAATTTTAATTATTATTTTTTTAATAAAATAATTAAAGGCCATGACCTGACCTTCAATCAAACAAAACCTTACTATTACACCTAAAAATGTACTGCAAATGGAAAAAACTGTAGGGAAGAAATATTAGTGAAATACTTCAAAATACTCAGCACTTGTGATTAGGGATCATTTAGTAGATTTTGCGCTTTACGGTTTAGATGTAAACATATATTTGAGAATGTTTGATACTTTTTACTCATCTTTGAGTTTAAATACAAATAAATATGTTTGAAGCTCAATTCAGAATGTAGGTGATCTATGGCAAACCTCAATTTTGAACTAAAATCTTCTATAAAATGATTAAACAAACACACACACACACACACATAAATATATATTACTTATTACTGTTAATCAGATCATGTTACTAAATGTCTCTTTATTGCATAGCTTACAAGCAGATAACCTTGGTTAGTCCTTATACAGCCACCAGGTAAAGTTTTAAGGTCAGGGATAACTGTAAAGAATTATTACAACATAAGGGAGTACATCATATAAAAAATAAAAATAAATGAAAGAGAAAACAATACAACATAGAACATGGGTATGACAGATCACTATGTTGGTTTGCTTGCTACCAAAATTTCCAGGTAAAAGATGAGACTTCATTCTGCAGTTAGCCAATAAGAAAGTAACAAGCTTGTTTACAACCTTCACAGCAATCAAGAGTGGTAATACTATGATATAGTTGTCTATAATACTGGTAGAAGAATCAGCAGTCATCCAATCCGGTCTTTTTATTAGAAATCTATATTGGTAATTCGCCAATCCATATGGCTGTTTATGTACTGGAAGAATATTTGGCGCGCCCATACAAAAACCGTGCTTTTTATTTGGAGAAATTCTGGGTTTTTACATCTCGATGTCCTCTAAATCAGGTAATGGAAACCGAAGTATAGCTGCGATGCCTGATAACTGTGCCAGTTCTGTTCAAAATTCAACAAAAGAGAAGGTAAGATGTAGAAGGCAAGACAGGGTCTTGCCGGATTTTGTAGCAAAACTACCAAACACTGCAGGAATGAATATTTATTAGTACTTCCCACCTTTAAAGTAAGGATGCGCTCAGTTTAACCTGTGGTCTTACGATTCAACGGTGCACGAATTAAATTTGCACTTTAGAGACAGATTTTTTGTTAAATAAGGGAAGGCCATTGACAAGACAGCGGTTTGGGTTCAAGTCAAGCTGCCAAATTGGCGACTTGTTTAATGTACTTCAAAAGATTTTATCAATATATTCAAAGAAAATTGATAACCTGTTTGTTTATGTTTATGTTCTAATCATGTAAAACTCGAGTAATCCCTCACTCCCTCCTATGAATGTAAATGAGTGCAAATTTCATGTTAATGGAAGGGGGAAAAACAAGAAGAGGGAAGAAGACCTAAGGCATATAAGGAGAAATCTGAATTCAGAAATTATATGTTGAAACTTGAAGAAAACAAATTATAGGCCAGCCAATTTTTGAAGAAATGCTAAGTTTTTTAAATCACACATCCGGAAAGGGTCCGACCCACAAATGCAAACTGTATATTTTTCAGGTCAAACTTATTGGTTTTGGGTTGACTCAAACCTAACTCAAGAATCATATTTTGTTCTACATTAAATCTGTAATTTAAATGGTTAATAGCAATTAGGTTCATCTAGTTTGAGCCTCCGTGCATTAAGTCTATGGTCTTGTTTGGTTGAAGTATGTTTTTAGGAAGTTTTAAGAATTTTAGAGATAAAAAGAGAATTATTTTAATGTTATGATGTGAAATAAATTATTTTATTATTAAGAATTGTGTTAGATGCAAAATAAAATTGATTTTTTTTATTAAAATATGTGCAAGATGTGAAATAAAATTAATTTTTAAAATTGAAATTTGTGTAGGATAATGAAATAAAACTAAGTTTTAATATTTAAATCTGTATATAATGTGAAATAAATATAATATATTAAAAAAAGTGTTGTTAGAGAATTTTGATGACATTTATTTCCAAATAAACAAAGCCAATATAGTTTCCAAATTAACTAAATTGGTCCTCTAGTTTGAGATATCATGTAAATAAGTTCATTAGTGTTAATAAGGAGATGCAATGAATGACATTTTCTCTAATTAGTAGATTGGTTTAGTTAACTTAAAAAACTACATTAATATTTCAGATGAATATAATATCCAATCTGATCTAATAATTAGTAAAATTTTCTAATACCGAAAGACCTATTTGCACATTATCTTCAACTAGGAGACCAATTTGATTAATTTGAAAATGAAAGGGACGCAATTACACATAAGCCCAAACTAGAGGGATCTAATTGCTATTAACCCTAATTTAAACTATATATAATGTAAAAATAGAATACTGAAAGATAAGTTTTAGGTTGTGTTGGTACTCAGTATATTAAAATTTACTATAAACATCATCACTTAATTAAGAAATTCGAGTAATAACATATGATTCTATGCATGCTTGTTGAAAATTCATTTTCCAGTCATCCTGAGTTTGACAAAGATCAACCCCAAAATTTATTAGGTCATATTGCTCAACCTGAACCTAGATCAAAACTTAAATGGCTTGACTGAACTCAAAATTCTAGTTCAGGTCAAGTTGTCAAGTTGGATCCAAGCTTGACAACCCTACTTTATCTGTAAAAGTCCTCTCTTGAATTCGCTTTCAACCTCTTTCTCAAAAACGATATCCTCTTCAGCTGGTGCACATCAACTCCAAGAGAAGACATAATGTCACATAGAAACAAATCTCCTCTTTCTTCCCACTTCATTATCTTATTTAGTTCCTTCCAAACATCAAGTGTTAAAAGGAAAGAAGAGAAATTTGTATTAAGCTGAAACAAGGGCATTCCAACTATGGTGAAGTAACAACCAATTGAGCAAAGAGAAAGGAAAACCCAACTTTCATCAACCCATTTTCATTGAACTCTTCTCGAGAAAGGATGCATCATAAAGAGCTTCACTAGTCACGGATCAGAAAATATGGGGAATAAGGCTATTTTTGGAGCTAACATAATCTATTAGAACTTTAGCTTGGCAGGATGCAAATGAAAATAAATGCAGAAAGCATTACTCACGCTCTCCAGAAACATGCATAGATGAAAATATGTGGGCAGTGCCTCCAGAGTTTTTAACGGATTCAACCAAATTCACATACTTCTGCCTTGTCGAGACGTCCGCATTTCTGCAAATGATAGCATTCAAGGACAAGTTGGAACCTACAAACCATAGTTGATAGCAATCAAATGGCAAAATATAAAGCCTTGTGTTGAAGGATTATTTAGATCCTGCACAGAGCTGGAATCAACTTGAAAATGGTTGAATATATGATCTAATTCACTAAGCCAAACGATAAAAGCTACTATCAATCTATTTCAGTTTGCACACACAAAAATAAGGTAATTAGATCAGTTTTCCCATGCCTACTGGTATCAAGTGAAGTCCAGTTATCAAATGAGTCAGACAAAGGGAAACCTTTTCAGTCTTCATGTACCAAATAAGAAAAAAAAAATCACATCCAACTGATGACATTTGATAAGAAATAATAAAACAAAGATTATAAGCAAACAAGGTTCTTAAACTAAATCCCATTCAAATTTTATACATCTACAGAAGCATTATTCAGGAGAATATGCATTCAATAAGCCCTTTTTTATTTTATAATTGGTTTTCAAACAGATTATTATCATGGATGTTGCAAATTAGAAAAACCTTACTTGAAAAGACTATCAGTTATCAGAAGAGCCTGAATAGCCATACGCTCATGGGCTACTTCAACATGCCTAGGGCCATAGCATGCACGGGCAGTGTCCTGTGAAGCACTTTAAAGAAGATTAGGATAGAAACATAGAGAAATAAATTTCACTTGGCCGCACAAACCATATGGTTCATCATTATCTCACAATACCATAACACAACTAAATGTACAAGATAGGGAACTTTCCTATTAACCCAAGCCAGCCCATGATATTTCACTCACATACCTAGCAAAAGGAAAAATTCTAACAAAAAGAAGCAACTATAACCATATCAATGCACCTCAATTTTCAGGCCACCCGCACACTACAAAATATTATTGGTCTACATCCATCAGAATTAAACCAAAAAAAATATACTCAAAATATGCTCCATTTTAATATCAAATTTAGGCAAGATTTGCTGCATATTACTTGATGCAATACAACCTATTAATTCTTTACATCCTATGAAGTACCGATAATTCATGAAGCCTAATATATCTGTATTGTATTCGTATCAAATACCGATACTATCCGATACTCCACTGACTCGTATTCGATAAGCTACGGGCTTATCATTCTTTATTTTTTAAAAATCGGATACTTATCTAATACTTGTCCGATATTTTCCAATACTTCTAGTTAGAGAAACAATTTGGAACAATTGGTTCGGCTCCCATAATAAATAGTTATAAAATTTCTCATACATAAAACACAATTCATGTATAGACTCGAACATTAAAATTGAGAGAGAGGTACAATGAGCTCACACAATTGAGATCGCAAAGAATTTCACGCACCTAGTATTTCGGTGGTAGAAAACGATTTGAAGTCTGCAAGCTATTGCGCCATCTACTTTAGCAGACTCTTTTTCGCAATCTTACATATACCAATAGCGTTGCTTTTCTACCTCAATCGATATGTCTTTACTTTTGTTAGATGTCGATTATATTTTTTCTTCACCTTAATCTCAATAAGACTTTGGCCTTTTTTATTTTATCTATTTATTACCAAAAACTTTGGAGAGAAAAGAGTATGCATCTACTTTGATTAGGTTAATATATCTGAAATCGGGTCACAACATTTGTATTATTATCAATTGTATGTCGTTTGCATCGAGTTACTTAATTTAAATCGAATTTAAATTGAAACTCAATCTAATCTACTAATATATATTTAAACTCTTATTATAGATAATATGTGATAGGTTGGGAAGCAATTAAACAAGCTTTATGACATTATTTTAAATTTAAGAATTTTTAAAATTCAATAGTTGCTGAAGGATGTTTTTATTTTTTCAAATTGGATTGTCCATAATACTGCTTTTAGTGCTATCAAAAATATTTAAAAAATATATAAGTAATTTGGAAAAAGTTTAAAAAACTTTTTTGAAATTTATATCAATATGATGTATAAGTCATTCTAATCTACTACAAAGCTACATCTCAAATGTGAAAATATGACGTATTATATACACATATATAACAGTCGTATCCTGACTTATTCATTTTTCACTTTTTTTAAATTTATCATATTGTCGTATTAATATCGTTGTATCGTACTCGTGTTTCATACTTTACATCATTATAGCAATCATGGACATATTTAGAATTCGATTGATCTCAGCAAATTTGAAACAAGTTACTTGAAAGCCTTCTAAAATAAGGCTTGAAATTGAATGCAACATCCGAGAAAGAGAAAATATTTGTACTTCAAGGTTCTTCTGTCCTTTTCTTATGTCTACCAAGAACAATACAGATAGAGGGTTCTTGTATGATTGGTATCTACTGATTGCAACAAACACATTGCATTGCTTGGTCATTACACTACTAACACTCATATTTTCTCCTAAAGCAAGTAGAATTTGTTATTTATCCACTCACCTGTTTCTTCTCTTAAATCTTCTATTATCTTAATATTTCTCTCTTCTATTAAAATTCATCTTTCTCCTAACCTCCTGAAAAGTTTCCTTACACATTCTTTTGTTGAATCTTCTATATTTATGGCTCTACATTACATATACACAAAGCTACCCTGGTTTGCAGAGTTATTCCTGTAAGGAAACTTACATTTGAAAGCATGTCAAAGAAATCCTTTAAGGCTCGGACCTGAAAATACAAAAGCAGAATAACAATAAATAAATTTTTTTTAAGCTTAGTCCAACGCAACTTCAATGTCAGGTACCTCCTGTGCTGCTTTCGTATCTTTAATTAAGGTCATGACACTTGGGACACCCAATACCTCTTTCAAGCTATGCCTGTGATTCAAATAAGTAGACATCTCTAATAATGAAGTGAAAAAACAAGAATAAGAAGCTAAAAGACATTGCATTTATCATTCTAAATCTCCAGAACAAACATTAGCTACAGCCAACTGCTGCAAATGCATGCAAATGCTATATATTTATCTGGAATTTAGTCTTCATTTAATCAAATTTCATCTTCACAACCACAGATTACGAAAGTTTGGTCAATCCCACGAACAACCTCAGTAGACATCATCTGGACAGCCCTTACTATATAACAAATCATCTTCCAAAAACTCTAACTCATTTTGTAAGTTTTTCAAGTTCATATCAATTGCGAGGACATCTTAAATGAATGAAATAAGCATGACTAGTGAGTACATCATGCCATCATACCTTCAATTTATTCGAGGCAAATACTATAGTCGACAACGAAATCTCACAATGCGGTATCATTCTGGAATGATGAGCAGAAACAGATTTGGCAAATTAGCATGTTTCATTTTTCTGTGAAGGTTTGATTTCCCTGTTTCGACTCCTTAAGTTTATTATCCACTATCACAGGTTAACTGAAAACCTAAACTATTTTGAGATTCTTTCAGATTCTTGGTGATATTGTAGTCATGATTGCTCAATTCCATGACATATTTATTATCATCTTGATCAAAACTTCTATTGGGTTATTTAATTGTAAGGATCCCATATTACTAAATACCTTTAGTTCTAATTAAATGAGAAAAGCCTTCCCTAAACTAAGTAGGTAAATATCTATTTATCTCGGTACTGAATAGGTAAATTTCTATTATCTCGATCAAATTTTCTTTCATATTGTAAATTGATCTGTCTGAGGAACTGTATTGTTGTTACTCAATTATTTTAAGAATACATTGTTGATGTCTCTTATGATTAGAAGCTATTTATCTGTTGATATCTAAAATAAGATTGCAACCATATTGTCCCGCATTATGATTATATTTGGTATCAGAGTAAGGTAAGATACGGTGCATTGAATCCCAATGTGTAATTAGAGCAGGAGGATGTCCTGGACCACTAATGCAAGTGGTATGCCATAAGATATCTGAGGGACATAAAGTTTGCTAAGATAGTAAGCTTACCATGCAAGATAGCCTCTTCATTCACAGCATTGATGGTCTACGCCAATGGTAGTGGTTGGAGCTGATCGAGTTTTGGGACAAATTTAAGACAATCATGAGAGAGATGTAACCTTGCTACTTATAGTAAATGACTGCGAGATCAATGGCAGTGTTTTTCCCATGGAACGTGCAATATGACTAAACATAATGCAAAGTTTGATGCAGTGAGGGGAAACAAATAGCGCCACCTCAACTTTATCATGATTTTAAGCTGGATTGCGGGAAGACAATCGGTGAGAGCTATGGTTGCATTGTGTCACCACACTTAAGGAGGCATACAAGATAGCCTCAGATTACTAAAAGTTCCAAAGACCGATTGCTCCCCAATATATTGACCTCCCCAATAAGGGAAACATCCACGAGAACAAGGCCAACCGCAACCCCTATCAATCGTCCTCAAGGAATGATAAACGTAAAGCAGTAGTCGGTGAGTCAACATGTGGCAACACCTGACTTCTTGTTTCGGTGCCAGGGAATTAGTTATATTGTTGCCGCATGTGCCTCGAAATCTCAGTTGGTTCTTGATGATCTCCTTTGCCTACTATGGATGGAAAACCAACTTATGTCGTTGACGCGACAAGTTTAGCGAGGATAAGGAAGCCATTGTCAGTTATGTTATAATCTAGGTTTCAAGAAGGAGCCAAATTGGAGTGTTTACGTGTGTCATGTCACAACCTAAGGAGAGTAAGGACTGACAATGGACATCAATCTTTTACAACTTCATCAAGATTAACAGGAAAATATGCAAGAATATTGTTGATAGAACTTCCACCAAGACAATATGATGCGGGACAATACACGTGATGCAATCCTGATTAGAGATCAGTAAATAAGATAGCAAATAAACATAAAATTGATTCAGAAATATTGCTAATGATGGTTATATAATAATTAAGAAATCACAGGTTCGAGAAATAAATCGATTTCAAATATTTAGAAACAAGCGCACATGATATCTAGTAAATTTACCAAAAGATTTAGGGAAACCATATCTCAACACGTCAGAACCAGGGTACGCAGTATTATGGGTATCCTCACAATGTAATATTACTCAACAGCAATTTAATCACACAATAATGTTCAGGTCACACGGGTGAGCAAATCAAGCAGTCTCAATAGCAGACACGACTACAAGATCTCGCAAAATATTCGAAATATTCAGCTGATGTTCAGATTTACCTCAAGTTGAGATTACAACACCATAGGGACGAGTCAAGGCGATCCAAAGCGGATGGTGTCGAGGCAGACGAACAAAAGCCGATGCGAGGGTGCGGGCGAACAGAGCGGCTAGCCGAGAATGCAAAGGTGCTCCACGAGGGTCGGTAAGCTCGCTGGACAGTGGTGCGGCGCGGCGCGGACGGGCGCGGCCGGGCGGTGCGNAGGGATTTTAGAGTGGAAATTTGCAATAAGAGGCCTGGATTTCTTTGAGCTTAATTATTTTAAAATTTGAGAAATATTAGAGAAATACCTTAAATTACTTTAAGGTATTTAAGGATTTTCACCCAAGGCCCCAACCTTTCCCTTCACCGGGATATAACACGCAATAATTCAAACTCAAATTGATTTCATTCCAGGATTAAGAAAAAACAGTACAAGTTCTTGCCCTTAGATAGGCGATTACAATCAAATTTCAAATTGTAGAAATAAATGCGAAAATAAAAATTGATTACAACATGTCAAATGAGAATAACTAAAAATAGAAGGAAATAAACGAGATCAGCTCAAAATTTGGAATATTCCCATTCAAATCAATAAATTGATTTAAATGGGGATTTTCAATCCACTAATCAGCCACCAATCGTGCCTGCTGCCAAATCTGCAGATCAATTCTTCATCCAGATCGACGCCACGTGATGAGATCTCGGCCGTCGAGTGTAGACTCTGTCTGCAATAAATCGACGGTCCGATGTCGTCGTGTCCTCATCAACTCTCCCTGGGTGCGAAGAACTCGACCCCGCCGAGTAAGGGTCAACTCCACTGCAGTACCTCTTAAGCAAGTCCGGATCAAGCTGCTGCAGCTCATCTCTAGTAATCCAAGAATCCTCTGATGATGACAAACCTTTCCACCTAATCAAATATCTCTGATATCCGTGATTTCTAGTCGAGATTATCTGATCATCACTCAATTTGCTATTTTTTTGTGGAAGGCTGTGAAAATGGACACTCAGGGGTAGGTTCTCTCTCAATGGGAGAAGAATGCTCAAATGGATTACTGAGTATTACTGTTGGTTCTTTGTAAGCCACCAGATCTGAAATGTTAAATGTAGTACTGATCCCAAAATCCGACGGTAAATCAACCACATATGCATTTGACCCAAGCTTCTTTAATATTTTAAATGGACCTGCCCCACGAGCTTGTAGTTTCTTAACGACCCCTGAAGGGAATCGCTCAGGTCTAACCCGAATCATCACATAATCACCTTCAGAAAATTCCTGTAATCTTTTATGAGCATCTGCTAATTTTTTATAAGCCTCATTGCTGAGACTTATTCTTTTACTGATCTCTTGATGCAAATGCTTAATATGCTCGACAAATGATTGTGCAGACTCGGAAACTCTATGGTGTAGTGGCAAGGGAATAAGGTCAGTGGGGGTCCTAGGCTTATAACCATGCACAACCTCAAATGGACTCATACCTATGGACCTATTGACAGAATTATTATATGCAAACTCAGCCCTATGTATGATCAGATTCCAATTCTTACCATTTTTTTCTACCAAACACCTAAGAAGGTTTCTTAGACTCCTATTGACCACCTCAGTCTGGCCATCAGTCTGAAGATGATAAGCAGTTAAGAATTTTAACTTAGTTCCTAGGAGATGCCACAGAGTCTTCCAAAAATAGCTTGTAAATTTTACATCTCTATCCGAAACCATACTTTTAGGTAGCCCATGCAAGCGAACAACCCCATAAAAGAAGAGGCGAGCTATCCTAGAAGCGTCAGAGGTCTTCAAACAGGGAAGAAAATGAGCCATTTTGGAAAATCTGTCCACGACAACACAGATTGAGTCGTGTCGTGCAACCGTTCGAGGCAGACCTAGAACGAAGTCAATACTCAAGTCCTGCCAAGGTCTATTAGGAATAAGCAAGCGGTATATAACCCGGTGTTCTGCTTTTGCTGTTTTGCAACGCAAGTCCGACACTGGGCAATGATCCGCGCTACATCTTTCTTTAGACTTGGCCAATAAAACTGACTCTCAACTGCTTCGATGGTCTTACTTCGCCCGAAGTGACCGGCGAGACCACCACCATGAAGTTCCCAGACCATAAAATCTCTCACAGAAGTCTAGGGCAAACATAAGCGATGGTCGCGAAAGAGATAACCATCGTGGATGAGGTAATCTGGGTACTCACTAGTCGGCCCTGAGCTCATCGTCGTGTAGATAACTCCAAAATCGAGGCAATCAACATAAGTCTCCTTTAGCATGTCAAACCCGACAACCTCGATGCTCATCGTAGTCAACAAGGAGACTCGACGACTCAAAGCGTCTGCTACCTTATTTTCAACTCCTGGTTTATGCCTAAGTACAAAAATGTATTCTTGAAGAAATTCAACCCACTTGGCATGTCTTGGGTTGAGCTTCTTCTGTGAATTCAGGTATCTCAAAGCTTCGTGGTCCGAATAGAGGGTAAACTCCTAGGGTAGAAGATAATGCCTCCAATGTCTGAGAGCCTGAACCACGGCATAAAATTCTTTATCATAAGTGGAGTATCGTTGCCTAATGCATTTAATTTCTCACTGAAGAAAGTCACAGGATCACCTTCTTGACTTAGGACTCCACCTATACCAACTCCTGAGGCGGCACAGGATACCTCAAAGACTTTGGAAAAGTCTGGGAGTCGTAAAACAGGAGCTGCAGACATGCGAGCCTTAATTTCAACGAAGGCTTTTGCTGCTGCCTTCGTCCACTCAAAAGCTCCTTTTCGGATACAGTCCGTAATTGGAGCAGTGACGGTGCTAAACCCCCGTATGAATCGTCGATAGAATGTAGCTAGGCCATGAAAGCTATGAACGTCATGGATGTTCTGAGGTTCTGGTCATTCAGATATGGCGCGAACCTTCTCAGGGTTAGCTGAGACACCGTCTGGGGAGACGACGAATCCCAGGAAGACTACACGATCAATGAGAAAGACACACTTCTTAGGATCCGCAAACAAACTTTCCGCTCTTAAGACTTGAAAGATTTGGCAAAGATGGTCTAAGTGGTCCTCCCTAGTCCGGCTATATATGAAGATGTCAAAGTATACGACAACAAAGATGCCAATGAAAGGTCGTAATACTTGCGTCATCAAACGCATGAACGTACTAGGGGCACTGGACAGCCCAAAGAGCATAACCATCCACTCATATAGCCCATCTTTCGTTTTAAAGGCCATCTTCCACTCATCCCCAGACTTGACTCGAACCTGATGGTAACCACTCTTTAAATCGATCTTCGAAAAGATAGTGGCTCCAGCCATCATATCTAACATGTCATCTAGACGGGGAATGGGAAAGCGGTACTTCACAGTAATCTTATTGACGGTGCGGCTATCCACGCACATCCGCCATGAGCCGTCCTTCTTGGAAGTAAGAAGGGCTGGAATGGCACATAGGCTAAAGACTCTCTAACGAACCCTTTCCGTAACAGATCATCAACTTGCCTCTTTAATTCCGCATATTCAGTAGGATTAAGGCGGTAATGAGGCAAGTTCGGGAAGGTGGATCCCGGAACAAGGTCTATAGCGTGCTGAATATCACACATAGGAGGGAGACTATCTGGGAGATCGTCAGGAAAGATCTCAGTGAACTCACTTAACAGTGGGATCACCTCAAGTGGGTGCTCAGCGGTGGGGGCCTCTTAGAGTTTATGAATAGCAACGGCCCAAACAAATCCTCTTGATGTGATTTCTCTCTCGACCTCACTAGCGCTAATCAGGTGGAGTTCTTCTTATCGGGCTTTTTTGGTGCGACTGTCGCTCGCTTTGAGGTCAATCGCGGTGGCGATGGACCGATCACGATGTGATCACCCTTGTACTTAAAAGCACAAGAGTTCGAGCAACCGAATAATGTAACATCTAGGTCATATAGCCAAGGCCGACCTAGAATCACACTTCCTACCTCCATCGGTAGAACATCACACCAAATATCCTCCGGATAAGAATTGAAGCTGAGAGGAACTCGACACCGATGCTTAACCTCAATGGAGGAAGCGTCGATCCATGTTACTCGATAAGAATGTGGGTGATCAACCGTGGTCAACCTCACATACGAGACAGTCTTAGTGAAAATTGCATTAATACAACTTCCGCTATCAACAAGGATGTTGCAGAACTTTTCATTTTTAGTTTAATGTATGTATGAAAGATCGACGTTCTACGCCAGTCCTCGCTTTCCTTAGGCTATGCCAGAGCACACCTGACTACTCCCAGAGGAGTAAAATTAGTAGTATGATCGTAGACCTCTTCCTCGTACTCCTCAAATTCCTCCGCATATGCGAGGTCAGCAACATAAGTCGGCTCTATGCCCTCAGCAAATAGAGGAGTATCCTCAGGGACATGCTCTATCATCAAGGCTTTGGAGGCACACTCAGCAGCAATGTGGCCAAAACCTTGGCACCGAAAACAACGTAGTGGACATCCGATATTGCCACGTGAGGACTCACCTACTACAGCCTTGCCCTTTTTCTCTTTAGAAAAAGGTGGGCGACTGACAGGAGCAGAAGTTGCAGACGGCTTAACACTTATAGGTGCTGGTCTAATAGAGGTATATCCCTCCCGAGTATCAGTACGTCGGGGGACAAAAGACTTCTGAAATCGCTCGTAGTCCTGGGCCATCTGATAAGCCTTCTCGAGCGTAGCGACATGACGTAAATATAGCTCGCGCTGTATATCCTCCCTTAATCCAGCTCTAAACCTGGATAAGGTAGTCGTGGGACTCTCAGCCTCACCACATCGCATCATAAATTCATCGAATTTAGCGATGTACTCAGTCACAGAGCGAGTTCCTTGAATCAAGCGCTTCCACTGATCAAGGAGTCGATCATGATAAGTAATGGGAACGTACTTTTCCCTCATGATCGCCTTGAACTCGTTCTAGTACTCAATTGGCTCTAGGCCATGGCGCTGGCGCAGACTCTCAACGTTGCTAATAAAAAGTCTAGCTTGCAAGGTAAGCTTCATTTTAGCAAACATGACCTTTCTTTGTTCACTCATAGTATACCACTGAAAATAGTGGTTATACCATCCTCCCACTCTAAGTACGCCTTAGGATCTAATGTCCCATTGAAGTTAGGGGCTTCCACCTTAATACTACGAAAGTAGTTTTCATCAGGATCACGGGGCTCATATGCCTGACCAGTAGGCTGGTGAATAGTCCTCCTAACAGTAGGCTCTCTCCTAGGCTGATCGACCTCAATTTTTGAGGTGTGGGTGCGTCGCTCAACCTCAAGGCGGGCGACTCGATCACTCACCTCATCCAATTTATTTTTCATATCATCCAGACAGTCTGTTCTAGCCATGAGAGTGGTCAACATAGCCTCTAGTTTGAGATCCATGAAAATAGGGGAACTAAACCTAGTGTATTCTAAACCAGATATAGTGGGCATATGGATGCCTAAATGCACCCCTATTCCAACCATGCTTTGATACCAGATGATGCGGGACAATACACGTGATGCAATCCTAATTAGAGATCAGTAAATAAGGCGAGGCAAGGCGCAGTCGTGCGAGACGCGACCGAGCGAGGCGAGGTGAGGCGGAGGGACGAATCTGACCTGCGGCGCTTGCCGATGGTTGGCGGGCGGCGCAGAGGTGAAGGCGGAGGCGGGAGGCGCGGAGGCAGAGGCGGGCGCTCGCCTGTTGGCGCGTGGGCTCGGGCCGAGCCGACAGAGGGGAGAAGAAAAGGGATTTTAGGGTGAAAATTTGCAATAAGAGGCCTAGATTTCTTTGAGCTTAAATTATTTTAAAATTTGAGAAAAATTAGAAAAATACCTTAAATTACTTTAAGGTATTTAAGGATTTTCACCCAAGGCCCCAACCTTTCCCTTCACCGGGATATAACACGCAATAATTCAAACTCAAATTGATTTCAATCCAGGATTAAGAAAAAACAGTACAAGTTCTTGCCCTTAGATAGGCGATTATAATCAAATTTTAAATTGTAAAAATAAATGCGAAAATAAAAATTGATTACAACATGTCAAATGAGAATAACTAAAAATAGAAGGAAATAAACGAGATCAGCTCAAAATTTGGAATATTCCCATTCAAATCAATAAATTGATTTAAATGGGGATTTTAATCCACTAATCATCCACTAATCAGCCACCAATCGTGTCTGCTGCCGAATCTGCAGATCAATTCTCCATCCAGATCGACGCCACGTGATGAGATTTCGGCCGTCGAGTGTAGACTCTGTCTGCAATAAATCGACGGTCCGATGTTGTCGTGTCCCCACCACAATATCTAACATTGGACTCACTTTGATCATCTAAGTCCTCATCAAATTACTTGGGTTGCTTCCTCCATTGAGATCAAGCATCACCGTTGAGTCCTCATTCGCTTTAACTCCTATCAAGATGAGATTTGATGTAATGTGTCACCGGTGGTGGTTGGTAGTATGATCTTTGGTAAATCGTGATTATTTGATTAGGATGTCACATTCTATGGTTGTTCAAACTCCTGCACGTTTTCATACAATGTGAATATATTGCGAACAATCCCTCCATGCCCCAAATCCAAGTAATCCACAAGCGTACAACTGTAGTCTAGAAGCAGTATGAGTAAAACAAGGAGCTTCACCTAATTAGAGAAAGATCACAAGTTAACTACATTTGTGTTGTTACTACCCATGACATTAGTGCAAGTGAGATTGAGGCCTTGTTTGGGTCAAAGCTCAAAAGAGACCAACAGTTATTTTATGAATATTTCAAATTTATTAAAAACTTTAAAAACTTTATTTCACATCCAACATAAGTTCTAACATTAATAATCAACTTTATTTCACATTCAACATAAGTTCTAACATTAATAATCAACTTTATTTCACATCCAACACAAATTTCAATACTAAAATCATCTTTGTTTCACATCTTACACGCCGCCAAAAATTAAAAAAAAAAATTATTTTTCATCAAACTTTTAAATTAATATACTTTCTCTTACCCAAAAATAACTGTCTAATCAAATGATCTCTAAGAGAGATCATGGAGTATACTAAATTGAAAAGGCAAGTTGATGAACGAATAAAGATACATGAGACTGTAAGAGGAAGCCTAAGCCCTCACGCTATACAAACATTTTTTATCTCTATGAAAGATGGCTCATGGAATATGTACATGGATAATCATGCCATAATCAATATTACTATCAAGTATTGCTTCTCGATACCTTGCCTAAATATGTTGGACACAACAGCCAAAGTCAAGAGTTAAGAATCAAGTAGGAAATGCATAAAGTCAAGTCTCCCTATTGTCCACGATGACAATCGAGATTCTTGCATCTGACAAGCTCGACAAAACCTATGAAGATTATCCCAACCTTGGGATTATTTACGCGACCCTTTGCATTAGTGCATCAAGTGATTATCCAAGTTTTTTATTACCGGACGAATACTTATTTCAAGATTGTAGTTTATGTTTACCCTATACTTTCTGATTGGAACTTCGTACAAGTGGTTTAACTGGTCATTTTGAGTAAATCAAGACCATTGAAGCCGTTGAAGTTCAATTTTACAGACCGAGTTTGAAAAGGGGTGTAACGCAGATTGTATCTCAGTGTCAAACTTGTGATGTTGAAAAACATCAGATGTAAAATACTGGGGTTATACACACCTCTTCCTATTCCCCATCATCCTTGGATGGATATGAGCATCGATTTCATCCTTTGCTAAGTACAACTCCATTTGTGTCATAGTTAACAGGTTTTCTAAGATGACAACATTACAAGTTACTTAAGTGTATGGTTTCGAACAAGGATGCAAAGTTTACTAGTTATTTTTTGAAAACCATTTGGCATCTCCGGAAATCAAAACTGAAGTTTTCCACTACTTATCAACCTCAGATAGTTAGATTGAGAAAGCCAACAGAAGTTTGGGTAACCTACTTAGTTATCTCATGGGAGAGATGAGAAGACTGATATCTAGTTATACCTAAGGTAAAATTGGCATAAAAATATTCTCCCAATAGGAAAACTAACGTGAGTCAATCTGAGATTGCACATAGTTATAAACCTATGACCCTTATAAAGCCCCATTCCTCTAGCAATATATAATAAAGCCTCTGAGTCTGCATAGTCATTCGTACACGTTAAGTATTTGCATAAAAAGACCATTGATTCTTATAAAAAATGGTAAATGCACATTAGAGAGTTCAAGAATTTTTTGAGGGTGATAACATAATGATTTAGGTGATGCCTGAATGATTTCCTTTGAGAGTCCTTAAGAAATTGCAAGCTTGTGGGATGTCTATTTATAATCTTAAAGAAAATTGGGTCTAATGAAGATTAGTGCAATTTTAATATTTTAGATCTGGTGAATTAAAAAAAGCCAATACCATTGCCTAATGATCCATCTGAGCCATCACCCTCCTTGAGAGTAAGACCACCCATGAGTGTCCACTTACACAGTCTTTTTTAAGTGCAAATTGCATAAATTATCGATGAACATATTATCTCAAGTCAAAATCAAGGATATCTGAGGTATTTGGTTTGATGGAGAAGTTAACCTTTGCAAAGGACACTTGAACTTCCAAAGACAAGCATAGTGACTTGATCCCCATTTGTTGGAGAGAATCTACAAAGTTGATCCCTACTCGATGGGGTCGAGCTTTTCTCACTTAGGGATTGTTGGTGCGACACCGTGATATTAGGTGGTCTATTCACTCTAAGTAAATTCTATAAGCAATAAATGAGGTCTCATTATGTGACCACAATCTAGATGAATGGATAAGTGAATGATAGATTTGACAAATTGACATGATTTGTTGCCGATTAGTATGAATGGAGATTGCCCCCATTATTATTGTTCATTTTGAACACGAATTTTTAAATTTTAGATTGATTTTATTTGTCGTATACTTTAATTCTTTTTGGGACATTAGTCTTTTATATGTTGCAGTTTGTTTCTAATTTTGCTTCCATAACTTGTAATTGGGTTTATGTGAGGCCTTGAATTATTGTAATAGTTTTCCCGTTATTCTTGGATTGAAATTATATTTAAATTTAAAATTAGAGCGTTAAATCCTAGTAAATGAAGGGTTAGGGCTTTGGATAAGAATACATAAATAAACTAACATAATTAAGGTAATTTTCCTAGCCTTTCCTTAAACTCTTTGTGCTTATTGACTTAACCTAATCTTTTAGTTCACAAAGGATATCCATAGCTCAACACCATTGGCAGGTGAACTTGCTCATGTCTTGCACCCTGTGTCATCCCATGTTGAATTGCCTCACCACCACCCAGGTCCACCGGCTTGTTCGTGTAATGAGCCTAACTCACCTACATCTATCATTTGCATTGTCACCTTCACCAATGTCGTAAGCTCACCAACAATTTATATCAATTCCGCAAGAAAGTAAAAAGGAAAAAGAAGAACCGGAAGTCGGAACATGACCTTTGATAGAGGTCTTACGCGGAAGTGGTAGTCTAGCACAATCTACACAGCCTATTTCGAGACTGGGACTTATCAATCCTAGCTTCCACTCTACCCATGTTGCACCCTATTTGTCTGCAGCCACTCCATCAGCCTATGACTCTGTGCCACACTTCCAGCAACCTGCCTTTCACATAGTCTTCACGTAATGCCTTTGTCTCAATTTGCGCTCTACGGTCGACAATGCTTCCTAACTCACACCAGTGAACCACTTCTATTCACAAAACCATGCCCATTAGTTACGTTTACCTTCGTCCACACCTTCATCGTTCACCATTCCCACTAAACCAGGTAGCATCTTTAGTCGTGTCCATCTTTGATCGCACTGTCATGTGACCTAAAGTTCTCCTCGAGGATCAACTACTATCCTGCAATCATGTATGTTCAATTTCTCTATTATGACTCTCACTGAACCATGTTTTGCTAGCTCAGATAAACCAAAACTCTAATATAATATCTCCGGTTGCTTTCGTATTCTTGTTGATTTTACTATAGTCATGATTGCTCGATTTGTTCAATATATTTGTAACAGTTGCTAATTCCTGATGACTAACTTGATATTGCTTTCGAGTCATGTTTAAGACAAAGCCAATTCGACTCAAACTCAAAATAAAATATTATATAAACGGATAGTCTTTCTTCCTATTTCTCATCTCAGAGCATCGCATCTACGCTTCAGGCCTCATCACCTCCTCCTCGAAGCTCCCATCACCTGTGCTTTAAAACCTCAGGCTACATGATCTAACGGGCCAACAAAAACCGTGGTACTCATCCAGTACTCAAAAACAATTTGTCAACAAATTTTGAGTCAATTCAATACAAATTTGAATTAGTTGTTTGCACTCATCCGAACTCACCCAAACTCAACTTGTTCACAATAAAAAAAGGTATACATCACTGTAAGGGAAGCATTTAAGTTGCTTACCTAGAAACCTCAAAATCCATCTGAATCGCACATGCGTTATTAGCCATATGTAAGACACAACCTAAGGGACTTATATTGATGTTACAATCCTGAAAATTTGTGACTAACCAAATGAGCCTGATAAGTTTACACATAATAGAGGTATATTTTTCTAATCAAATTACATTTAGTTTCAAGGGATCTCCTTTAGACATTTTTTCAAGGAGCATACACAATATTAGATGTTAGTGTACATGAATTCGGATGATTACCCACAACATAAGGGATGTTAGCTAAACATTACATCCACTTCGGGATTAGCTAGCAACTTGTACAATACAAGATCTCAAGGGACTTATACTAATGTTACGGTCCTGAACTAAAAACAATGGAAAAATTTGTGATTAACAAATGAACCTGATAATTCTACATATGATACAGGTTTATTTTTCCACTCAAATTACAATTCTTTCAAGGGATCACCCTTTAAGCATAAAAAATTTATACGTCATACTTATTAATCATCTTGAATAATAGTAGAGGTTATTTTAAATAAAATTCCTGTATTAGATTATGTATCGGCAGCTCAGTATAATAATACATTTGTCCTTATGATCCTATTTAGGTAAATCCACGCTAGCAAATAATGGGAATTTTGGATCAATCAATGAAAATAACAATCTACATGTAAAGTTGCTTCAAGAAAGGGGAGCTTACTTGTAACCAGACGTAGAATGTGCAAGAATAAGGCGTGACTTATTCTCAATGATTTGTCTCAGTGCACGTCTTTCCGCTTCTAATAATAAATAATCACGAAATTGATCCTATTTCAAAACCAACTGTCAAAAATTTCAAAGAGTAATTGAGTCCAAACAAGAATTTAATTATGAAGAACAGTATTATTTTTTGAGTGATGATAACATCATGCACCAAAAAAATTTCTTCCAAGCTTCTAGCTCATTAAGGAATAGTTTAATAAAGAAAGCAAGAAAAAGTCTTCAATTAAAGTATAATTTCTATGCAATCCAAGCAGGGATGGCATGGATCGATTCATGAAACTCCAATTTGTATCAACGAACGTCAAAAGGCTATTCTAGCATAATAACTTTGTGATATAGAAAGTCAACAAGCTTGACCTGAGAGGTACTGTGAATCTGTGATGTAAATGGAACAATCTTAGGACATACAAATTATTGGAATCACTACCTAACAGGGTAGAGGTATTGTCTGCAATGACCCAACCCATACTGGATCTCAAAGTTTTATCTCTCAAAAGACTACATGTTAACATGGCCCCTCACATGTAGGCCCAAAGAGCTCTCCCACCCTTTCAGATGTGGGATAATTCAATCCCGCCCATTACATTCTCATAGGCCTTAGACTAGCTCACTTGTAACCGCTCTCATCTTAGACCAGACCATTACAACCCACCATTTTTCTCCTTATTATTGTCTCAATAATCTCTTTGCTTCTTCGTACCATTCTTTGAATAATCATTTCTTTCCTAAAAGCATTTTGACTATCCTCACTCCATCATCATTTCCAATCATCACATGCTAAAATATGAAAATCCTTTACTCTAATGAACACGATAGGGAGATCTTTTTCTCGGATGGCACAAATCAAATCACAACGTGGTTAACTTGATGAGAGATGTATATATATTTTTTAGTTGGGTCATTTTTATTTTTCTGGTCTGTTTTATTCATTTGAGTATATTTAATTGAATTTGTAAATATGTTTTATTGAGTTTTTTAGAATCTAATCACTTCCACATCATCTATTTTGATTAAGAGTGAGAGTAACCCTCTACAAATTTTCCTATTATCTTTTATTTCTATTCTTGATTACAGAGGACCACTTCGATCGCAAACTATCTTCATTGAAGAGTCGCAACTCACAACCAACCCTTGCTTCATCAGATCTTATGACCTAGAGCAACTAGTTCAAGTGGATAGCTGAAAGTGATTGTCTGAGCCAAGGGCTTGGACAAAATGTGCAACTCTAAGCTCTATGAGGATGCAAGGGACATAAATGTAGCTAATATGTAGTGGTGCTTTCAGAGAGACAAAATCATGAGACTAGGTGTGGCTTCTTGCATAATGGACGATAATTTTATGTTAGTCGAGCTGTTATGTAAAGTGTCAAAGATGACTTCCCATAAGTAGGATGCAGTTAAGGACTAATAAGGAGAAAGATGGTGGGTTGTAATGGTCTGGTTTAAGATGAGAGCGGTTACCAGTGAGCTAGTCTAAGGCCTATGAGGACGTAATGGGCGGGATTGAATTATCCCGCATCTGAAAGGGTGGGAGAGCTCTTTGGGCCTACATGTGAGGGGCCATGTTAACATGTAGTCTTTTGAGAGATAAAACTATGAGATCCAGTATGGGTTGGGTCATGGCAGACAATACCTCTACCCTGTTAGGTAGTGATTCCAATAATTTGTATGTCCTAAGATTGTTCAATTTACATCACAGATTCACAGTGCCTCTCAGGTCAAGCTTGTTGACTTTCTATATCTCAAAATTGTTATGCTAGAATAGCCTTTTGACGTTCGTTGATACAAATTGGAGTGTCATGAATCGATCCATGCCATCCCTGCTTGGATTGCGTAGAAATTATACTTTAATTTAAGACTTTTTCTTGCTTTCTTTATAAAACTATTCCTTAATGAGCTAGTAGCATGGAAGAAATTTTTTTGGTGCATGATGTTATCATCACTCAAAAAATAATACTGTTCTTCATAATTAAAATCTTGTTTGGACTCAATTACTCTTTGAAATTTTTGATAGTTGGTTTTGAAATAGGATCAATTTCGTGATTATTTATTATTAGAAGCGGAAAGACGTGCACTGAGACAAATCATTGAGAATAAGTCGCGCCTTATTCTTGCACATTCTACGTCTGGTTACAAGTGAGCTCCCCTCTCTTGAAGCAACTTTATATGTAGATTGTTATTTTCATTGATTGATCCAAAATTTCCATTATTTGTTAGCGTGGATTTACCTAAATAGGATCATAGGGACAAATGTATTATTATACTGAGCTGGCGATACATAATCTAACACAGGAATTTTATTTAAAATAATCTCTACTATTATTCAAGATGATTAATAAGTATGACGTATAATTTTTTTATGCTTAAAGGGTGATCCCTTGAAAGAATTGTAATTTGAGTAGAAAAATAAACCTGTATCATATGTAGAATTATCAGGTTCATTTGTAAATCACAAATTTTTCCATTGTTTTTAGTTCAGGACCGTAACATTAGTATAAGTCCCTTGAGGTCTTGTATTGTACAAGTTGCTAGCTAATTCCGAAGGCATGGAAGCTAATCATGAAATGTTTGGATGTAATGTTAGGTAACATCCCTTATGTTGTGGGTAATCATCCGAATTCATATACACTAACATCTAATATTGTGTATGCTCCTTGAAAAAATGCCTAAAGGAGATCCCTTGAAACTAAATGTAATTTGATTAGAAAAATAAACCTCTATTACGTGTAAACTTATCAGGCTCATTTGGTTAGTCACAAATTTTCAGGATTGTAACATCAATATAAGTACCTTAGGTTGTGTCCTACATATGGCTAATAACGCATGTGCGATTCAGATGGATTTTGAGGTTTCTAGGTAAGCAACTTAAATGCTTCCCTTAGAGTGATGTATACCTTTTTTTTATTGTGAACAAGTTAAGTTTGGGTGAGTTCGGATGAATGCAAACAACTAATTCAAATTTGTATTGAATTGACTCAAAATTTGTTGACAAATAGTTTTTGAGTACTGGAAAAAAATTGAGCTGGCTCTTATTAAAAATAATTTTATTTTAAAAGCGCAGTGTGATGAGTACCACGGTTTTTGCTGGCCCGTTAGATCATGTAGCTAAACATTACATCCAAACATTTCATGATTAGCTTTCATGCCTTCGGAATTAGCTAGCAACTTGTACAATACAAGACCTCAAGGGACTTATACTAATGTTACGGTCCTGAACTAAAAACAATGGAAAAATTTGTGATTTACAAATGAACCTGATAATTCTACATATGATACAGGTTTATTTTTCTACTCAAATTACAATTCTTTCAAGGGATCACCCTTTAAGCATAAAAAAATTATACGTCATACTTATTAATCATCTTGAATAATAGTAGAGATTATTTTAAATAAAATTCCTGTGTTAGATTATGTATCGCCAGCTCAGTATAATAATACATTTGTCCCTATGATCCTATTTAGGTAAATCCACGCTAACAAATAATGGAAATTTTGGATCAATCAATGAAAATAACAATAAAGTTGCTTCAAGAGAGGGGAGCTCACTTGTAACCAGACGTAGAATGTGCAAGAATAAGGCGCGACTTATTCTCAATGATTTGTCTCAGTGCACGTCTTTCCGCTTCTAATAATAAATAATCACGAAATTGATCCTATTTCAAAACCAACTATCAAAAATTTCAAAGAGTAATTGAGTCCAAACAAGATTTTAATTATGAAGAACAGTATTATTTTTTGAGTGATGATAACATCATGCACCAAAAAAATTTCTTCCATGCTACTAGCTCATTAAGGAATAGTTTAATAAAGAAAGCAAGAAAAAGTCTTCAATTAAAGTATAATTTCTACGCAATCCAAGCAGGGATGGCATGGATCGATTCATGACACTCCAATTTGTATCAACGAACGTCAAAAGGCTATTCTAGCATAACAACTTTGAGATATAGAAAGTCAACAAGCTTGACCTGAGAGGTACTGTGAATCTGTGATGTAAATTGAACAATCTTAGGACATACAAATTATTGGAATCACTACCTAACAGGGTAGAGGTATTGTCTGCCATGACCCAACCCATACTGGATCTCATAGTTTTATCTCTCAAAAGACTACATGTTAACATGGCCCCTCACATGTAGGCCCAAAGAGCTCTCCCACCCTTTCAGATGCGGGATAATTCAATCCCGCCCATTACGTCCTCATAGGCCTTAGACTAGCTCACTTGTAACCGCTCTCATCTTAGACCAGACCATTACAACCCACCATCTTTCTCCTTATTAGTCCTTAACTGCATCCTACTTATGGGAAGTCATCTTTGACACTTTACATAACAGCTCGACTAACATAAAATTATCGTCCATTATGCAAGAAGCCACACCTAGTCTCATGATTTTGTCTCTCTGAAAGCACCACTACATATTAGCTACATTTATGTCCCTTGCATCCTCATAGAGCTTAGAGTTGCACATTTTGTCCAAGCCCTTGGCTCAGACAATCACTTTCAGCTATCCACTTGAACTAGTTGCTCTAGGTCATAAGATCTGATGAAGCAAGGGTTGGTTGTGAGTTGCGACTCTTCAATGAAGATAGTTTGCGATCGAAGTGGTCCTCTGTAATCAAGAATAGAAATAAAAGATAATAGGAAAATTTGTAGAGGGTTACTCTCACTCTTAATCAAAATAGATGATGTGGAAGTGATTAGATTCTAAAAAACTCAATAGAACATATTTACAAATTCAATTAAATATACTCAAATGAATAAAACAGACCAGAAAAATAAAAATGACCCAACTAAAAAATATATATACATCTCTCATCAAGTTAACCACGTTGTGATTTGATTTATGCCATCCGAGAAAAAGATCTCCCTATCGTGTTCATTAGAGTAAAGGATTTTCATATTTTAGCATGTGATGATTGGAAATGGTGATGGAGTGAGGATAGTCAAAATGCTTTTAGGAAAGAAATGATTATTCAAAGAATGGTACGAAGAAGCAAAGAGATTATTGAGACAATATTTGCAGAAGCAATGACTATAGGTTTAAATGAGTAATGTAAAAGGCTTAAATACTACAGATGGAGAGGGAGAAAGATACTTACAAAAACTAAAACACAACTAAAGAAACAATGAAATATTAAACTATAGAATATAAAAATTTTCCTTGTCAGAACCTTTAAGGTTAAGCTTTTTGGTAGGTTGGTTACCGGAGATTTAACAAAGCATAACAAGCAAAATTCTTGAGTTCCATCCCTGGAGTCCCCCAGTTACCTCTAACATAACATTAAAAATGAAATATTAAACTATAAAAATATAAAAATATTCTTGGACATAACCTTTAAACTTGAGCTTTTCGGTCAGCCGATTACGAAACAAATTTTTTTTTGATTTCACCCTTTGGCACCACAATTTTCCCCACCCCAGTTAGAAATTGTGAGGAATTCTTAATGTGGGGTTTGGAGAGAGAGGATGTCACTCCAATGTGTGTGTGTGTGTTGGGGCAATGGTCCTTGCCGATTTGCAGGTTAAATACTAAACAACAAAGCATGGCATAGGCATAAATGTGACAGTTGAGATTTCTCACAATAGGTTTTATGAAGAACAACAAAGCAATCAAAGTACACATATACATTTCTGGAGTTCTAGCACAATGTACCTTTGTGAAACCTGGGCTTGCGATCACAACACAATGTACAACCTTAAAATTAACATGCTTTAACACAGCCTGAGTAAAGTCATATTAGATGGCATGAGATTCTAAACAAAATAAGTTAAGAACCTCCATCCAAGAGGAAGAAAGGATGTTAACCAGAATCACCTGCAAAACATTCTCAAAGAACTTTTTCAGAGCCTGCAAATTGAAGTTATTAATCAATTAGACCAAACTCTAGCGATTATAATGCTTTGATGAAAAAGCTACAGCATACAGATTCATAACCAGCAATAGCTGGACCATGCTTCCTTGGAATTGATGTTTCAATTCGGGATTGAGTAGTTGTCATGCTGTTCAGAACAACCAAGAAGATAGAAAAATCATGTGTTAGTTAATTCAAAGAATTAACAGGAGTATCTTATTTCATAGAAAACAAATACTTTCATGCCAAAACTAGATAAATTTATTTTCTTAGTTCATGTACGAGTTAAGCAAGAATAGCCAATACTAAATCATGGTCCATAATATTAAATGTTCAGCGTGACAATGCAATCCCAGTAGCTAATAGATGGACATCTTAAGTACATGTCAGCATGTGAATGTGAATAAAGTCAACCAACAAATGAGATAAAATACGTTTCCTTCAGCTAATAGTTAAGGATTTATATCCATCACTCATGTATATTAATGGAGCCATAAAGTACTATTCCATTCAACAAGAAACAAGCTAGCGGAACTCAGGTAATAATACCGGAATGAGAATTGGTAATAATGGAATCACATAATAACAAGGCAGAATTTTAAATTCTCAAATATCTTTCTTTTCCTTCTCTTGTCTCTCCATATTCTATCAATTGGCACAGATATATGCCTAATAAAGCAGTTGACTAGCTATACAGCCCTATAACTAAATTGCAAGCCACATAACTGACAACAAAATCTTATCATGTTCAAATATGTATCAAGGGGGCATCAAAAGAATAAAAGAATTATGGAATCTCAGTGAAGGTTATAAAGTAACAAAGGACGCCCCAGCACAAACAGATGTATCCAAGACACAGCTTTAATTTGATTTATTTTCTTTACTTTATAGTGACGCAAGACAAAAAAATGAAATTATATTTTAGAATTTAAATTAGCAAAATTGATTAGCGAATTATTAAATTAAGCATAAAATATTTTCTAAAATAAATTATATCATAACTAAGATTTTTAAATTCACAAATTATTTCATTTTAAAATTAAATTAAATGGATAGTTGATAAATAATAATTTACAAAATTAGATTAAGGCGGGTCAAATTTAATTTTAAGGCATCAGATCCGAGGTTCAAAAATAATTAGGTTCCCCCATAATATAGTCTAACAATAATTAATATCTCTTAATTGAAATTTGAATGTCTTGATTTAGAACTAAATCAAATAATCAAAGTTAAAAAATATAATTTCAATAAAGCCAAAACCAATAATTAAATGATTCGATAAAAATATTCACCTATAAGCTAATTCGATCAAATCAGCTGCGAGTAGAGGCAAGGATGGATCGCGCGTCAAACGCGAGCTCACGCATAGCTGGAGCCTAGGCGTGTGCAGGAGCCGATTAGGTGCAATCTAGCATGTGGCACAACTCGCAAAGGCTGGCGTGATTACGCAGTTCATCTGCATGTGACAAACAGCGTAAGAGGTGAGGTTAGGCTGGCTGAGCGGGAGATGCATCCCACACAGGGATATGTAGGCAGTATTGTGGAGGTGAGATGGCAAGCACGACGAGCCAGCAAACCAAGCAGAGTCGAAAGCGAGGAGCTGAGCAAGGAAGCCACAGGGAAGTCAGTCCACGTGAGGCGCTGGCGCGTGTGGCGTCCCATGGTCGTAATGAGATTCTGCCAAGTGCAACTCAGATATAGAGCCATGTGGGGGAGTGCGGGCAGTTGGGTCTCACAGACTCGGCGAGCAAGAAAGTCAGGCTTGACAGAATTAGCAGTGCAGAGATCCGGCCAGGCACAGCTTTGGTTACTGAAGTCGGAGCATCACCCACGCAAGTCGCGTGAGTAGAGGGTCAGGCAAGGCCGCACGGAGTGATGCGGAAAGGAAGCAAATCTAATGTGCAGCCCCAATAAGATCAAATTGGAAGGGGAGACTAGATTGAGAAGAATAAAAGGAAAGTTTTTTGAAAATAAAAGGATAACTAGAATCATTTGACGATTCTCACCTAAGGCTAACTCCCACATTTTTGTTCACTAGAATATCGACGCTTAACTCGGATCTAAGCTTTGAGAATACACAAACCCCATTTCATTAATCATTCGAACTATCACACTGCTGGGCATCTCCTATTCATACAGATCATAATACATGAAACAGAAATTATGAACTAAATGTAGAAATTAAGATACCAAATACACCTAGAACAACAACAACAATAAGCAAGCATTTATCCCATTAAGTGAGGTCGGCTATAAAAATTTTTTGTTTCCATTACACCCTATCAGTTAACAAATCCTCATTTAGCTCTTAATGTATAAGATCGTTTTTATAGTTTCATAACATATCTTTTTATCTCTATTCCTTCTTTTGCATAAACAAAATCAAATAACCAACTTTTATTGCTGAAAATTCATTTGGCCTACGATCTCTATGTCCAAATCATCTAACCTAACTCCTTCAGAGTTTATCCTTAATTGATATTACTTCAACTTTCTCGCGCATATACTTATTTCGCATTCTATCTTTTCATGTATACCTACACATCCACCTTAGCATCCTCATTTTTAAAATACTTATTTTATTTATATATTTTCTTTATAAGCCAGTATTTAGCATCATATATTACCGCAAATTCTATAATTATTTTACAAAATTTACCTTTTAAGTTTGAATAAAAGTTTTCTATCACATAACACACAAAATGCATCTCTCTACTTTATTATTCTGCTTAAATCCGACTAATGATATATATTACTATTCATTTTACTGTCATTTTATATGATTGATCTAAAGTATTTAAAGCATTCACTATTCTAAATAATTTGACCATCAATTGTCACATCACTAATACATGTATATGTTGCTTGACTAAATGTGTACTTCATATATTTAATTTTTTATCAATTAATACGAAAACATTTAGACTGTAAATTAAAAAAAAAAACATTTAGACTGTAAATTATTCTACCATAACTCGATTTTTACCTTAGCCTCATCTCCAGTCTTATCAATAATAAAAATATCATACGCAAAAAGCATATACTAAGAGACCTCAAAATCAATGCAAAAATGTATGAAATACAAATAATAACTCGTTTATATATGTCTTTAATAACTTGATAATAAATAGTGCAATTTTCTTTCTTTTTTAAAATTTTTCAAAGCATTTTTTTAGGACTTTATCATAAAATTTTTTTAAATTAATAAAAATCAAATGCAAATATGCTTTTGTCTCCCTAAAATTCTCCATTAATTCTTTCAACAAATGAATATCTTTCATAGATCAACCTGATATAAAACCAAACTACTTCTATGATACGTTAATATCACAATGTAATCTAAGCTCTACCCTATCTTAAAATTTTAAAATATGATTTATTAATCTAATAATTCCTCTATAGTTGGCAAATCCTATACATCATTTTTATTCTCGCAAATAGATACCAATATATTTTTATTTTATTTATTTGGCATCCATTTAGTCTTCAAAATCATATTATACAATCTGGTGGCCAAAAAATTCTCTCCTATACAATTTTATACATTTATTGGGATGTCATTTGTTCCTACTGCTTTTTTACATTTCAACTACTTTAAAATTTACGAAACTTCAGCTTTACTGATATGATGGATGTAAGTAAATTTACTTTCTTTTTGAATATTGAGTTCAACAAAATCAATCATATTCTTACAATTTTTATTAAAAACTTTTGAAAGTAACTCATTCATATATATTGGATTTTTTTTTTTTTGAAAAATGCTTTTTGGTCTTTATCCTTAATGCAATTTACTTTAAGTCTCTAGTTTCCATATCTCTTGCCTTGGCAATATTCAAAACCACGACATAGTTTGTATTGCATCTCTACGTATAATCCAAAATAGCGTTTGCATCTTTGGTTTTGTGAAGATTTGCCAACGTCAAGCTCCCTTTCAAGCATCACCGCTCTAATCAAACTGTTCGCGATAAAGTGCGCAGTAGGGATCTTTTGTTTCTCCATAACAGCCCAAACAAGAGTGTTTTTTGTTAGGTTGCTATATCTACAAATGGAGGTGGTCTATGTACCATCTAAACTCCAAAAAATTGCATAAATTTGCTTTTATCCCTGCATGTTCCTGAAATAAGCTCCACAATTGTTGAAGGGCCTCATCTTGAATGTTGATGAATGTTGGCTAAAGGGAGAGATGGGTGCAAAAGCGATTGGTCATCCATAATAAAAATAGAAGTTCCTTCACCATGATCCATATCATCTTATTCATAATAATGTCACCACCCTAGCAGATGTTAACACGTGGTTCCAGCACTGCATCACAGCCATACACATGGCTCCCAGGTGGCACTAATTTTTTATTTAAATGCTTTTATTCTCGCAGGTCTCAAACTCGGTCAAACCTCGGCCACGTGGGTTCGGTCAAACATCGTCCACGACAATCCAGGATCACCCCTGCAACATTGATGACGATGTTTCTCAGTTGCACCTGTCGCAGTCGGTGTGGTTTGACCGTGCCATTTCCAGTACAGAATGCTTTTTTCAGACATGCAAATCAAAGACTCGCGTGCTCCAGTCCTCACAGATCCCTAGAAACAGTACCAAGATCAAAAAGTCTAGCTCTCCTTTTGCTGCTTCTGGCTCCCCCAATGGCCGACAACGGCATGGGCTTAGCGTTTGTTTATTCCTTTCCCTCCCGGAAAATCAGGACGGGGCTGCTCTGTTCGTTGCCTATAAAAACCCTTAAACAGGCTTCGAACCGAGGACGGTTCTTTCGAGGAACAGAATCCCTCTTTTATCATCTTTGTAAACAAGAACTCGAGATAAAAGAAAGCTCTCTCTCTCTTTCTCTCTCTTTCTTCCATTAGCTCATTGTACTGGTCTTTTCGACTACTCTCTTCCTTTCTCTAGTAAAATTAGTTCTCACTGACCGCTCGGAGAACGTAGGGGATTTCTTCCCTGAACCACCTTAAACACCTGCGTGCTATTCTGGATACATATTATTCTCATCTAAACAGGCTTAACTCACTGCGCGCCGCCGTCTCTCGGAACTCTCCATTCTCCTCTCTTCTGGGACCCCCTGTTTCCCACGTCAACAGCAGATAACCTTCCAAATCCAAGAAACACTTCATTTTGCCTCAGATGTTTGTATTCAGCTACCATATTTAGCTCTAAAGCTATCTCTTCAAATGCAAGCACAATCACTCATAAGCTTGGTAACATGTTTAGCAACCAAGTGATTTGTCCACTTTTTGAAGTTGTGAATTCCAGGCTCTCCATGACTCTTGGGCTTGCGGACAACCTCCCAAGCAACACATTACATAGATTTGCTTTTCAACTCTCCGCTCTATAAGAAACTTCTAACTAGCTTCTCTGTAGCTTCCAAAAGATTCTTGGAAACATATAGGTGAAAGATGATAAGCCAGCATGGAAGTGAGCACACTGTTAATTAATGTAATTCTCCCAACAAAAGCATGCTTTCTAACACCTCCAGATGTGATGTGATTTCTAATGGCCATGATGATGGAGTCAGAATCAGTTGTGCTCGATTTATGCTTAGAAAGGGGATGCCTAAATACCGCAATTTCTGACTTTCATGCGTCATATACCTTCTTTCGATAACTGCTTTTTTATGCCTGGGAGTATTGTGACTGAAATAATGGAGGATATATCGAGGTTTACCACTAGGCCTGAAACAGCACAAATTTTTTTTTTTAACTTAAATAGCACAATAGTTGTTCAAAGTAGCCTTTAGACTTTCGACAACAATGGGGGTGGCTTCTAGGAAAAGGACCAAGTCATCTGCAAACATAAGATGAGAATGAGTTGGACCTCGAGCTAATAGTCTAATGCCTGTGATAGTAACCCTTTGAATCTCCTAATGAATCATACATATGATGAAGAGGTGAGGAGACAGTGGGCAGCCCAGTCTAAGTCCTCTTCAAACTACAGTTGACGGTGTCCTCTTACCATTGATTAAAAGCGTGGATCTAGGCTTATGAACACACTTTTTGATCCAATTGCACTGATCAAGAAAGCAAAGACCAATAAGCACCTTATCTAAGTCATCCCAATTGACTCTATCATACATCTGCTCTACATCAGCTTTGATCATCATGAACCCATTCCCAGCTCTTATAGTCTGTGTTCTGTATGTCACTTCTGGAGCAAGAATACAATTGTCTGCAATATGCCTCCCGGGGATAAAAGCTCACTGCTTAACTACATTGAAGGGGCTAATGTGGTCCTTCAGCTTATTCACCAACACCACTGCTATAACTTTAGAAATGGTAGTGCAAATCACGCTAATGCTCATATACATTACACTGATGCTAATAGAAAGTTTCATGGTGTTCATACAAAGTTTACCCGTATCACATGCTTTTAATACAATTTTTTTTGTTTAAAATACTTAGTGTTTGGATGATAATATAAAGTACAACAATTATTATATAATCTATATTAATTATATAAAATTTCACTCTCATACACAGTATGTTGATATTAATACAAAGTTTCATGTTGCTCATACAAAATTTATTCTGCCACATTCCAATAGTCTTTATGATCATAGAAAGGAGCTTATGCTTATATAAATGTACCTTGTTCTCATTGTAATTTTCCCAACTTAAAATACAAAGTGTTTGGACATTAATATGAAGTACCATTATTATCATATAATCGTACGTTAATCATACAAAATTTCATTAATGCTTATACACAATATAGAGTACATTGATGCTCATGTATTGACATGTAAGTCGCATGGTTGTTCTTTTGTGTTCAAACTTTGTCATCATAGAATGAATGCAATATCTCTGTGTTACTAGTACTTACAAGAAAACTTGCGTATAATGAGGAACAAGCATATGACTTACACTTTAATTATGCTTTTGATTCTAGGTTTAGTGTCCGATAAAGTTACAATTGTTATTCGAGTGGGTACAAAGGAGCTAAGAATTATAGAATTTTCCTGTTTGAGAGTAGGCTATAAGGATAATGAAATGAAAAAGAAGATTTAAAAGCAAAATTTCAAACGTTTAGATGCCAGATGTGATTGCATAGCAATGGTAAGTTTCAAAGCGGGCTTGGTAACTGGACTGTTGCTAAATTCGTTGAATACAATCATGACCTTGTAGCACTCGAAGAACATCTCCTACGCGGATTACATAGATTTATATATGACTTAGATATTTGCATACCATGTGAAAGCATGGAATAAAGACTTTTGATTTATTGTCTTACATTGCTGAGCAAATAAAAGGTGTAGAAAATTTGTGGTTCTCAAATTGTGATGCATATAATCTTATGAATCAAGAATGCATGCGTGACTATCATCTTCAATTGGGTAACTATTGATGCCCTCGTCTTTGTCAGTACCTATACTTTATTCATTACTAGTCGAGCCTACAGATGATAGCTCCTCGTTTTTCAACTTTCCACTTCTTATAGTGTCCAATTTGTTGTATATATTCTCAAAAGTTATATTCTTTGTATTACAAACTACTTTCTTGAATTCCTATCAAGTCACTTAATATTTCTCTTAATTTTCTTTATTCTTGCATTTAAATAAATTTTTATAACAAATCTTCTTCTCATTAATCTTTTTTTAGATATCTTTCTACCACAAAGTATCTTTATTGGAGTCTTTCTTTTGGATTCTCCTAGCATACTCTTTGTCACTTTGCAGATGCAGTTAGCAACCATCAACCAAATAAAGATCAGTTTTCCCCCTCAATGTCCCACTGCCTAAGTTCTAGAACATTTCTCTTAAAGATATATCTATTCTTATTCTTTAGATTCCACAATCAAGTCTAAGGGCACTGTTTAGTCTTATAATTCCTTCTCCAACTCTTTATTTTAAAATCTAAAATCATCAATCAATATTAGGTAGTCAAATATTCACTTAGAATAACTTTACACTCTTTACAATCAAAGCAACCTCATTTTCTTATAAGAATCAATCTATGTTCTTGAATTCTCATTCTTATAAGTGATAATATTCCCATATATTTTCTTAAATAAAGTATTAGGAATCATGAAATCATAAGAGAATTATGACAATTATTCATTACCCACAAATTAGATCTAGATCTTCAATTAATTTAGCATTAAAATATTCTTCAATTAATATAAATCACCCCAAATCTGAATCTCCTAATTAGCATCAAATAAATCTGAAAAGAATCATATGCATGATGATAAGTGTCCCCACCATATAGACATAGATATTTTTATTACATCTAAGCTTAAACAACTCTTGCTCGCTTTTCACCACAATCAATTTAGATTGTGGCACATCACATATGTGAGATGTCCTGGCCAACGCTTGCCTACTTCCCACCACAATCATCCTAAATTGTAGCACATCACTTACAGAGAATGTTGAAACTTTATCGAAAACCAAATGAATCATTGCATCATTTTGAAAATTTTACCAATAGCTATTAACCAAACATCAGCCATCAACCTTTCTTATACCTATCCGGGACCAAAAATAGCAATGCTTTGATGGACATAAAAAAGTCAAACTTTAGTCTCTCAAAAACCTATACTTAGATTTACTTTCCACAATAAACTATATTCAAAGTTTTCATTAAATACCTTCTTCCAATGAGAAATAAGTGGGCCAAGCCTTCTTGCATCAAAACAACAGCCAAGTCAGCACTGGCAGTAGGATCTGCAATGCAATGCCATGACAATAAAATATTCCTAATATGTTCAAGGAATTAAAAAGCAAAAAGAAATGACAAATATAATTTTTTCATATAAAAAAACAAAAGGGACTACCAAATAAATGGTGGCAATATAGTCAGATATAAAAATAAGTTACTGCTAAACTTTAAATCATCTTTGTAAGGCTGTGCGCAATTTGCGTTACTTCACTAATTTACAAAAGCAGTATAGCAACCTGCATTAAATATAGCTATAGCATGCAAATATGTGCTAAAACAAGGGGGTGGCATAGATCCAAGTATGAACAAGTTGGTCTCAACTCAAATCGAAGCTATGAATTTTGTGTCATTTCATTGAAGTCGAGAAAAAGACTTGATTTCAAGCTAATTTTTAAGTTGACACAAGACAGTTAACAGGTGATTGATTTTTCTTATAGCAACCTGCATTAAATATAGCTATGGATTTTGTGTCGTTTTATGACTTCAAGCTAATTTTTGAGTTGATACAAGACAGTTAACGGGTGATTGATTTTTTTTATATAGATATTTTGAGGATCTATATAAAAAACTGAACACTAGAGGAGAAAGAAATATGTACATGATTTCATTAAAATAAAAGATAGAAAAACTAAAGACTTGACTTAAATAAAATACAAGCATTTTTCAAAGAAAAAGATATCCAATGGATGAGTTATTTTCAAAAAGCTTTTCAATGAAAATTGTGACAATACGATTGATCTTATTAAACTCAATATCTAAAAAGAAAGTAAATGAAAATTGTGACAATGCAATTAATCTTAATGAATGTAACGTCTAAAAAGAAAATAGAAATTACTCTTACATCTGGCATGTCAATAAAATTGAAGTTTAGTAAGCTTTAAAGAAGATGAAGTGTAGAAAAGCAATAGAACCAGATAATATTCCAATAGATGTTTAAAAATATATGAGAGAAAAAGGTGTTTTTTGGCCACTAGATTATTTAATATCATTTTAAAGAAAAATGATATCAAATGAAAAGAGAAAAAATACATTGGAACCTATTTACAAGAATCAAAGTGATTAGTAAGACTAATGATGATATATGGTGCTAAATATTGATCTACAATGAAAAAATATAAAAATAAAATAAGTATTGCAAAAATGAGAATGTTAATATGAATGAATGGGTATACATGAAATAATAGAATGAAAAATGAGTATATCTGGTGGGGATTTTTCTAGCCTAGTGGGGAGAGAGCTTGCTTGGAACCAGAAGGTCCTGGGTTCAAATTAACATCACTATAATTCTCAATTGAAGTGGGCGAAACTAGAGTATTTGTAGTAGAAAAACAATAAAAAGAAATAAATATATTCGTAAAAAAAATTAGAGTAGCATCAATCGAGGATAAGCTCATAAAGAGTCGATTTTGATGATTTGGACATGTAAAACATAGACCGATTGAAGCTCCAATAAATAAAGTTTGATTATTAATCTCACTTAAGTAAAATGTGAAAAGGGAAACTAAAAAAGACGATAAAAACTATAACGAATGATCTTACAGACTTAGAGTTAAATAAAAATTTATTAACTAATAGAGAATGAAAACAAAGAATTTATCTAGTCACCCCACTTAGTGGGATAAAAGCATAGTTATTATTATTGTTGTTATTCAGGAAGAGTTAGTTCATTATCATGAGCTAAACAAAGTTGTCCATGAGTTATACACCATATGTTGATTGATAACTAACTTTACAATCTGCATGTGAATGGTTCTAACTAGAGCTGTAAATTTTGCTCAAAACTCGAAGTTGGCTCAAGTTTAGCTCAACTCAATTTTCTCATGACTCAAAGTCAGCTCGCATAATGAGATCAACAAAATTCGACTCAATATTTGTAAATTTGTATTTGTCAAATATTATATTACACTTATATATAATATATTTAAGTAATAAATGTATATTTTACAATTTATAAAGTACATTTTTGGAAAGCATTTAAGTTATTTATGAATATATACACTTTTAAGTTTTAATAACATTGTTGATCGTAATAACTATAATACTGAAATGCATTTTGCAGATTATACAAAGTTGATCACTTACCTTGGATAAACTCGAAACAATGACTCAAACTCGAATAGTTGTAACTCAAACCAAACCAAATTTTAATCAAACTCGAAAAGCAAAAGCTTAAAGTGAGGTCAACTCGCTTGAACTTGACTTGTTTACATCCTTAGTTTTGGTAGAAGAATCATGATCAAATAATTTAGATCAGGTTCAGGTCAATCAGATAACCAAAATTCCTGATCAAATAGGAGTATTACCTACAAAATGAAGCCTGTGCCTTTTACTATTTTTCAAGTGAACACTATTCTAAAATGAAAGTAAAGAGCTTGTGAATCCCTCTATCATATTTCGGGATGGGTTTAGGTTAGTGTGCCTGACCCATTTCAATCCCGATCAGATTTTAGCTGAACTATTTTTCGATAAGGCCAAATTCCAAGTTGAAAAAAATCTGACACATGAACCGAAACAACACTTGTACGTTTGCATGTACAGACCATCCTCTCTATTACGAACACTCCATTATAATAAACATAAAACTTCTGCATCATAAATCATTTATACAAGAGATAAAATGTGTCCAATCATACAAGCCATAAATTCATACATTGTATATGTACATCTATACAAGTGTAGCTTCACATGTTCATATATATTTGTATCCAGTGAATTTTGAGTTGAATAAATTTCAATTCAAGCTGATTTCCTTCAAATCGCATTACCCATACTCGACGGGGTCGAGTTCCTCCCACCTGGGGAGAATTGGTGGGGACACAGATCAGCATCGAATTGGATGGCTAGGATGACGTCATGTGCTGAATCAAAATTCAAATTCAAATTAATTAGAGCTATTAGAGATTTTCATCTTAGCTTTATTTTGATTTGATTTGATTCAGAGCATATCTAGAAGATTTGAAGACTCACCACATTTGGAGCTGATTTTATTTCATTGTAATAGAATTAGTTTCATATTTGATTTTATTTATTTGGTATTTTATTTTCTATATTTAATATTATATTTTCAAATTTCTACATGGGATCTCTCTATATAAAGAGGTCGCCTTGCATTATAAAGGGAATAACATTTGATGAATGAAATTATGTTTGAGTTTTCTCAGAGCCTAGACTTGGGTTAAGGGGT
>JAEMOT010000295.1:170331-203823 GCA_019297695.1 Apostasia ramifera
AAAGAAATACTTATATTGGAGATGTGACAATTGGTGATCAAATTGTCAAGAAGAGTGAGCGCTTTAGATACCTTGGATCAATTATACAAAATGATGGCGAAATAGATAATGACGTTATTAGCAGGATTCAAGCAGGCTGGGTAAAATGGAGAAATGCTTCTGGTGTGTTATGCGATAGAAAAATTCCATCCAAAATTAAGGGTAAATTTTATAAAACTGTAATAAGACCAGCGATGATATATGGTGCTGAATGCTGGCCTGCAAAGAAGAAACATACAAATAAAATAAATATTGCAGAAATGAGAATGTTAAGATGGATGTGTGGATATACACGAAAGGATAGAATGAGAAATGAGTATATCCGAAAGAAAGTTGGTGTTGCACCAATTGAGGATAAACTTAGAGAAAGTCGGCTTCGATGGTTTGGACATCTAAATCGTAGGCCAATTGAAGCTCCAGTTAGAAAAATTGAGTTATTGGATTTTGCCCATGTACAAAGAGGAAGAGGGAGACCAAAGAAGACATGGCAAGAAACTATAAGGAGTGATCTTAATTACTTAAACTTAGATAAGAATTTGGTAACTGATAGAGCGCATTGGAAACAAAGGATTCATGTAGCCGACCCCACCTAGTGGGATTAAGGCTTGGTTGTTGTTGTTGTTGTACCCAAAGTAAAGAGAGAGGGATAGGGATTCTCTAGGGCCGCTGACCACTTCCGTCCACCTTCGTTGTCGCTGGCACCCGACATCGGATCAATGCCATATTCGTCTCCATGCTTCTAGCAACATCGCCACCACCACCGCGAGTGCCAGCCTTCTACGTCGACGCCAACCAAGGCCGCCAGCGCCAACATTTTGAGCGCCAAGCCCCCAACCCGAGCGATCGAGCTCCTGCCACTCAATCCTCCACTGACGGCTCCGCAGCCAAACTCCTCTATCGCCAAACGTTAGCGCCAGCCCTCCCCTCCCTCCATTGACTCCGCCATCCCCAACTGCCACCTCCAAGGTTCTGGGTGCGAGGTCCAGACTAGTGATCCACTGGTTCCTCCTCCACTCTACTCCACCACCATTGCAAGATTATTCGTTGCCACACCATCCCATCAACTCTGACCAATCACCATGAGGCATCCCAACCAGTGTGACATTATTCAGATCTGATTGGTGAGACAACAATCACTTATCTTGCAAGTCGCCTCCGCTTTCATCTTGGATTGTCAGATTCTCGCTCGTTTGGTATCTCCCCTATATCCATCTCGACTTCACTACATCACCATCCACTATCACATTACATTGTCGAGTTTATTCACTGTTTTCTCCCATTGATCATGGTATATAAAGGTGGCTTGTGTAGGGATTTTGGTTTGCTACTACAAATTAAACTTGTATGTGTTCATGTGATAAATTAGCCAACACCTTGCTATTTGTTCATGTCCTAGAAGCTATCTAGTGAAGTTACTCTAGTTATCACCTAACTGAATGTCTTTGGGTTGTATGTCATTTCTTTGTTTAGCCATGAATGCAAGAGCTCGTGCAATTTTAGTTAACTTCCTCTTTAATTTTCTATGTGAAGCTCTCTGAATCATCATTTAGATTATTCTGCATGCATTGCATTGTAATTATTTGCATTTAGTATAGTATAGAGAAAGTTTGTACAATTTATCCTACATCAATCCTTTTCCTGCTAACTCTTGAAAGCAAAATTAAGAGACTGCTCCCCATCATCATCAAGGAATGGAGATGGTGCCACATAAGATGGCCAAGAACCATCAACATGAAAGAGCAATGCTAGAGATCTTCTAAAGAAGAAGTTCGTTTTATTGAACTCCAGAATAACAGGGATCTTGATATGAACAAAAAGAACAAAAGAAACGATAGGAACAGACCTAGAGACCATCACAACGACAATATTTCAAGAAGGTGCCTGCAAATAGAAAGATCCCACTATCTTCATTTTAGATTAAAGAAGTGAGGGCAATCTAAAGTAAATCTAGTCAAGGCAACTTCAAGTGACAAGGAAGGCAACTTAAGATTGGACATGCGACAACAAATACGAATTCAAGTTGCAAGAGTGGAGGTTGCTTCAGAAAGAGAAACGATGTCTAGCGGTGATTTCAAGATGCAAAAGTGACGTCGATGATGGTAGATCAATAAACAGGTAGCAGACAACAGCAGTGGCTTAGGTTGCAAGGCTGATGGCGGGTTCAAAATGCAAGGGCAATGCGAGTGGCTTCAGGTTGCAAGAGCAACAATGGAAAACTTAAGTGGTTAAGATTAGCGGTGAAACCTTTCTAAGAAAAGAACCACAGCTTCTCCATTGTCATCATGTCTTGTGTCTACATTGTGTATAGCTCATATACCAAATATGGTGTCCAACAAATTCTTTATTTCATTTTGTTACAACTAAAAATGAACAGTCTAACAAAATGGAATGACATATTATATATGACTGAATCGTCTCAAAACAGAAACAACAAATGATAATAACAACAAGATTGGAACATTTGAGGAAGATATAAAAACACGGATATTTTCGAGTAAGAAGGATTGTATACAATAATATACCTATACTGTAGCAGCAATATCTACTGTATCATGTTGTAGTAGCAAAATAAACAGAGTTACAATACAACATTAATAAAGTTATTAGCTATTGCCAGGCACAGAAACCAACAAATGAATGTCTGTCCACATTTGCAGGAAGCATAAAGTTACCTCGACTTTGATTTCCAGCTTTAACTTCACACGTTCAGCATCTCTTCCACCCGACGCTGATTCCCTAAGGACTTTCCTGTGACAAAAAGATATTAAGACGTACAAAATAGCCACTAAATTTAAGGGTATAATTGCTTTTTACTTATTATAACTTTATGAAAAAATTACAAAATTAAATATCGTTTGTCTATAGATTAAAATGGCTTCTTTGCAGCTAAAAGTTAATTCCATGACTCGAAGAAATTAATATAGCTTTCAACATGACAGCCTTGCATAATAGTATTTCTTCCAAGCACAGAAAAGATGTCCAATGATACGAAGATTTTTCATCTATCTCAACATCTATAAGAAAATACCAATTGACATTTATTTTTTAAAAAAGTCATAAAGTTTGACATATTTCAAAATCAAGCATTTTGTATTCAATAAAAGTTGCCTATAAGATCATAATTTTCTGCAAAACAAAGAACAAAACCAACATTCATTCGCCAGTTGTCTTTCATGGTAATGATGACCAATCTGAATCATGGAAAATCACATCATTAGCATAACATTATGTTGAATTGGCATAGTCATGAGCTTCATGTGCCAATCAACAGTTGAAGGATTTGGAGGTGTGGCAAACAAAACTATAACCAAGTATTAAGGAAAGGGATGCGCTTATCTTCAAAGATAATTGATGGAAAATATATTAAAGTGGTACCAATACAACAACTACTAAGCTTGTAATAACCATGCCAATTAACAGTACATTGTGTCCTTATAAAAGACTATTTATGTGAATGGTAGGGTAAAAACAAGTTTAGCTTGAATTAAAAGTAAAAAAAAATTGAAGGAAATGAAAAGAAGGCCTAATGGCAAATTTAGCCGAATAGAAAATAGATAATTCTATAATTCTATATTTGCTTTCTCATCAAGGAAATTCTAATTTCTGTGAGACGTTTAAAAATTTTTTAAAGAGAAAATACTCCTTTCCATTACTATAAAGATCTACCCATTAAAGAAAGTTATTATACCACTGATTGTAACCAAATTTGTATTCTAGAAACTCAATTATATAAAGAGTCCAAATATTTCAAATGTAATAATGAAAAACACTCTATTGCCTCATATCTTCTCTCATTCTTTTTATCAGTGACTATTAAATCCTTACTTTCTTATATACACAGACACACACATATGATTATAGAGAAATCAATCAATAAGTGAAAGTAATCAAAACTATTGCATATGCGTAATACTGGTTGAAGATCAATATTTTCTACATTTAATATTATATTTTCAAATTTCTTCATGAGATCTCTATATAAAGAGATCGTCTTGCATTGTAATAGTAAGTAACTTTGATGAATGAAATTAATCAAATTATATTTTAGTTTTTTCAAAGTCTAAATCCAAATTAAGAGATCGATATTCCGGTGAAGAAAAGAGTAAGATTAGCCTTAAGTGAGAATCCTCAAATTAGCCTAATTATCCACTTTTAAAAAAAAGAAAGCTCCTCCAACTATTGCTCTCTCTCTCTCTCCAGGTCATTTCTAAGCACTTCCAGCACTTTGCACACTCTCTCATCGCCCAAGCTCACCCACCTCCGAAGCTTGCCGACCTCCGGCACCTGTTGCATCCATATTCTCCACCTCTAGCACGTGCCCACCTCTAGCACGTGCCCACCTCTGCTACCTATTGCCTTGCCGACCAGCGCGAGGGACTTATTATTTTCTTCGTCGCTCGGCTTACTACTTCGCCCGAGAAACATGCCACACAAGCATGCCGACCCCTGCCTCACCAACATCGCTACTACTCGAATTTATCTACTACTTGAATTTTTTTTTCCTAAGATATTTATTTTCTGAATCAAATTAATCTGATTATTTGATTTTAACATAAAATTATTCTCTTTATTTAGATTATTCATTTGGCTCTAATCGCGCGACCTGATAAATATTTGAGTGGTAATTATTATTGGATTTTTGTGTGACACCTGTCTTAAATTTCTGAACCATGAATATAATTTATTGAATTTAAATTGACGTCTTAATTTAATTTCAAAAATTCTTATTTATCAGAAAAATCAGATTAATTTTAATTTTAAAATATTTTTATTTTGCCAGATTTAAGAATCTTATTTATCATATAATTTATTTAAAAAATATTTTACACTTAATTAAAAATAACTTGCTAATTAATTTTGCTGCATATAAATATAAAATATTATTTATATTTTTTCATCCAGCATCAACTTGATATCAGAACATAGTTTAGATTAGAGCATTTTATTTGATCACTTTCACATACTCTGCATTATATCTTTTCATCTCACTTTATTTTCTGCTGTCTAATATAAATTTTTATTCTAAAATAAAAACTTTATTATCCAGCCTTATAACTAAATTTGACTGTATATTCTCATTTTCAAAGTCACAATCTACAGAAAAAGTCAATCAATTCTTATTTTTCTGGTAATTCGAATTATTTATTATATAAAGAGTAGAAAAATAATTTAGATCATTATTTTGATTATTATTATTGGAATGAGTTAGAGAGAGTTAATTACGCAAAATTATTACTTAGCGAAGCAAAATATTATATTAAAGACTTGAAAGATCAATATTATTGGAAGAAGTTTAAACCGTTTGAGATATAGGATGAAATCAAAACTTACTTACGAAAGAGATATTCTCTTTCATCCCATAGAGTTAACTCTATAGTTCCTAAATAATATGATCCTAAACTAAGGAAATAGTGACCCATCTAGTTCCCTCGTGAAGGAAATAGTGAATGATTTCTCTACAGGGATTATTCTTCCTAAAATATTAAAATTTGATTTCTTACCTATATCCATTTATATAGTAGATCTTATTTTAGCCGAAGAGTACGAGAAGTATGAGAATAAGAAGTACAAAAAAGATAATTATAGAATAGAAATTGAAAGTCAAGTTCAGAAAACAAACACAAAGCTAAGTCATAAAAAAAGCAAATCATAAATTCGACAGAGACCACTAAATCATCTTACTGTGTTAATGACACTATCGATCACATTGAGATAATTATAGATTAAAATCATTGTGAGGTCAATAGGTTCGATTTAATCAAGTATACTATGTATATCCTCAATTAGCAAAAATGCAATACTTATAAATCTATATATGCAGAAAACGCATGAGACTGGGTGGTTGACCACATGGAAATCTAGTTGGTGTGCTATATGATTTACCAGATATTTTTAGAAGACTTTATAGCAACTATTATGAACTGTCTCTTATGACCCTAACCTATTTTCCATATGCCTATAATTAGAATCAATCATCCAGTAGGTACTAATAGGGAGATATGTCAAGTCTGCACGCATTTAATTTTCTTTTAATATCGTATGTCTGAGTTTAGTCAGTATTTACATTTGTATTTTATTTTAGTTCACTGCATATGTCAGCCCCTTTATTTAAATATTATAAAATAAATAAAATCAATAAAGTTAATGATGGGTTATTATAATTAAGTGTAAAAATTTTCTGAAAATTTTATTGTGATAATTTAAGATAATTAAATTTTAATTTATTTTATTTTAAAATTTTTATTAAATTAGGTCAAATGAATAAGTTTGAATATTATTAATAGATCATAAGAATAGTTGGGACTTTCAATATTTCAGATCTATTAGTTATCAAGAACTAACAGTAATACCTAGAGAGGCCATAATCTTTTGTTCCCTTTGAGTATAATTTTACCCACACGAGTCCATAGCCAAAATCTACCTTAATATTTATTAGAGCTAACTAAATAAGTATGTTGCAGATAATTTTAATTGAATTTGATTATTAGTAATATTTGGTTCGATAGAAATTTTTATCTTTTCAAAAGATTCAAAGGTTATAGCTAATCTAACCGACTCAGAAACACATAAGTCGCATGACCCATACGCAACAGAGTCAAGTTCCTCCCACCAGGGGAGAATTGATTGGGACACAAATTAGCATTGAATTGAATGGCCAAGATAACGTCATGTGCTGAATCAAAATTCAAATTCAAATTAATTAAAACTATTGGAGATTTTCATGATAGCTTTATTTAAATTTGATTTGATTTAGAGCAGATTTGAGAGATTTGACGACTCACCATATTTAGAGCTGACTTTATTTTATTTTAATAGAATTAATTTTATATTTACTTTTATTTATTTGACATTTTATTTCTTACATTTAATATTATATTTTTAAATTTCTTAATAGAATCTGTATATAAAAAAATTATTTTTTATTATAATAGTAAGTAGCATTTAATGAATGAAATTATATTTGAGTTTTCTCAAAGCCTATATCCAAGTTAAAGGGTCAACATTCCGGTGAACAAAAGAGCAGAATTAGCCTTTAGTAAGAATCCTCAAAATTAGCTTAGTTATCCATTTTTCAAAAAAAAAGAACTTGCCCATCCATTGCTCTATTTAGGTCATCTCCGAGCACCTCTAGCCCTTTGCACACTCGCCCACCTCCGAGGCTCACCCTCCTCTGAAGCTCGCCGGCCTCCGAAACCCGTTGCCTCCTTATTCCCTACCTCTTACACGCGCCCACCTCCACTACGCATTGCCTCGTCGAGCAGCACAAAGCGACTTATCACTTTTTTCGCTACTTGGCTCGCTACTTGCCCGAGAAAACTCGAACACGTTGACTCGAGCCATCTGTCTCACCTGCGTCACTACGACTTGAATTTCTTTTGTTAAGATATAATTTTTTTCTAAATCAAATTAATTTGATTATTTGATTTCAATATAAAATTATCCTATTGACTTGAATTATTAGTTTAGCATAATTGCGCGACCCGATATTTATTTGAGTGATAATTACAATTGAATTTAAGTATAAGATATCTGTCCTAAATTCCTAAGCCTCGGATCTAATTTATTGAATTTAAATTAATGCCCTAATCTACTTTAATAGATTCTTCATTATCAGATGATCCATCTTAATTTTAAAATATTTTTAATTTATAAAATTTAAGAATCTTATTTATCATATAATTTATTTAAAAAATATTTTGTAATTACAAATAATTTGCTAATTAATTTTGCTGAATATAAATTTAAATATTATTTTTTTATTTCTCGTTCCGTATCAAATATCAAAGGTTGTACTTTGTATGGTGTGCATTGTAACTTTTTTGAATCATAATATTTGTAGCTACTTGGTTGCATACATAATTATGGAATGGAGAAATTATAATTGCTCTGATTAGTAGTATGGCTATTGAAAATTTAAAGTACTTTCGCTATTACATGATTGACTATTAATTGTTCATGGCACAGGGTCCATTTGTTGGATTTCAAGTCGTGGCAAAGCCTTTCCCACTAAAGTGACCATGAATCTAGTTAAAATAGGTTATCCTCATTTTTGCCCAGCAATGACAACATTATTTTCATTTTTAGCATCTTATTTATTATATTTATCTATTAGTAATTAAGACGATCAAAGTAAGCCAACAACTATCACGATCAAATTTTCATATCTCTACTACTACAACTCGCAGTTCTTTTAAATTTCTTTTTACTACAACAATTATTAAGTTTTCACCAAGAAATATAGAAAAATATAGAGAAGACGCGACTAAGAGACAGAAAAAGAGGAAAAGGAGAATATAAAGTCAAAAAAAATTGTATCAGGAGAGAAATATGGAAGGACTGAGAGAAATATGGAGGGACTGAGAGAGGTGGAAGAGAACAAGAGATAAGAGTTTTAATATTTTAGATTGGTTTTAAAAATAAAAAATTATATCCCGCTTCTTTTAAGAAATTTTACAATTTTTATATCTAAAATTTTAATTATATTACAAAAGAGTTTCCTACATTTTTAAAAAAGCAATCATCTCTCCATGCTTTAAAGAAATTTTTGAGTGGTGTAATATAGAAGAGAGCGAAAAAAGAACAATTAAGCCATATCACCATCTTTATTTTTAGGGAATATACATGATTGTCAATTGTGAAATTAATGAATGAAATCTAATGTGCTCCAAAATGAGTTCAAAAAAAACTTTTATTTATAGACATTCAACATTAATTATTAAAAGCCTTACTTCTAAATAAAACTAACGGCTCATATTGTAGGAAGACATGGACCACACAAATACCTAAAATTTATTTTCTTCAACTTTACGTTTAATCATATTATTAATATTAACTTCAATTAAATATATATAAATTAGATTTTAAATTTATAAATTAAATTATACATTGAAATATATAAACTAAAATTTAAATATTACAATTCAAATATATTATTTTGAATACATAAATTTATCTTTATTTATATTTAAATTGTGCAGTAGTCTACACAAGCACCAACTAGTGAGCAAAGAATCGAACATAAAGGATTGTAATTAATTTTAAAAATAATATAATTAAGTATTAAAAAAAATATTTAGTAAACTTAGCCGACAAAAGATAATTTTAAGGACATGCAAAAATTATCATATACATATATATATATATATATACACAATGGAGATTTACATGTCACTATCCTAAGATGCATTAATTCCTTAGTTAACTGACAAAATTAACTATCTACATTTAAGCATACAACAACAACAACCAAGCCTTAATCCCACTAGGTGGGGTCGGCTACATGAATCCTTTGTTTCCATTGTGCCCTATCAGTTACCAAATTCTTATCTAAGTCTAAGTAACTAAAATCACTCCTCATAGTTTCTTGCCATGTCTTCTTTGGTCTACCTCTTCCTCTTTGTACATGGGCAAAATCCAATAACTCAATTTTTCTAACTGGAACTTCAATCGGCCTACGATTTAGATGTCCAAACCATCTAAGCTGACTTTCTCTAAGTTTATCCTCAATTGGTACAACACCAACTTTCTTTCGGATATACTCATTTCTCATTCTATCCTTTCGTGTATATCCACACATCCACGTTAACATTCTCATTTCTGGAATATTTATTTTATTTGTATGTTTCCTCTTTGCAGGCCAGCATTCAGCACCATATATCATCGCTGATCTTACTACAGTTTTATAAAATTTACACTTAATTCTGGATGAGATTTTTCTATCGCACAACACACCAGAAGCATTTCTCCATTTTACCCATCCTGCTTGAATCCTGCTAATAACGTCATTATCTATTTCGCCATTATTTTGTATAATTGATCCAAGGTATCTAAAGCGCTCACTTTTCTTGACAATTTGATCACCAATTATCACATCTCCAATATAAGTATTTCTTTCTTGACTAAATGTGCACTCCATATATTCAGTTTTTGATCTACTGAGATGAAAACCTTTAGATTCTAGAGCATTCCTCCAAAGCTCTAGTTTCGCTTTAGCTCCCTCTTTAGTTTTCTCAACAAGGACAATATCATCTGCGAAGAGCATACACCAAGGCACTTCATCTTGGATATGTCCAGTCATGACTTCCATAATCAAAGTAAAAAGATACGGACTTAAAGCCGAGCCTTGGTGTAATCCAACTGTAATAGGAAAATCCTTAGTCAAACCTCCTTGTGTCCGAACACAGGTAACAACTCCTTCATACATGTCTTTAATAACTTGAATATAAGCAGTGCAAATCTCCTTCTTTTCTAAAACTCTCCAAATTACTTCTCTTGAGACTTTATCATAAGCTTTTTCCAAATCAATAAAAACAAATGTAGGTTTTCCTTTCTCTCCTTAAATTTCTCCATTAAACTTCTTAATAAATGAATGGCTTCTATAGTAGATCTACCTGGCATAAAACCAAATTGATTCTCTGATACCTTAGTATTATGGCGTAACCTTTGTTCGATCACCCTCTCCAAAAGTTTTAAAGTATGACTCATTAATTTAATTCCTCTATAATTGGCACAATTTTGTACATCGCCTTTATTTTTATAAATAGGTACTAATATACTCTTTCTCCATTTTAAGCATACAACAACAACAACAACCAAGCCTTAATCCCACTAGATGGATTTTAAGCATACAACATGCAATAAAAAATATTTTTTAGCCTGGCACTATTAATTCTCTTGTCTACCCTTCATCAAGGTTAAATAAACCTCAATTAATTAAATCCAACCTCCGACTTTTACTTCCCAAACCCAACCATTCATTTTAACCCAACATCCAACCTCTCATAGTTGATTCCAACCATCATATCGACAAAGCAAAAAAATCCTTGTCGCCACCTCACATGATGCATCGCACTTCACTGTAGCCAATCATCATTATCGTCAAATAACTCTATCACTCGATTTCTATCCCTATGTCTAGTCGAACGCCTCACTCTTCTTTATCGTATATTGTCATCACCACTCATTACTCCCTCACCCGATGCTTTACACAAAGACTCCTTCGCCCATTACCTCATCCTCAGCATACGGCAACGTCCAATAGTTTGAGATAGGTGAGCAACAACTTCTCTAAATGTGAAGGAAAATAGAAAAGCACCTTGGTATTTTCAAGTTGCAAATTACATACTTTTAAAAGCTGGTGCCTATTCAAATGCAAATGGTTACATTAAAAAAATGATTATGCTAAATGGGTCATAGGACAAATTCTAGTGAAAGATAAGTTTATAATAAATATAAATAATTGGGCATGTCAAAACAAGAGCAAAAGATTAATGCAAAATAATAATATTAATGTAAAAGAAATAGGAAGTAGAAAAGATAGGCAAAAAAAATACATCAAACACAACAACAAAAAAAAGCCTTGTTCCCAACTAATGTTTGTAACTTCTCAAGTTAGCTCTCTTACTTTAAGTAATACTCTATGAATGAAGAGGAATTTTGTTAAAGTCATTTCTAATGGTAAGACTCTAAGTCACTTTTCATCTTTATATCCTTCTTTCTAAAATAGAGACTTAAACATCTCACAATTACGTACAAAAGCCTTTAGAGGTCCACAACTTAGTCACCTTAGCCTCATCATATCTAATATTGTTGACACGCCCACCCCCTCCTTTTATTGAGGTCCATGCAATGCAAGCACTCATTAACCCGTGCATCCACATTGGACCAAATCAATGGGTGGACTAAGCCCATTCAAACCTAAACATTTTTCCTCTGCCTAGGCCCGATCCAGCCCATGTGACGGGTTGATTTTGGCCAACAAGCCCGTCTAAGAAAATAATCGTACCACTAAGCTCGCCCACTAACATTTATTAAAAAAATTGTAATCATACTTGTGCAAGAAAATTTACAAGAGGAAGGTTCCGAGAATGCATAAGAAATTACTAAAAAAGGAAATTGGAGGTTGTGTTTGAGACTTCAATTGAAGCATTGTCGTTGATGGCATTACATATATATGTGTGTGTGTGTGTGTGTGAAGATGGATAGTAAAGAGAAAAAGAAGAGGAGAAAGAATTTGTAGGCAGTGACATTATAATCATTGGCCCAAGTCTTTGGCTCAGCAATAAGACCATTTGCTATAGTTTAAGAGAGTAAAATGCAAGTTAAATAAATATATATAAATATATATCTAATATATATATACAATGAATTGAACAAGCTCAAGCATGACACAAAATCAATGCCTAAGTCTTTAGTGGGCCAACGCTTAAAAGCCCAATATTATTATATGTGACTATTTGCTATCCAAACTTGCCCACATAAGGTTCGGGCTTGGCTAGCTCGACGGGCTACTTGTTCATTGATCAGGTCTAATCCACAACTTAATTATAATAATTTAATAATTTTGTCACTTAAACTACCCAGTAGTCACTTCACTTATAAAGATGATTACATAGCAAATTTTTTTATTTTCCCCCCTTGACCTTGATAAGCATCTTCTTATCGCATATAATTTTGTCATAATCCCTCATTTAAACTATCATGTTCTAATTCCATGACAAACATCCTCCTTTATACTCTCATCTCTATAAATAATGTACTCAAACTATTAAAAGTTCACACATGATAATACTGTAGAATTGTCCCAATTAATCTCATTGGATTCACACTTCTTTCTTTGGGATCAACAAAACCACAATACATGTACTCACTTTTAAGAAGCTCCTCAAAAATCTCAATTTCAAATGAACTCCTTCATGGCCATGCAATAAACTACGACATCACACAATACATGCACCACGAGATCTAATATTGTATATGTTAATCAACTCATCTACAACCAAAATAAAAAGATAATGATCTAAAGCATAAGTGTGTTGTAGTCCAATTGTAATACGAAGCTCATTCTAGCTACCACTGATAGTGTTCACACTGTAACTACCAAAGAACTTCCTTCGGTACTGTACCATATGTCTTTGTAAGTAAATAAATTTATTAGGAAAAACCTTTCTTGCATCTCCACATCATGTAGCAATTAACAAAGTACTTGGTAATACTATTAACAAAAATTCAAGCAAGCTAGAATTAATATTATAAGTGACATTAAACAAGAGCGCAGGGCAAGGTTATAATTCATAAAGCAAATTAAATCCCAAAGTGGGTGCATGAGGCACCTACTCATTTGATGGAAGTATAATTTTGAGATATTTTAAGTTTTTTTGAGATAGATAGAGAGAGAAAACTATTTTAATGTTATAATGTGAAATAAAAATATTGTGCTATTGAGGATTATGTTGGATGTGAAATAAAATTGATTTTCTTATTTAAGTATATGTAAGAAGTGATAAAGTTAAATTTTAAAGCTGAAATTTGTGCAGAAAGTGAAATAAATATATTAATGAAATAAATAAATAAATAAAGTGGATTGTTAATATTTAATTATATATATGATGTAAAATAAATATAAAATATTGAGGAAAGTATTTGTAAAAGAATTTGGGGGGTTTAGGCGCCAACCAAACAAGGCCACTGTGCATAAATTTGAGGGGATTCGCATCACAACAGGGAAGAAAGGATGGTGAAAATCAAAAATAAGTTGAGATATGGCGATTAAACAAGACCTGAATCAATTGCCTCAATAAGAGTGTAGCTTTATGGAAGGTATGCAAGAGTGAAGCACAACATAAAGGGAGAGCCTATGGTGCGCAACGCACGGATATGCAAATTTATGCAAAAACAACTTTTTCATAGAGATGGAGGTTTTGTACTCCCATACAAATTGAAGTCTAGAGACTATAATAAACATACATGAATTTATTTAGCCAAACAATAAAAACTTGTAAATGAAAGTAATGGACAAAAATATGATTCCTGCAGGATTCGTTCTTGAGCTTTGCAACATGCAATCATGGAGGCCTCAATAGGATGAATTTGTATTTCTATATGATGCTATCTTAGCATCTCCACATATTCCCATATTGATTTTATCACCAAAGAACAACCAACACGAATACACCAAATCAAATAGCTATGCGAAACCTTGGAAAAGCATAACACTCTGCTCATTTTCCTTCTGCCAAATGTCGGACACTGATTGATTTTGTAGTGGCTAGGGATTAAGGCACCATTGTTGTTGATGCTGCTGTTTTTGTATACAGAAGACAATAATTAGTCATCAAATGTGCTTTCGATGTTGTCTGATAACTTGTATTCTCAACAGAAACTGCATATTGCAGCTGCCTTAATGACCGCTGAGATATCAAGTGATAACCCAGCCTCAAATTTAGATGACAAAAAAAACTACTTTTTCCGGGTGGGCATATGTCACCCCATACAGCTATTCCCCAAATAAAAGATCTGGAAAAAGCAAATAGATAGAAGGCTCTCTCTGAAGTTCAAGAAATCCGCAAAACTTCTTTTGAGAAATATTTTAACCGACATATACCCTCAAAATAACAAAGAAGATAGTTTTCATCTTTATTACCATTAAAAACAGGGCTATCGAAAATTAATAAAAATACCTAACTGTGACGGCTTGAACCAAATCACCAGCCGAAATAAGGTTGTAGGCGTGCCACATGTCATCATCTTCCTCGGGGATTATCTATAAGAGAGAAAACATATAAGATCGCCCGAGGAAAGAAGGAATTATCTATAAGAGCGAAAACATATAGGATCGCCCGAGGAAAGAAAAGAAAACTAGGGCTTTTTGTTTCGATGAGCACCTTGACGCTCCCAGGACCGTTGCGCACCATGTTCTTGTGGACGAGCTTCATACCGAAGAGAGCTATAGAGGGTACAGCGCTCTGCTTCGTCCAAACAGAGAGAAACTGTAGATCCGTCGCAAGAGAAAGACCACCTCTGCACTTTTTTTTTTTTGAAAGGGGATTTTTACGTAGACAATTTGGGAGGAGACTTGCACTGTTGCACATGCTACTTTTAAATTAATTTTTTATTTTTTTAAATAAAATCTAAAAGTTACATAATTTTAATTTTAAAATTTAAATTCTAAAAGTCAATTTTAATTAATTTTTTGAGACAAATTTAATTGATTCAAATTATTTAATTTTTTAAAATTATTATTAATTTTAAAGTTCAATTAAATTAATTAAAATGTTAAATTAAATTTTTCACAGATAAATAATAAATATAAATTATCTCTAATTTTATTTTAAATTTAAAAATAATGATTACTTAATAATAAGAGACTCAATGATTTTAAAAATAAAAAAATTAATTTTATTTTATTAATTTTTAAATTTTTCTTTATTTTTACTGATATCTTAAATTTTTAAAATATGATTGTAAAAATAAACGAATATAATTTTTCGCTCTTATAGATAATTCTCAAAAAGATGATGACTTGTGACACGCCTACAATCTTTTTCCCTTCATTTAAACTAAAAAAATTAAAAAGAATATGATTTTGATACATGTGATTCTATTATTTAAGTGCAATTATATTTTATCTTTTTGATTATATATATAAATATCATAAATTTTATATATTAAGTTTTATTAAAAATATATTTTAAAGTTATTTTAAAAAAAAAACATATATTTCAATCATTCAAATTGCTTTAAAAATATATTTTTAAGTTATTTTAAAGAAAAAAATATATATTTCATTCATTCAAATATATAAATATCCAATTGCTTGATACCGAAGATAGAGAGCCACGGATAAGAAAATACAACTCTACTTCGTCGTCCTTTTAACTATTGTATGTTAAAGAAATTTGAGAGGAGATTTGCACATATTACTTTTTTACTCTATTGTATGTCATATAATTTAAAAAATTAATTTTTACATTTTTTATTTTTTAAATAAAATCTAAAAATTACATAATTTTAATTTTAAAATTTTAATTCTAAAAATCAATTTTAATTAACTTTTGTGGGACAAATTTAATTGATTCAAATTAATTAATTTTAAAATTTAATTAAATTAATTATATTTATTCTTTTTATTATTTATAGTTAAGTAAGATAAAAATTAAATTAATTAATTAAAATGTTAGAATAAACTTTTCACAGATAAATATTAAATATAAATTACCTTTAATTTCATTTTAAATTTAAAAATAATGATTACTTAATAATAAGAGACTCATTAATTTTAAAAAAAAATAATTCTATTTTATTAATTTTAAATTTTTCTTTATTTTTATTGATATCCCTCAAAACATCATACTTATCTTAAAGTTTTTTACATGATAATATTTTTAATTTAAATTAAAGAATTATTTGATTTATTTTTATCTTAATATTATATCATGTAATCTAAATATCATAATATCTAAATATCATTTCTTAATTAATAATTTTATAATCTTATAGAAGGTTATTTATAATTATCACTGAACCAAACAATTGTTTTCTCTAAATAACATAATATAACATCAAGATGGCATTGAAGCAAACACCCCCTAAAATAAATTAACTAAAAATTTAAATTATTAACTAATAACATTATGCATATTTTTTTATATAGACTAATAATAATCTAATTACTATACATATCATTAAAAATAATTTTATTTTACATTCTAGATATATCTCAAGTGTGGAGAAAAATTAAAATCTGAGTAAACTTCAAGCAACTGACAATAAAAGATTAAGACATTTAAACATCACATAGAAAAAAACATCAAATGTGGTCTCTTAAATTCAACTCAGTAGTTAATATAAAAGACAATAACCTCATCAACAGATGCCTATTATTTTCAACAATAAAAACAGAGATGTCCTATTGTTCTTTTCATTTAAAGAACCAAAGAAAGAAATTCTAGGTTTTTGATTGTGTTGTGGAACAATGTTGCAGACTAGAGAATAAACAAGAATCATGCACTTCAAAGGGAGCCTAGATGATTTGTTCTCAGTGAATAAAAAAAATTGAGATTTTGGGATTAAAAACACTGAAGGGAATTGCAACAATGATTAAAAAAATAAAAAAATATATAAAATACAATAACCTTTATTCCTATGTGAAGCTATGATCAATGGAAAAAAGATGTGTTATTTCATATCCAAACAAATTATCAGTCTGCAAAATGATGGCTCTAAGCAGCTTGATTCTTGCAGTCATACATCTCCATCAAGCACCTTTATCATGAACCATATTAACTGAACTGCTGCCATTTAAGGTTCTAAATTCAGTATGTTTACTTCTCAAGCTTGTGCTTCTGGAACACCATCAGATTTAGCACTTTCATGATTCCAGAGGTGACCAATTTCTCCCCTTGTCCAGCCAAGAACAACAGTAAGTCCTAATCGCCAAACATCGAGATGTATTAGTTCACTCAAATACAATATATGTACATAAATATGTATGTCAAGTCTACTGAAATGGCACGTTGATTCATTACCTAATGTGCATGGAACCAGGTAAAGCAGTGCTGGTTGGCCATGACCTTTCATCAAGTAGAGTGCAAGATATGTGAGAAACAAGCCTGAGAAAGGGGAACCTTCTTAGAAGAGAAACAAATAAGAAATCTTGCACAGAGGTGCATTTTGGAACTACAAATTGAAATTCATGAAGTTCATTTAGGCCCACGATAGATTCAATTTTTTTTTTTTTGAAATAGTTATAGATTCAAATTGATATGACATGTTATACGAAGAAAATTTAGTACTCTTTGCACAGAAATTGAAGTAAATGGGTATGTGAGTCTTCTTCTTGTGGAAGATATTAAGTGGAAAAGTTAAAATGTGATTGTCATAATAAATTTTAATATTTTCTTCATTCTTCTTGCGAAAATAGAAGCGTTAGGTAAGTTAAAGGCAATGATGATGCAATATTTTAAGAAGTTTGATGCGCAAAACAAGACACCTGAATCTGAGTGAGAAGGCTATACTCATAATAAGCGTAACATTTATCACCAAGCTGTAAAGTAAATAATAATGCAAAGGTAAAGAAATAATTATAATAATAATGTAAAGGTGAAAATATAAAGGTCAATAATTCTAAAAAATACTTCAAAAAACATCATAGAATTTAACAAATGGAAGCAATAGAAAAGGAAAAGAAAGGAAGAAACTGAATTTTACATTCATAAAACTCACCAAAAGCATAGCCAAATATCAACCAGAGAAAATAACCATTCAGATTTCCCTTCTGATGTGCCTTATCAAATCTATACAGAAAGAAAAAGTTCAATTAGAACAAAAAAGATAGTTCCCAATATATTTACAATTGCAAACTCTTAATCAGCATCTTCCTAAAGAAAATATAAAGAAAATTTTGGGTGATACCTTTGATTTATTTGATCTTCAAAAATGATCTAGAAAGGATGAGTGGCTTCAGTTTGAAACTGCCACCATCTAATACTACTAGCATGCTCAAAATGCTAAAGTGCACAGAGGGTTGATCTATTCAACTAATGCCATGGAAACCACATTACTCAACATCACACTTAACGAATTAAGCCATCATGAGAGCTGCTAGAACCCATTTACCTCCACCGGGGCCATGTATCTCAACCAAAGACATATGAGTTCCCCCACCTCCCACTTGGCTCAAGGTTACCATTGATGGGCCAGTACAAGGTAATGGTATGGGTGAAGCAAGCTACATACACTATAAGGGATCTTGCTAGCCTATTTGTCAAAGGCGGAGGTACAAGACTACTCACTAAGTGTTGTCCCTACTGCAAAAAAGTGGACAACACATGGTAGTGGTGGATATAGCAAAGGATGTGCAGGGCAATTTGGCTTGAAGGCAACTCCTCGAAAGTTCTCCAATTGATACACATTTTTCAATAAAGAGAGTGCAATGGACAAGCAAGGATGGAAACTTAACTAGAAGAAAAGATGCAAGTAGTGTCCAGCAGGACATCAACAATTGGACCATTCGACAAAAGTGCAAATACAGCACGAAACACTAGCCGAATAGTCTGATACCCTTAACTGGACAATTCGATCTGCTTGGGAAGATGAGCAGGAGAAAGATGTAGCACATACTAGACAATCTCTGTCAACCAAACGGTTCGCCGCCAACTAGACTGTACAATCAACTGACGTACGCATATCACCTCAGACCATTGGTCAATTCCAAAGCAACCCTCAAACCTAATAATTCTCAAATATTCTTCAATAAATTTCTCCATTCATTTCCTTAAAGTAACCTCCTACTAATTTTGTACTCACCTACTACAGAATTCTCTATTACAAAGAATAACCCCTGAAATTGACTAGTTGATCTACAATGCATCCATTAAATGGGTGAATAATATTTATGCTTGTATATCAAATAGCATGAAATGGTTCAACTAGTAGTATTATCTGTTTTAATCTATCAAAATCACCATGGTAATTGCTATGAGCAATGGCCAACAGTATGTCTATAACCAACATGCTGAAAGGTGGTATGTTTGTTTGCATAGGTTAACTTTAACAATGTCAAAATTAAACTTAGATAAGAATATTTTTATACTGAGTTGTATAAGAAGTGAAATAAAATTAGTTATTATGTTTGAATGTGTGAGAGATGTGATATAAATTAGTTGTTATTTTGGTATATGTGTAAGATATGAAGTAAAGTTAATTTTTTATTTTGAAATATGTATAATGTGAAATGTAGTTAAATGTTAATTAAAATTTATGTGTGATATCACATACTAAGTTAAAGTTAATATGATTAATTTTAATCTAGCTAAACAAATACACCATTGATTTAAGGTGCAAACAATCAGCATGCAAATAAAAGAGGAATTAGCCCTTTTAGTTGGATCAAAAATATAACCTATGTTCCCTTCTAAAAGTAAAACTGTGTAGTAAGCATTGACTGAGACGAAGTCTTAGCCAGGCTCAGCTTTAAATTTTAAAATGTTTCAATTTAAAGCTAACGAAATTTTTAGGTTTTATTAGGCATCGGAAAAAAGAATAATGAAACCATCTAAACGGGCCTTGGTTAAAACTCAAAGTCGAGCCTTTGTTGAGGTCCAGAACAATTAGGAATGCTTCCCACTAGATAATACATTGAAATGCATATAATTTGTCATCCCTGGAAACCCCCAACTGGCTCCACAGACACACATATTCTCTCACGAGTTCAGCTACTCTGAGCAGCCTTGGTGGCAATCCAAGGGAGCTCCGTAGCATGTTCAACTTCATAGATACTAGGTTTTGTTTTATCTAGCTTTGTGGCTGCTCTGCAAATTTTGTTACGTAATGCAATGTGAAATGTGATGGTATGCTTTCTGCATATGGCATTGGAAGTGCAGCGATAAAAATCAGGGATTCATATGGCAGTCAATATACATTGTTACCAACTCTAAAAAAAAATATACATTGTTACCTTCTTATGAGTGCAATTGCAGCAGATTAGGAATTTATATAGCTATTAATGGGTTATAAAAGACTGTGTACTTAACAGTATTGTTGTCTTCGTACAGCATATATCAGCATCGGTAGGAACTTTTTCCATTACATGCAAGAGAAAATTTCCTATTAAGCCAATACCTCTGTTACTATTTCTGCTTTGAGCTCTATTCTCTTGATTTCAGGGCATAGATACAACGTTGAAAGTTACATCATAATCACTAGTGATGACTGTCCACTTATTCAGGATTTAAACAAATTCTCAAAAGAATTCTTCCGAATAAAAGAGCATTGCAGTACGTAAACAACTTACTAGTTACTTCCCTAATCAAAAGAAACATACACAAGGTCTAGAGTTAGCCAGGTAACATATGACAAATTGTCAGCACCTGACTTGAGGTAGCATGTGAAAAACTATGGTTGTACGAATGGACATTCCATCTCTTACTGTAATGTTCACCTAAAGTTAAAGGCAGTTGGAAGCACAGTATAAAATTTTCAGTTCATTTGCTTCAGAGCCTCAGAAGTAAGAACTCAAATAATACATCTAACAATACCACTAATTATTTTAATTCCCTCCAACTATGGGACTAGCATTTCTTAATGCATCTATTTCACGTTTCAGGGTAAAGACTACAGTATTTAAATACCCCTTGCCTGTCGGCCATTGTACCTTCATTGCAATTTCTCCAAAATCTGGGAAATTAAAGAGGCAGCCTGTCATTTCAAAGAAATAACTGAATTATAGTTCCTTAGTTCTTTAAGATTTCCACTAAGTGACCTTAAAATATGAAGCTGAAGCCCTTGTACTGGCATTGCAAATCTCTTGTGTTGCATAATCACCTGAGCTACCACCTAAACACAATGACAGCAAAAAATAGACCTAAAACAAACAAATTATCAACTTTAGGAAAGGCTAATCTGGTTATAGTTTTCATTGACATGAATGAATTGATCTTCATATGCTGAATTTTTATTCAATCAAAATACTTGGCAAAATCACTTTTGCATAAGGCTAATGAAAAGAAATTTAGGTCTATTTATAACAAAAGGAATATATGCATCTTATGCCGCAATTTGTTTTTGATAGAATTATGCCGCAATTTGTTTTTGATAGAATTATGCCGCAATTTATTTTTGATAGAATTATGCCGCAATTATTGGCAACAAGAAATGTGCAAAAACCAGGCTTTCTATCACAAAACCATTAAAGTTGATTCATAGGAAACCAACCACACTAATACGGCAGCTAAGAGAAGCATCATGTCACGACTAAGCAATTTCATAACACGATCCTATTCAAGTATGATGCAAATTCCTTTAGAATGTATCAGGTCATAACTAAGAAATTTTAACTCGTTCCCAATCATTAATCTGCATTAACAAAAAGAATATAGAAAAGCTATTATAGCAGCAATACAGCTCAAATTACGTTTTTTAAGGGTAACTGCATACATGAGTTACCTGTGACTGAAAGCAACAAGCAAACCAGGGAATACTATGTCTCCAAAGCCAATCATGTCAAAGCCACCCCATGGATCAAAAAAACGAGGGATTCTTAAAAGCATTGGAATAGCATCTCCTCCACCATTATCACCACGGGCGACCTGCAAAATAAAGGAGATGAAACTGATGATTGATAATTAAATAATAAACAATAGCTTACTTTTGAAATCCCTTGAAGGTTACTGAAATGAATTATTTGAGAATAAAAGCTGGAAAAAAAATCAGGAAATGACAATTGATCTTACCTCAATCATCACACTCTCTTTGAAGATAAGGGGCGATATGAATACCCAGAAGACATCATAAAGAAAAGCACAAACAAGAAGCGCTGAAGCAACCTGACAAGGAAAAATGTGTCAGAAAGGATATAAACTTCAAACAGAAGAGTTTTGTGCTAGTTCATTATACCTTGATATTTGGTAATTGAGCCATCTGCAGCACTGCAATTATTAAACAAACACCCTGCCACATATCAAAAAAGAAATCATTTGGTGATTGAAGGAAGCAAGGAACTGCATCTGACAGATGCATCCAGAGGTACACTACCTATCAATGTCAATGTTACAGAATTTCCATAAACCAAGAAATCCAAGCAGCGCTACCAGTATAGTAGATTAATAATGGATGCTTTGAATGAAATGCTAGTATCTGAAACCAATAATTGCTGGTTTGTTGATTAATAATTGCCTAGAAAAGGCCTGTGTTTATGGACCAATCAAAGTGGAATCGACTCTCTTTTGGGGGATAACCACTTACTGCAGAAGAACAAATCATGGAATGTTCCTTTGAGTTATGTTCTGAGAGGCTACTAAAGGCATTTTGTGCAGCCAATGCTCATTTAGAATCACCCAGTTAACCTATGAAAGTTGTGCGTATTTCATGTATGTACACAGATTGATTATAATAGGGAAAATCCATTCCACCTCCTGGAAGCTAAGATGGAAGGTTCTCTCCAATAATAATTCAAAATGTCATTTTTATATTCTTGAGATACAAAAGTTCATTTATCCACTATTTCATCCAAATTGACAGATGTATGCATATGAGAATGTTCAAAAAATTAGTCTCATATTGGTATGTACACCACATGTGGTGGTCAAATTATATACAAGTGGGCTCTTACATGTAAGGCTGGGCTTTTAGATTAATAACTACTACTATATGTGGGTGACCTCCCCGTTATCTCCTCAATAATCTGGTACTAGAGTAAATGGTTCAACTGGGATCAAGTGCAGTTATGCTCCCATGGATGTCATTCGTCTACCATCAAGTTTCCAATGAGCTCTTATCTCTCACACTGTGACCTCCAATGGTAAGAGGTGGTTTCTTAATTGATAATACACTTGAAGGGTGGCTAGTTGAAGGAGTATACCTAATATGTGGCTAGTTGAAGGAGTATACCTAATATAGTGGATTCTTATATGAGAGGGAGATTATTCTGTGCATACAAGAACGTTTAGAAAATTAATCCCACATTGAATATGTTCACCACACATTTGTAGTAGTTATATATAAGTGGATGGATCTTAACCATAACCCTAGGTTTTTGGGTTAATAGTTCCCACTCACTTGTATATTTTACCTCCACTTTACCTCCCCAACAATAGAGAAGCACAAAAAGAAAAGAGAGATTCTAAACATCAAGAAGTAGTATTTTACAAGATTTCTTAAGAAATCAAATTTTATGACAATTCTTGGTAGCATTGTTAATAAAACAGGCTGAAATTCTTACATCATTTGAATTGGAAGAATTGAAGATGAGAAAGAAAGCAGGTGAAGAGATGCCCTGCTATTTTTAGAATTGTACTGCGTAACCCAACATTGGAACAACCACAATTTTGTAGCTTGCATAACCAACCCCAACACTCTCAAATCAGATCTATAAAAGACTAACAAAAATAGTTCATCTCCCTCCAACTTCTCTCTCCCCTCAGAATCTAATCCCAACGTATGAATCTAAAACAAAATTAAATTATATTGTCAAGAATAGTATAAGTTATGCTACCCAAAAGAAAGCATATCGTAAGAAAAATTTATGAATAATTTGCAATGCAAGAGAATATATGTGAAAAGGAGAATCAATGGATGTCTTACTAAAATATCCTGGCCTATCCAGGCATGGGCTGATCGCTGATGAGTAGCCCAAACAATGGAAAATGCCGCACAGAATGGTAACACTACAATAGAGAGAATAGTCACATCACCCACTACAGGGAGAGTTACTGTAGCCTTCGCACAACCTCTAAACATTCTGATTAAGAGATTATTGAGTAAGCGATTGGTAGGAAGTTTCAAGGTACAACGTACAAACAATGAGAAAACAGACTGAAATGTGTCAAAACTACCTTGAAATAAGCGAAACCATCACAAAATGCATTCCCTGCAAAGTACAGAACCAATCATTAAAAGAAGCTCCAGAAGTAATCACTCTTGTGGTACAAGTCCAATAGAAAAAATCAATTTAAATCTTTATACCTCTGTACTGCCAATGCAGAACATCACGATTAGCAACTTTATGAACCATTTTGACATAAAAAAATACAGCAGCATCAGAAAAACAGACGCCCCTACTATGAAAATTATAGCCCCTATAGTGGTAATTTGCAAAATTTCTTTTTCTGTATCTTCCATGGTGTTTGCAATGGCCCTAGCCTGATCCCTTCCCTACGATGACATAAAAAATGAAATTGATGTGATGTCGTCCATAATATTCCAAAAATATAACCAAGAAAATGCTTTCTTTTACAATACATCAAAAAGAAATGGTAAAAAGTAAACAAGAAAAGCCCCATTTGCATGGACATTGAATTTTAAATGCAAATAGCAACCATAAATCTTATTCTCAATTTACAAGCAAAGGATAGCCAAACAAATATGCATGAAATCATATCAATCGAAACAAGAATATGTTTTGATGAACAATTCAAAAAGTACCACTTGAGAAGGAACAACAAAATATGCTTAAAACACCCATAATTCAATCATTTATCACATACTGAAGTCAATATTGCTTTTAAATGAAAATGTTAAGCCTCTTCAAACAAATTGTTAAAATATTGCAAGTTTTATTTACAGCCTATGACTCAACCAGTTCACGCAAATATTGCAGCTATTACTTCTTCTATTGGCTAGTTTACTTATACGAAAAAAATTATTGAAGCATCTATAATGGAGCCAAACAAGAAATTCAATATTTTATTATCAAGCTGGGTTAATAGTTTCCATTTCTAATTCAAAAAATAGTAATAGAAGGATTACACTACTTTATTCAGTTATCTTTTGAGTATTTGAGTTGTTTAAACAAGGACCATATATTAGAAGAGTTATTTGGTTTATTTAGCATCTTTTTGAGCATTTTAGTTAGAAAGGGAGTGATTTAGATTTATTTATTCCCTATTTTTATAGGCTGAAAACAATCTATAAGAACTTGTTTCTTATGTATTTCTCAGATTGGATGAATTAATAATTTAAAAAAAAATATTCCCCCTCCAAATCTAGCTTCTCACTTCTTCTTCCTCTTCTCATGAAAACGAACTTATTAATAGTTTTTACGATGACACAAAACCTTGAATAGCAGTCCTAAACTACATCTCTACACTAATTTCTCGCAGTAAAAATTCTGCTAAGCTTTGACAAATAACACATCATCATGTCTATATGATATAGTGTCAAAACGTAAAGGCAATCAAAAACTAGAAGTCGACAAAGTTGACCAAAGATCAAACAAAGTACAGGGAACAGATTTTTTAGATGGCCCAGCCAACATAAGAAATACAATTGCCATGATAAAGAATTCAAAGAAAATGAATATAAACAAATGAAATATTTATTAAATGAGGTAAGATGACACAGTACATCAGTCAAATGTTCAAGCTATAGTAAACTGCAATGAGAGTGTTAAATATGTTAATAAATCACCATTTCAAGGTTCATAAGCTTCACTATTTAATACAAAGCTAAAAAAAATTCACTCGGCATAAAGAAACCACTTAGCATGTGAATGTCATATAAAATTCTAAATTTCACAACTTTACTTAATCATGCAGTACTGTCCAAATATTCATGCTCACAAATAGGTAAGGTATCACATTGAGTAAACCTTTCGAGTTAACTCATCATAGCGCTCATCAACCTGCTCATAGGAGACAATGTCAGACCAAATAGAGGCAAAAATGACAGTTGCAACAGCTATTAACCATAGAAAGGCAGCTGAAGAGTCCACAATTGGTCGAATGGGTGAATATAATTGAACCTTCACTGCGCAACAAGAAACATTATCAGAAGCTAAAAAAGTGTAAAGTCCAAAATAGTAGTGTTCTAGCACTATGTTAATGCAAAGTTGACACAATAATATAGCTTTGTAAATGCTTATAAGCATTTGCATGTCTTTTCTAAAACACTGCTGAAAGAAGTCTATGATTTCATTTAATAAAAACGTTGCTAATATTACGAATTACCATCTGTTGCATGATATGCTATGCTTTTATTTCATATTGTGTTGAATGCAACAGACCTCAGAGCAGCATGGCTTCTTTGAACATAAGAGAATGTTAGAATGGTTGGAAATTTTAAAATACAACGACCTACACAACTAGTAGATAGTAGTTATCAGAAGAACGTGGACATCTGAAATAATACTTAATGCTATTGATATTCAATAATAATTCCTTTTTTAACCTTAATCATGGAAGGACAAATTCCACAACATGGCAAAGCAATCTCAAGGCCTCTAGAGTGGTGATAAACTACATGGGGAAATAATTTTTCCCTTTGGTTTGAAAGTAGAATTATAGGTATATTCAACGATATTGATCCAGCATTTAGTAGTAATAGCGCCTAAGTAAAATTATGGCACATCCTCCCCCCTTCCCCCCACTCCATCCTCCTGTTATAAGTTCATAAAAGAAAACCAATTAGATCAATAAACACAGAAGAAACAAATAAAAATATATGGTTAAAAAGTAAGATTCCGCACCCTTTGAAATTGGTAAACACAATACAAAAGTAGCAGTAACTGATTACACTCCATTAAAACTAGCTATTAATTATTTTAAAAGCAATATCTATTATGTTCCCTTAGAATTCCTTTCTAACCAATGACTAATATACTTAAAAAGGAATAGTCTCCTTAAAAATAGGAAGCATTTTAACTAATAAATGTACGCTTTCTAAAAAGTCCTGCTACACATCGTCAATTATTGACCAATAAATTAATCAATCATGATCTAAAACTTTAATTTACTAAATTATCGAGAAGATTAAATTTTAATCCACTAGATAATTTGTTGAGCTAAAGCTATAAACTATGATTTGCCAATTTATTGATCCATTAATGAGGAAGCATAGAATTTTTCATTTATAAAATTATTTGTGCCGCTCAAAGAACTATTCAAGTTTAGTCACTGATAAGACCTATATATTATAGCAAAAGAGTAAACCAAAATTGGGTAATATTTATAAGCCATCAAACTAGCAACATTAGGCCTCGTATTGTTGAAGTATATTTTGAGAATATTTGAAGTTTTTTTGAGATAGAAAGAGGAAGAAATATATTTACTATTATGATGTGAAATAAAATTATTTTATTATTAAACATTATGTTGAATGTAAAATAAAATTAATTTTTTTATTTAAGAATGTGTGAGAAGTGAAATAAAGTTAAATTTTTAAGATTGAGATTTATGTAGAATGTAAAATAAAATTAATATTTAATATAAATTTATGTACGATATAAAATAAATATAAATTATTAATGAAAATAATTTTAGAGAAGTTTGGTTTTTTTTTTGTTCCCAACCAACCAAAGCCTTAAAATCTTATGAGCAATACTACTAAAACATCTGATTGAGAGAAATATATATATTTTAGGTTCGATTTTAATAATGGATGCTATATTCTCACAACTTACTGTTGTCACCATTAGCCAAGGATTCCTTAAATTCATCTCCGGCTGATTTTGGTATCATTATGATAGGAATCGTAATATTGATGGTAGAATCATTTCCATTGCACACCATCTTATAAAGCTCTGCAACAAAGAAGGTGAATAAAAGGTCAAGATACACCAAAAATTGCTTATGGTATAGTTAAATGAGTTTTGAAAGACAAAAGGTTTTGAAAACCAACTTACAACCTTCATTATCATTAATCACCATCAAGCCTAATGCTCCGCCAGACTGCGCAATCTTTGCCTTATTGGTGAAGCCACAATCACCGCGGGTAGCAATTGCAACAGAACCTAATAACTGGCAGAAGTATAGCTTTAATAATCCATCTCACCTCTATCATTATTAGTAATACATTATGATCAGTGATCATATGGAAGATCACTGATGAAGGGTTTTGGTCATTGTGGTTGTCTCTTCAATGAAGGCACAAAGGCTCATATGCTAGGTGACTTCTCATTGATGGAATTAACGAGAAGGGATTCTCTTTCCCTCTCTCTCTCTCTCAGTGTTTTCACACTAGCAAGAGGACGAAGAACAAGAGCAAATGAAGAAATGGAGAAGAAGAAATTTCTATTTCACAAAACTTAATTAAGTTACATAATTAATCCCCTTTATATGAGGGGATTATATTGAAGCATGGAAGACTGGTTCCTAGACTATATCCTTGCTTTATCCCATTATGCCCTGTACAATTGGCAAAGAAAGGCAATCCAATTTTAGCCATCCTTTAGAGTGCTTCCCTGCAAGTCAGCATATCACTTTCAGTCCAATCCTTAGCTGAAACGTGTGACCTTTTGGAGTTGACCATCATGTGGCCCTTCAAAGTCAGTCATGATGAGCCCTCAAGAAGGCATGTCATTCTCAAGTTGAGGATACTTCATGAATTCACTCCAGTCTCAAGCTTTGATTTGTCAAGGGATTGCATCCCCATTTATCAGGCCTTCTATCTTGAAGATTTCTTCCTTAAGAATACTCTTCTTGAGGATTTAAATATACTCGACAAACCACATCAAGGAAACCTTTAAACTTACTTTGGGAAGTTTGTCGAGGAAAAGTCTTCATACATAGGAGAGTTTCTTGAGGAAGTTCTTTATGCTTTGTTGAAAATGGATGGCCTTTATAGTTCCCTGAAGTTTGCTTCTTTAGGAGGTGTTCAAAAGAGAATAAGATGCTGGTAGTTGAAGTATTTTAGCTTGATTCCTAGATCACACTCCCCCCAATTAAGAAGGTCATATACCCTTTGAGTTACCAAGTAAGGAAACTCGATGGTTGCCTTTTCTACCAAAAATATTGAGCCAAAGATGGTAGCTAGCCATTCTTGCAAACGTGGAAGCTTTCTTTGACCTAGAATCAGGTAGCTTCCATTTCATGCACAAGGATGGCACCTTCCTCGAGCTTGTTATCTTGTCCCATCTCCAAGGAGCTATGAAGCAGTCTAACATATCAATTTTTATTTTTTTTAAATAAAAAATTTAATACTTATCTGATACTTTTCGATACTTCTAATTAGAGAAATATATTGAACTAATTGGTTTGACCCACACAATTAAAAGAAGTCCATACATAAAAGATGGCCCATTCTTTCATTTGACAATTAACGACAGGAGAGTGGCATGTCATGTTCACACAATTGAGAAAGCAGAGAGCTTCATGCATGCTAAAGTTTCAGTAGCAGAATGAGATCTCACATTAACAAACTAGTGATGTGCAAATAAACCCAAAGAACCGAGATCTGACCCAAAACCGAACTGAACCAATTAATTTGATTTGGTTTGAGTTTGGTTCCAAATTTATTTCAATCGGTTTTCAGTTTTATTGTTCAGATAAATTGAAACCGACCTAAACCAGACTAATTGTTGACCATTGAATATTGTATGGTTAATTAATTATAGTCCTTTAACGTAAAGATTAATATTTGCTTTTTTTGGTATGAGTTGTTATAAATTTAAGATTGAAATTTATAATTTTAGCTATTCAAGGGAAATTATTTGATTTTAGATTGTTTGTTATTATATATTTTATATTATTACGAAGGAAAATTATGTTTTAAACATAGAATCGGACTCGAACAGAAACTGAATTGAAAATTTTGGTTTGGGTTCAGTTCGAGTCCAGTAGACTCAATTTAGTTCTGATTCCTGAAACCATAAAACCAAGTTTAGTTGGTTTAATTCTAGTTTCTCATAGTACCGAATCAAACTAATCTGAGTTGCACCCCTTTCACAAACTATTGCTTCATCTAGTTCTACCAACCCTTTTTTGCAATCTCACAGATATTAGTGACGCTACTATTTTTCTATTATAGTTAACATTTAGTTAGACCCTTTTGTCAAATGACAATCACACTTCTTAACTTCTCTGCCTCAGTTAAGCTTGTATATATATGTATATATATATATATATATATATATATATATAGATATACAGATACGTTAGAATACAACAAATATATATGTATATATTTGTTGTATTCTGACTTATGTGTACACTATTTTTTATAGTTGCCACATGCCTCATAGCTTGATGGAGCTTGTACAACGTTGTCATATGTATGGTAGTTTCTATATACGCCTTTCAACATCTTTGAGTAGTATGCCACCTATCGGCCTTCCTACATCAAAAGTGTTTTGATTGCAGATCCCCACGCATCTGACTCCAACTAGAATGATTGTAGTTAGACAAAACTAACATTGGTGCCTCACAAATCTTCCTTTTCAACATAGTGTTTTTGCTCTCATATAAAGGGTTGGATTTGAGGTCATGGAGTTGTGAGGCTGTGACGAACAAGCCTCGCATAAGCCTTCTAACATGCCAACATGCTCCAAAGAAGCTAAGCACATTGGGCATATTCCACAAATTCAACCATTCTAAGATAGCCTTAATCTTCTCATAATCAATCCGAATCTCTCCTTTGCTTACATTGAAACCAAGTACAAGAAGGATTCTTTCTCAAAGTTATACTTATTCTCTTTCAATTGTAGGATTGGTATTGATGATCGTCTACTGGACGAGCAAGTTCAGTTTCCAAATGCCTTATAGATTAATGGACCTTGTACAACTCTTTGTCAAACATAAAGAAGTTCCTCTACACTCCTTGCAACATCTCAGAGTAGTATGCCACCTATTGACATTCCTGCATCAAGAATGTAACCCCAATGCATTTGGCTCGAACTGGAATGGTTGTTGTAGGTTAGGGTCGGACCAACATTGATGCTTCACAAATCTTCTTCTTCAACATCATATTTTTGCTCACCAATTTGCCTTTTACTTGGACTTGGACAATGGAGAGATTTTCTCGAGCTGGAGCCTTTACTTGTAGACCTATGTCTTTCTCCTTTGAAATTTCTATCAGAGAAAGGGTAAGAGTTACTTGTCACAAGGACCGAAGTTAGTGGTAGGTGTCAGCAGCACTGGTGATGTGTTTTTTCTAGTCATTTGTTGTATAAAACTTTAAGGGAAAAGTAGTTGGTAAATGCCTTTTTCCTTGAAGGTCAAGTAAATTTTTTTCCTTGAAAGTTAAGGGAATGTTTTTTTGAGCATTTAACTTGTCAAGATATTTTGCAATGCATATTGTACTTGTCTACATTGGGATTGTAATTGTAAAGGAGGTGCTTTAGGAGAAGGCACTAGCATGTTTAGCTGGCTTCTTTAGGAAAATCCCCTTCGAGAAGAGAGGCCACTACAATTCATGTTGTGTTTTTCTATTCTACCATCATCGCAAACAAATCAGACTGGCCCACCCCTTTTGCTGGGAATACTTCAATCCCATGGAGATGCTGCTATGAAGTCCAGCAGTGCACTTAATATGTATAATGATGTCATCAAGGGATACAGTGAGTAAGAGAGCTTGTCGACAAGACACGTTGTATGTTACTGGACAGAAAGACTTTAACATTGGCACATACCTTGCCATCTCCTTCATGGATCCTTCGTGAAACTGACAATTTAGAATTCTATCTACAAGAGGTGCTTGAACTGCTTTTATTTGGTACCTTTGTCATAGCTTCAAGGTATGTATTCTACTATGTTAGGGCATTAGTTTCGGAGAGTAGACTTGACTATATGTGCCATATGTGTCCTAGCCATGTGTGGAGAAGTACATTTCTAGTCGGTCAGTCCTCATGCTGACCTCTACATTGACTGAGCCATCGAAGAAAGGCAGGACGGTTTTGGCTTCAACAAAGAATGCTCATATCCTCTTCTCTATGAAAACAAAAGAAGGAGATTTTGGTTTGAGAACTCCTGAGATCCCGTGGAGTGAGAAGGACAGATAAAATCCTTTCTTCTAGACCTTTCAACTTCTCGGATCAGTGTCAATGATGATGCTGCCACCTGGAGATACATCATCTCCAACTACCTCTACAGCTAGTACAATATCACATCTAAGTGTCAAGTAGCATTTAGCAAGAGACATTCTTCCTTCTACCATCTCTATAGTTGTGGAGGAAGGATGGTTATGCCTTGTAAGCTCTTTGAAGCTTTGATCTGGTTTCTTTGTAGACACTTTTAATTTTAAATAGTTAAGGATATGTTCTTTGATACCAACTTAATATATAATCTCCACGTAGAAGTTCATGGATGCAAGGGTTTTGGTAGCTATGGTGTGCTCTCTGGCAAAGGCACAAAGAAACAAAGACATGAAGAGTAAAACTAATTACATGGGATTAATAACAAAGGTCAAACTAAAATAAAGATGCGTTTTAGATATCTGTATTTGATCATTGAGAAACTTGGAATATACTTGCCTTAGAGGATGATTTAGAGCAGGAACTGAGTGGATGTGCAAGCACAGCAGGCAGTTTTACTGCTTTTGATATGTCGCTAGGCAACATGGCACCAAATCTAGCACTTACACCAACTATGTCGGTCTTTGCAGCACCATTCACCCAGCTTCTTATCTTGACCTGAGATAAAGGACTCATTTCAAATTGGGAAATGATGCGCACCCTAGCTTCTCTCTGAATATACTGATGCATATATATCACTGTTTAGTTTACAGAAATCAGAAGATGCAACTGTTTGAGTAAGCGCTAATGACATGCATGAGTGCCTAAGAAAATGATACATGTTTTATGACTTCAAGGAAAAATGAGGTAGTCATTTTTCAAGTAGTTCAGCTCAAACTAAAGTAAATTTGCACAGATCAGTTAATATTGCAATTGATGATGATAACTTGAATACATGGGAAATTAAACAATACAACAACAACAACAACAACAACCAAGCCTTAATCCCACTAGGTGGGGTCGGCTACATGAATCCTTTGTTTCCATTGCGCTCTATCAGTTACCAAATTCTTATCTAAGTTTAAGTAATTAAGATCACTCCTTATAGTTTCTTGCCATGTCTTCTTTGGTCTCCCTCTTCCTCTTTGTACATGGGCAAAATCCAATAACTCAATTTTTCTAACTGGAGCTTCAATTGGCCTACGATTTAGATGTCCAAACCATCGAAGCCGACTTTCTCTAAGTTTATCCTCAATTGGTGCAACACCAACTTTCTTTCGGATATACTCATTTCTCATTCTATCCTTTCGTGTATATCCACACATCCATCTTAACATTCTCATTTCTGCAACATTTATTTTATTTGTATGTTTCTTCTTTGCAGGCCAGCATTCAGCACCATATATCATCGCTGGTCTTATTACAGTTTTATAAAATTTACCCTTAATTTTGGATGGAATTTTTCTATCGCATAACACACCAGAAGCATTTCTCCATTTTACCCAGCCTGCTTG
>JAEMOT010000295.1:205114-235136 GCA_019297695.1 Apostasia ramifera
ATATTTCTCCCACTTATCATTATTTTTATTTTTAAACCAATCTCTATAACAAATCTTCTTCTCCTTAATTTTTTCTTGTACATCATCTTTCCACCACCAAGTATCTTTATTATTTGGAATCATTCCTTTGGATTCTCCCAACACATCCTTTGCCACCTTACGGATACAGTTAGCAACTGTCAACCACATAAGATCAGTTTCCCCGTTAATATTCCATTGCCCAAGTTCTAGAACCTTCTTCTTAAATATACATTTATTCTCATTCTTTAGATTCCACCATCGAGTCCGAGGATAGGATTTTGACTTATTATTTCTTCTCAAATACTTTACCTCGGAATCTAAAACCATTAATCGATGTTGGGTAGTCAAACATTCACTTGGAATGACTTTACAATTTTTACAATCCAAGCGATCTCGTTTCCTTATAAGAAAATAATCAATCTGAGTTCTTGAAATTCCATTCTTGTATGTAATAACATGCTCCTCTCTCTTCTTGAATAAAGTATTAGCAATTACAAGATCATATGCTGAAGAAAACTCTAAAATAGTTTTACCCTCCTCATTTATCTCTCCAAAACCATATCCACCATGTATATTATTAAATTCCTCAGCAACACGTCCAACATGTCCATTTAAATCTCCTCCAATAAATAATCTTTCCTCCTGAGGTATCTCTTGTATTAACTCTTCTAAATCATTCCAAAATTTTTCCTTTGTGCATGGGAAATTAAACAATACTGCATTAAATCGTTCTGTCTTAGTTAACTTACATGGGAATGTTGTGGGAACCCTAGATACAGGAATATAACTAGTTTTCCTTTCATTTATACCCTCAGCAAAGAACAATTGGTGAGGCTACCAAACTAACAGTGCATCCTTCTAGTCAGAATCTTAAAGAAAAACAGAAAGAGAATCCCAGAGCCATTCTACTGGTCACAATAAGCAGAAAATTCCCATCAAAGTTTTCGCATAGTAAACACAGACTAGCTTTCTGTTTGATATGCGTTCTGCAGTTGCCCCATAGGCTTTATGAGAATCAGTTGAACAAATTGACTGCAGATAACTCATTTATACAGAAGTAGGGCTAGGAAATTTACTTTTAACAAAGAAATCAAAGTATTGCTTCAACTATTTGCTTAGTTAGCTCGAGGATTCTTGAAGAGTCTTGAAATTTTTGACACTTCACACTGGTAGCACGAAGCCATCTCATGTCCAAACTAACATCTCCGATCAATATGAAACGATTCTCCTTCTTTCCATTGAATCACTGGATAAGCAAAACAATGAAACGATACCTACCTAGCCAGCGATAGATTTCCAACAGCTAAAAGAAAAACAGAAAATTGGAAGAAGTAAAAACCTATCTCGTCCAAACCTAACCATCGTTGAGTGCGGTGCGCTTACCAGCTGGTACGTGTTGTTACAGCCCGGTGAACTGGGGCCGTCTACGTTGTCAAGGGTGACGCCGTCGCCGGCTACAATGGCAATGTAGCAGGAGAAGAAGACAAAGGCGGCACATAGAAACGCCGGCAGCCGGGGAGTAGGAGGAGGCAGAGAAGGATTTCCCATTACCACCATCGAAGGTAGGACACCCAGTCCTCCCAGCCGCACAAAAACCTGATGCTCTTGCTGCAAATGGATGCCGATGATTGACGGTGGCGCTTCTGTCCCAATTCGTCCTCTCTTCCCTCAAATCTCCGGGTTCTTTCCTTCCTTTCCTGGCTTCACGGCAAGCCCCGCACACGGTCTCCTTTGGAATATCGAGCGATCAAGATCTGCTGGTGCCGAGGTGACGATTTGCTCGCTGCCGTAAATAGAGAAAGGAAAGAACGAGCGAGAGCCGGGATTTCAGTTCCCATGTCCGCTGGATCCTGTTCGAGCGGACCGTTAGATAGAGTCGTACGGGCCAAATATTTTTTTGAAATATTTTTTAAAAATATTTTTTAATTTTTTAAAAAAAAAAATTTTTTAAATATTACGGGACGATTGTGCCCTGCGATCTTTAAATTACTAATAATTCCCTGCAGTTCGTGTCATATGAGTTGATTTCCAGCGAATTTTGGTTAAATTTGAAATTAAAATTTTTAATTTTAAGTTAAACTTATATTATAGTGGGCTTAATTATAAATTATATTTTTACAAAAATATCTACTATATATATTAAGTATATTATAATATAATATTATAAATTATTTTTAAATTTTATATACGCATTTATAGTATTATTTTTTATATAAATTATTATAATATAATTATATATAAATTTTCAAATTATATTTTAAAATATTATAAATATGGACATTTATACATACTAATTTGGATTTCAATTGAATTAATATATTTAAACTGTCTATAGTTTAACTATAATGATAGGTGAGTTCTTCTTTTTTATAAAATCTTCTTTTAGGTCATCATTTTTTTAACATTTTATCATTAAAACTTTTATAATTTAACTGTATAAACTAAAACACAGACTTGATCTACGGTCCTGATTGTCAAATATTTGCGCAATCCAACCTGAATTGACCTCTAATCCATTTACCATAACTTGTAAGTTATAAAAATTGATTATTTCCATGTTCATACATTTACTTAATATATACAATCATACATTTTAATTAAAATTACTTCAACATTTTTTATTAAGGACAAGTTTTGTTAAGCGAGTCATTGATAAGCCATAATCAAGTTGATCCGCCAACTGAAATTTAAATCTTTAACATGAGTCGATGAGTTATGAACAAATGAAGTCTATGGACCCAACGCTATATAAAACTAATGCCTTTCCCATTAACTCGGGATTAGGGGTGGCATTGAGTCGATTTCAAGCGAGACAGGCTTAACTTGAAATTCAAAATTTTCGATTTCAAGTTGAATTTAATTAAAACCTTCTAAAATTCTTTTAATTTCAAGCTAAATAGAACCCGATAATAAGCAATATTATTTTGAGCTAAATTCTTATATATATATTTAAAAAAATTCACATCCATCACTTTTGAAAAAACCTTTTTTAGAAGTAGCAATTCTTAAATCAATTCTTTACGGGTGATACCGCTAAGTCAAATATTTATAATACCCCCTATTTTATAAAGAGTATCTCCAATTTAATTTCTATTTAAAGTTATCATCAATAAATATTAAACTCAAGGGGCATCATATATAAATAATTAACTTAAAAGATGTCACTATTAAAAAGCTTGTTTAAGAATCACATATAAATTTCCCATATTTTTCATAATATTTTTTTACATAAAATATTATAACATATTTGCATAAAAAAATATCTCAACTATATTTTAAAAAAATTCTAAATATACATGCTCATACACGTATCAAATCAATTACAAGTTAAAAAATAAATTTTTTATCAAACTAACTTTGGACCAAAATAAAATTAAGATAATTTCAAATTACACAAAATTCAAGGGAATTTCAAACAAATTTCAATTTTCACATAAAATTATCACCCTACTCAAGCCCGCTAGGCATTCCAATAAAAAATTATCATATAGTCACTTTAGTACAGTACAAAATTCATGACATACTTTGTAAGAGAGTATTTGGTTCAATGTTATCTTGATGTTATGTTATGTTATCTAGAAAAGACAATTATTTGATTTAATAACATCTACAAATAATTTTCTATTAGATTATAAAATTATTAGTCAAAAGATAACATCTAAATGTCATGACATATAGATTACATAACATAACACCAAAATAACAACGAACCAAACGCCCCCTAACTCTCATATTTCAAATTTTAAATTCAACTAAAATTCATGTGTGATATTTATGTAACAATAATATCACATTGATAAAAATATTTTTTTGCTTATATGATCCTAATACTACATATGAATCTTTAATTAAATTTAAAACTTGAGATAATTTATTAGGGGATAAAATTGACGCAATATTCACGTGCATTACTCAACAAAATTCACAATGACTCAAGAGTCAAGACCAAAAAAATTATTGAGTTCGAACATATTTGTCTGCCAATAAGGCGAAGCCATGTGGATTAGCGAACCCCATTTCACAGATAACACCACAAATAGCATCAAGTTAAAGAACAACTGAATGAATCGTTCAGCTGGCCAACTAAACACAATGATCAAATGATCAGATAGTCTAGTCAATCAACTAGACCATCAATCTGCTCAAATCAAAATATACGTTTGGCCATCACACTACTAAATATTAAATATTAATCCAAAAAAGTAAACATAACTTAAAATTCAAAAAAATATAATTACATGTAACGCTTACTTTTACGCATAAACACCTATTTGATTTTAAGTAATACCCACTTTTCTTGGATGAATACCTACTTGATCTAATAACCAAACGAATTGTCCAATCAAAGCAAACAAGCGGGTCCGATTGGCTACCAAACTGCCTAGTCAGCCGATCGAACTGTCCATTTAGCCATTCAACAACTTAATACTGTTTCCAGCACTATACGCAAAGCAAGACCCACTCATCCACGTAACTCTACGCTATTGGCAAACAAATACCTGACATGATGAAGTGTTCGAACCAAATAATTTTTCACCGAAACCAAATATTTACAACTTACACAATGTAGAACATCACTCAAGTCTTCTCTAAAGGGGTGCATCAAATTATAAAATGATTCATGTAAATTTGAGAAGTCGAACATGCAAATATACAAATTTTTTGTGAGATTTACAAAGGTCGTAATATTATCAAATTTATTTATGAGGAAAGTGTTCGATCCCAACTACAAAGCACATGCAGATAGTGCTGATCTTCCCCAGTATACACAATATTAACTATAATCCAAACAAACATAATTGCAACATGTAACCATCTTGCAATAAAATAACACCAAACCAACCACTTATTACAAAATAGATAAGAAAATAACCACAAACATTTAATTAATATTAACAGATATTTCATTGAACCAAAAGCCCCTTATTTTTTTAAACATAAAAGGGATAATATTATGATCAGAGAGAAAATTACATGTGTTTTCAAGTCAACAAAAAAACCCTCTTCACTATGCATAATTGCGACTTATGAATAATTTTTGACTTTGTGAAACAAACATTAAAAAGTTAATATAATTAACTTTGAGACTCAAATTGATGCAAAACAACCGAGGCTGATACCAAAAGAAAATCAACGTAACAAAAAATCTCCAGAAAATTAAAAAATCACTCATCCATGATAAAAGCTAGGTATGTGTCTGTGTGTGCGCGCGCCTATATATATGTGATGACAAAAAGCAGGATATATAACCTGCAATGCTATATACTAATATGCAGAATTATAATGAATTATACATTTGCAGATGATCAAGATGATAAAGAGAATTATTTCTTGCATAAGGCCGCGGTTCTTGTAACTGTGGAAACTCCGTCAACAAATTTGGTACGAAACAATACATTTGCATTGTTGAACATTCCTTCCTTCAAAGATACCACAATGAACTGCAAAAATGTTAGAATATGTAAACCAAATTCTCATGATAATAGAGCAACTTAGGATAAAAAGCAATTCTAGAGAGAAAAATACTTGCGTGCGAAATAAACATTTCATAACAATAAATATGACGCATTACCTATCCACCATCTATATCACACTTATGCCTACCAGGATATTTTTATAGCTAAAAACAAATTGCTAGTACAACAACAATCAAGCTTTTATTCCATTAAGGGGTTTATTTCCATTTTATTTCATCAAATAATAATGTGTTGTTGTCGGGTCTCATGTTCTGAATGAGAAACACGAAAGGTTGTGTTAGGCAGTCAACAGCCAGCATAAAATTTATCGAACAAACATGGCATAAACTCTTTAAAAAATTGCGTTAAAACTAAGTTATTCCCTAAAAGTGATGCACCGTATTGCCTGAATACGGTAAAAAATATACAAGAGCCGCTACATCGATGCGAGTGTAGTGACAAGTGAGTAAACATTCCCACATCATGGATGGATGTGAGTAACAAAATTAGTCCATAACTAACACTAGAATTCAAAATACTAGAATAAGACTAAGTACTTGGAATATAAATACTTTAACAGAGAAGTTAATAAAGTTGGTGAATATTATGATACATATGAGAATTAATATTCTGTATATACAATAAACAAAATGGGCGAGAGAGCTAAATAAATTGATAACATAAGCTTCAAACTTTGGTACTCTGGTAAGAATAACACTAAAAATGTGGTGGGTATAATACTAGACAGAAAGATAATGTAATGGAAACTAAGAAAAGTGAAGAAAAAATTATATCTTTAAAAATTGAGATCAATGGGATGATTAATGACATTATAAATATTTTAAGCTCCCAAGTAGATTTAGACGCAAGTACAAAGAAAAACATTTGGAATGATTTAGAAAAATTTATACAAAAGATACCTCAAGAGAAAAGGATATGTATTGGAGGAGATTTAAATGAACAAGGTGGATGTGTTGCTCAGAAAATTTATAGCATCCACAATTGGTATGACTTTCGACAAACTAATGGAAGAGTAAAACTATTTTGGAGTTCTTTTACGCATATGATTTTATAATTGCTAATACTTTATTTTTAAAAAAATGAATATATTATCAGTTACAATACTGAGTCTTCCAGATTGCAGATTGATAATTTTTTTTTAAAGAAAACGAGATCACTTAGAGTGGAAAGATTATAAAATTATCACAAGTGAATGTTTAATTAACCAACATTGATTAATAGTCTTAGACCTCAAAATGAAAAGCAGGAAAAGAAATAGTAAATTGAAACAATGTTCTCGAGCTCGGTGGAAACCGGAGAATAAGAATAATAATATCTTTAGGAGAAAAGTTATAGAACCTGGATAGTGGGACATTAAGGGGGAAACTGATCCTATGTAGTTAACAGTTGCGAACTGCATACGCAAGGTGCCGAATGAGATGCCAAGAGAATCTAAAAGAAAATTTCATAATAACAAAAATGTAGGGCAATGAAAAAACTAAAAAGAAGAAGATATGCTATAAAAATCAGTATAAATGTAAGAACAAAAAGAATTATGAGAAATACAAAATAACCCGACAAAAATCAAAGAAAGTAATCGGTGTTACAAAAAAATATGATGTTTGAGGACTTGTGTTAAAAAAATTCACTTAAACTTAGAAGTAAATTCTACAGAATAATTATAAAACAAGAAATATTGTTGGTGCAAAATACTAGCCCACAAAGAAAAATTACACAAGTAAAATAAGTATCGCAGATAAAAAGATGCTTAGGTAGATAAGTGAACATACACAAAAATAATAATGAGAAATACTATCCACAAAAAGATTATAATAGCCTCAATTGAGGATAAGCTCAGGGAGAGTTGACTAATATAGTTTGGACATATAAACTGTAGTCCAATAGAATCTCTAATAAGAAAAATTAAGTTACTGAATTTTTTCTATATTAAAAAAAAAGAGGAAGATCAAATAAGACAATGAAAAACAATCACATATTTAAAAATAAATGAGGACTTGTTATTTGATAAGGCTCAACAAAAACAATGGACTCATACAGCTGACCTCACCTAGTAACATAAAGGCTTGATTATTGTTGTTGTTGTTACACTCTATTAAATAATAGCTTCTTAGCTCTAGGCAACATCATTTTCTATAATTTATTGTCATGTTTTTTTCAATTTTTCTCCTTTAATTTTACATGAATAAGAATTGATGACACAACTCTACTTATTTGAGCTTTTATTAGCTTACGACATATATCTCCAAATTACCTAAGCTTATTCTTAATTAAGGCTACTCTAATATTTTCACAAATGTACTCATTTCTCATATTACTCTTTTTTATATACACCCTCATTCTTAGCATCCTCATTTTTAACGAATTACATATACATTTCAAAAAGTACCCAAGTCAATCTATTATCAAAAAGCCCAAACCTGAAAGGAAAACTAAATATATCGTCTCACAAAGGTGCATTATCCTAAAGTTCAGTTGAGCACAATGCTTTGACAGATTACGACCAGGCCATATACAAAAAGGCCACAAGTAATATCCAAAATCCTCACATTGCATATTAATAAAGGTTTTATTTATATCTTACAACAATATCAACAAAGGATGGTACTCAAGTCAAGTTCAAGTTACTTGGACTATTGATTATAACTCAAACTCGAAAAAAAAAAAAAGTTGAGCTTTAAACTAACAAATCAAAGGATGCTATTCAAAGGACAAGACAATATCGAAAAGGATCTTATCCCATGAGAACAAGCATAAATAAGATGAAACTGGCCTGGGAATGAGGAAAATGAGCTTTGATCATTCTTCCGATGTTCTGGGTATGGCTCAAATCAAGTGCCGCATCCACCTGTTTGAAAATAAATAAATAAGTGATTTCAATTTAGGAGCATGATAGCAAATTTGAAAAGAAAAATGTTCTGAAGCACATGAATTTTGCAGCTGCATCAGTTGTTGCCCATCTCTAGCCAGAGTCAAAGAAGTTTAGGGATAGCATAAAGTTGATATACTTAACCACTAAAGGAGCATTTGGTTTAATGTTATTGCAATGTTCCATCATGCTACTTAGGTACAATGGGCATTCGGTTTGACGACATTCAGAAAATATTGTAAAAAGTTATAAGATTGTCATTTTAAATTAACATCTAGATGTCACTATAAATTGATGTCACCATAATCGTAATAGAAGGAGGTTAGGTTTGACAAATTTTTTAATGTAATCTTTTAATAAAATAATATTGAATACAATACTACAGAACACTTATTTTATTTCAAATGGAAAGTAACACAAAATTGGAAATGTACTTACAATTATAGCACATGAGTAAATCAACTTAAACATCACCCTCTCATCTTAATCCCTAAAAGTGTCATACCCTCTCCTGCAATTATATCTAGCACAATACAATCTAATGTGAACACTTATCCATCCAAACATTCTCATCTTAGCCACACTAAACCTTATGAATATTTTATAAGCTAACAACTCAATATTCACACTCATATTATAGCTCCCTAGGTATGAAACTTACGAATTTTTCTTTTAAAATTCATAGGACATCTCTCCATGGCATAAAACTCTTACAACAACAAATTTAAACCACCTTATTTTGATTCCTTGATTAACAACCTCAATTATATTCTAGTGAATAAAGAACCACACTAATTCAAATTCTCTTATAAATGGACTATTGCCATATTTAATCTTAAATCAATATCACTTAATTATTCACGATCACTAAACCAATAATATTTGCATGCAGCTTTTACTTCTACTCAATTTTAATCTAATGCTCTCCTCCAAGATTCAAATTTCTAAATAATTTAGTCACAAAACTATTATGTTAGAATTATGTCATACACAAAAGCATGCATCACCACAAAATATCATCGTAAGTATGTTTAATCAATTGATGTATAACCACTGTGAAAAGATAAGAACTCGAAGTAAAGTCTTGGTATAGTAACTTCTTTGAATTGTTGTAAGCAATATGCAAACATGCCATAACTACCTTATACACATAATTAATATCATTAATTTGTTATATTGACATCTTTTGTTTACAACAAAATAATATGAAGATATTTATTCACGTCACTATATTTTTCTATCAATCTACTTATAAACAAGAGTAAAGATACCATACATAACTTGTATCCGTACAATTTATGCACATTTAATAAATTTCTACCATGTGGTGACATGGGTCCAAACAAAAACAACACTCAAGCGCACTATTAACGGTGTTATTATAGTACCAAGTGAATTCCAATACGATATTGGCACAATCTATAATACGCATTGCTGGAATTATATTTGAATACAATTTTGGTGTTACCTGCAATACATAGTACCAAAATTGTATTCAAATATGATTTTGACATAATGCGCAGTATTGGAATCGTATTTGAATACAATTCTAGTATCATACACAATACATAGTACTAGAATTATATTTGAGTATAATTTCAATGTTGCGTGATTAAGACATGTGTTGTATTCAAATACAATTTTGATGTCATATGCAATGGACTATTTTGGAACAGTATTCGAATACAATTTTAGCATCACCCAAAATACATAATGTTAGAATTGTATTTAAATACAATTTCAGTGTTATGTGATTAACATAAGCGTGCATTGTATTTGAATACAGTTTTAATGTCACATGCAATGCACACTTTTGAAATCATATTTTAATACAGTTTCAGCATCACGCACAATACATAGTGCAAAAATTATATTTGAATATAAATTTTAATCTCATATGCAATGCACAGTTTCAAAATCGTATTTAAAAATAATTTTCACACACGAGCAATACTAAGTGTCAAAATTGCATTCAAATACAATTTCAGTGTTGCATGATTAACATGTGCATTATATTCGATACAATTTTGATGAGATATGTAATGCACAGTTTTAGAATTGTATTTGAATATAATTTTGACATCACACAATACATAGTGCCAAAAATATTTTCAAATACAATTTCAGTATTACGCAATTAACACTGACATGTATTGTATTTGAAAACAATTTTAATGATATATGTAACGCATAGTTTTAGAATCGTATCTAAATACAATCTTAGTATATGCAAAATATAAAGTGCTAGAATTGTATTCAAATACAATTTCAGTGTTCCGCAATACACAATTTCATAATTATATTCGAATATGATTTCACAATTCAACATGCATAGTACCATAATCTATTCAAATATTATAATAATCGTATTCAAAACACTTTCATTTAGTTAATAATAAATATTTTATTGGATAATAATTCTTTAGCATATCTTTCTATACATTTGAAATCATATTCAAATACAATTTTAGTTAGGATATCAAATTGTATTACATACAATATTATTTTATAATAATTTTTTAGGCAATATCTATAAACAAAAGAGGCATTAATGATAAGTTGATGAAGCTCTAGTGGGCCCTACTTGTCAAATGTTAACATGTGAAAACAGTAAATATACAAGTGTTGCACCTACAAATTTGCAGACAGACAAATAGCCATCATTCTTGACATTGCAAGCATCAAATTGATGGCCTGTGGCCAATTCTTCACTTCTATTCAACGAAACTCTCATAAAGTTTCATAGTTTCAGTCATAAACTTGATTTCATGATTAATTAAATCAATTTTGTATCCCATTTGTTTGTTTATGTAGTCAAAAGAGAAATCTCAAGCACTCACAGACCATTCTTTTAATCTTAAGGACAAGCCATACAATACCAAACTCAATAGTACATTTTCACAATTCAATAAGAATCCACAGGATTACAAGCTTTCCCAGCTTTCATCTTCATTTACTTTTACTTCGAAATCTTGAATCTCTCTCAACTATAGTTGATACCTATTTTCGCATTAAGCCATTCAAATCTTTAAAATCATTTTGATGTTTTTCATTAAAGAAAATTATATTCGTTACTTAACATATCTATCTCCATCTTTCAATAGATATTATTACATTAATCCATAATACATCTCACATGATTCGAGCCAACCATAAATGTTCTCCTTTAATAGAGGTTGTTCGCTAATGATGAAAGATAGGTAAGAGGTTATTTCAGCAAGGGTAAAAATGTCTTTCTATGTTAGGATTTAATTTTTACGATTTAAAGGCTTATTTGCACATTATCCCTAATTAAGGGACTACTTTCATTAATTTAAAAACTAGAGGAACATAAATGTCCATCACCACAAACTAGAGGGACCAAGATGCAATTTACGCTTTCTTTAATTACTTTCTAAATTTATTCAATCTACCACCAACTCACCTTACAAAAACCATTTCCTTTAGATTTCCTAACAATACTTCTTGTAGCTCTTCTAATGTCACTACTTAACTTGCATAGTAATTACTTCAGCAGTAAATCCTTTATAAGTACTGTCATTAAGTAATTTACCATTGAAAATAATTAATTTTCTCTTTTAATAAATTCAATCAAGTCTTCTGTCATTGAATTGCTTTGCAATTCCATCTCTATCTTTAAATTGAAATGTAACATGTAATTTGTGATGATAATTTACAGTCTCACTGATAATCCCTCAATCTGTAAATAATGTTATATCAAATCCCTTAATAAATAGAACAAAAAAAATCTCTTGATAGAAAAAATAATTTATTTGGATGCAATTACTCCTATTTTTGAAAGTAATCATATGACTCTTTTTAAAACTAGCACACATTACAGCAAAATCATAAGCCAAATCAAACTTTCATTTCTAGTTCTAGATCCATTACGCCCACGTACTTTGTCAAAAAAACTGCTAGCACCAACATGTTTGTTAGATCTCCTTTAATGACAATCCATTCATTCTAATGCATCTCATAAATAAGCCTAAGCATATCATTCCAAAGTTGAAGCTTGATGTTATTTCAAAAATTCATTACTGGATCACAAACACTCAAAATAATAAATGTTTTCATTTGGATGGACTTAGAACTGATATACCATACAGACTGAACTGGTTTCGAAATATACTTGTTACGACTTAGATCCAACTATAAATGTTTCAGTTCTAGGTATGGTTTAGTCAAATATAAATTATACCAAGTATTTTTTAATCAAAATAAGTAAAATGAAGATAGTTTGTGTTACTTAAAAAACAATGGGATCGATGATTCACATAAATCAAAAGCTAAATACACAAATGATATTTTGCAGTAGTTTCAGGACAATTTAAAAAAGGATGTTATCCAACTAGTTTTAACTAGATTCTGGTTTCATCATTTTCCTATTAAAGTGCCTATATTTCAAGATACAGAACTAATTTTACTCAGAGATTACAAGCACATGTTCATTAAAGTACGAGAATCCTTACCTCTACACTTTCGGTGTCAATATGGCATGTTGTTTGTAAGGGACACACTTACAAAAAGCAACCAATATTAAACAACCAACAAACATCCTTAATTGCTATCAAAAATAAAAAACAAACACCCTCAACTATTTAACAATAGAGCTATGCCGCATTGTAATAGGCAAATCCTATGATTAATACTTAGAAAATCTATCATAATAAATGTTGTGATGCTCCTTGTCAATCTAACGCATCCCCCCTCATTCTCTGAAAGTTGGCATTATCATAGCATTACAATAATACAAAAAGTACAAAGATTAACTAACATCCCCATTGAGGATGTTGGGAAATTCTTAGGAAGAGGATATCTTTCTCTCAGCAAAAATCATCTAACGTAGTATGGTGCACCAAAAAGTCAACCACATTATCTACGTTACATTGTATATGTGTAAGTCTACAAAAATAAAATAAAACAAGTAATTTTACAATATGCTCAATAACACAGTCTATAGAAGAGTTAGTATAGTTACTCATGACTACTTTTAGCCTCTTGCCCGGTCTCCAATTAGCTTCTAAAAGTGACTGTAGTGCTCTCTTTGATGTGTGTTGCTACTGATCCATATTGCCATACATACTACATTGTTTTCCATCCTCTTGATGGCTATTACGTAGTGTTATCCTAAGTACTCGAAAGCAAGGTAGATCCGAGTAAATTGATGTGTGTTGTCTATTTGACTTCAAACGGCTCTTTATTGGTGCAATCAACTCTAAATGAGTTAAAGCACCTCCATTGAAGCCCTCTTAGCCAAACCCCTGCTATCCTAAGTACATAATCTGAAGTAGCTTTTAATCATTTGAGTGCGACACATTTTTCGGTAGTGAGAACTGCAATCATCAGAATCGTTCTGCCTCTGCCTTGGATGAAATTCAACAAGTAGTCCTGAATAATGTACCCAACTCCAGTTATGCTCGCTCCTTGCACTGAGCCATTAAAATTAACTTTGATCCATCCAAGAGTTGAGGGAACCCAAGTATCTAAGGTGGAGATTTGTCAATTGCTCCTTTGCTCGGTTGATTTGTCAACAGTGATGTTCAGCATCTCCCCTCCTTCATTCAAGCATGGGGTTGACTTTACAAAAATAAATAATAAAACTTTATATAGAGAGTTTAAATATGTGGTGTTCTCCTAGTCCAATGTAAAAGGAGCTTACTAAGGTCTCATGTTCGAATCACACTACTACTATTATTTCAAAGTGGAGTGGGAAAAATTGTAGTGCCCAAGGGTAAAAATAAAAAAAGTATGCCCCATTTGTTTTGAAGTTAAAAATTAACCTGCTTTAATTTTAATCTATCATATCACATCACACATAAAATTTAATATTAAAAATTAACTTTATTTCGCATTCTACACACAATACTAAAATAATAACAAACTTATATCACATCTCTCACATATCCCAAAATAATAACTAACTTTATAGCACATCACTTACATATCCCAATATAATAACTAATTTTATTTCACATCATTCACAATTTTCAATAAAAAAATTTTATCCAAGTTTAATTTTAACCTTGTTAAATTTAACCTTACAAACAAACAAACCCGTAGGCCCCGTTTGTTTGGCCGTTGAAAATTAACCTAATTAAATTGTAATTAGGCATATCACATTACACATAAAATTTAATATTAAAAATTAACTTTATTTTTTACACCCTACACACATTACTAAAATAATAACTAATATCACATCCCTCACATATCCCAACATAATAACTAACTTTATTTCACATTATTCACAATTTTCAATAAAAAATATCACTATTCAAGTTTAAATTTTTAACCTTATTAAATTTAACCTTAGAAAGAAACAGGCCCGTAGAATTTAAATATAGAGTAAGAGAATTATTTTTTTATTTAATTCCCATTGGTGTTCTATAAGTACCTTTTCGGTGCCTTGGAGTAGAAGAAAAGTTTTGTTCAAGAAAATATCAAATAATTTTGACTAACTACTCATTTTTAACCACAATTATATTAACTTCTTGTAAGTTTATTTTTTATTTTTTTGTTTATAAAATAACGAAAAATCAGATTGGCTAGTAAATCAATTTGAATGATGAATAACAAAGATAACTTTTACGCTGAACAAGAAGAGCAAGAAAAGGTCATGTTTTCTTACTGACTTTGGAATGAGTAATGGGTGGATATTGGACAGAAAATGTTTCTAAGGACCATATCAAAGTTACTGAAAGTTGCACAATGCCACGATGATCAGTATTAAAGTAGTTGAGTAACCAAAGAATTAACGTCTTATTCACATCAAGTAAATATTTGCACACACTGCAAAACTAGAAGCAAGCACCTTTGTATCTATATTATTTATTCAAAAATTAGTTTTAATAAGTGATACAAAAAAAAGGTTTTACAAGTGATGCTCATTTAGAAGTAAATACAATGTTGAACCAGAGAAGGCATTACAAGTAATGGTATGGAATTAGTAGAACAGACACAAAGTCATTTGTAATTTTATTTAAGCTGGAGTGAATAATTGCAGTTAATAAGACGAACAGACAACACTATTTATGTGCTATCATCTTAAATATGTTTGCTCAACTATTCTTAAGAAATATGATATAGATCAGCACATCACTTGTGAAATTAAAGTTGGGTTGCTTAAATGAGAAGTGCTGACTATCATGTGTATACCTCAGAGACTTAAAGCAGAAAATTATAAAATAGCAAGTCATAACATCTTACATAGATCCGGACATTTGACAAAAGCAATTGACTAGCAAAGCAACATTATGATGCAATAGTATTCATTTTTTAATCAAACAAACTGCTCAATAAAAATGAACAGTAAAATGAACAAGGGCTATGAAGGACAACAAGAATATAGCACACCCATATACTATAGCAAAAGAACATTAACAAAGATAATTACCAATTATAATAAATAAAAATAAAAGATTTAAAGACAATTAGCAGTAGAAAGCCAATATTAGAGATATCGTGTCACCTTTTAGTTGACATGGTTGATAATCAATGTGAATGACCCAAACGAGACAGGTATTTATGTATCAATTGTAAACAAAATCAAGAACACAACAGTACCTCATCTAATATATAAATAGGAGCAGGTTTGTAAAGGAGCAACGCTAGTATAAGAGAAAGAGCAAGAAGAGATCGCTGGCCTCCACTCAGTTCTGAAAGCGACTGCTTCCACAAACTTCCAAATGCAACACGTACCTCAAGGCCATCTAGAAAACTACATCCTTCTGCAGGTTCAAGTTTAGCCATAGTACCAGGTAATAGTGTACTAAATATAGAACCAAAATCCCTGGAAAAATATTTAAATATAATAGGATAAATATCATGGCAGAACAAAACGACAATGCAGAACAAATTTGTTATAAGACACAGCAAACAACATAGAAAACATTCAAACAACAAATCAGATCATTTACTTGTTCACTTTGACCCAGGTTACGTTCAGAGTTTCCCTCTTTTTTTGATCAAGTTCTTCAATCACTTTCTTTATCTTAGCTTTATCATTCTGCATGGAATCCAGTAAAGGTTTCAGGGCAACATGTATGAAAAGAAAATTAAAAAAAGAAAGGAGATGAGATTTGCCTCAATTATGTTCTTTTTCGAAATCAATGAGTTGTATTCATCCTCAGCTTTCTCAAACATTGCCATAACTTTTTTGTTCACCCTTTTTTCGAGGCTGTAATCAATAATGACAATTCTTTTCGTCACTAATAGGACTGGAAATAAAGCCAATAATAGCAAGTGCTTCTGTTTATGACTTGGTCATCAATGCTAGACGGAAAACAAACATTTTCAAACTTCTTTAAAAGATAAATCCATAAACCTAGATTGCTCTGACTGCAGCTTTTCCAATTGCTCCTTTATTTTGGAAGGGTCGCAGGATGAGAAATCATAACCGGTTCCAGTCTTTCCAAATAGTTGTTTTTCAGCTGCAATCCATCCGTGCTTCTCAAGCAACTTATCAACTCTCAAGGAACAGTCTTTCTGTTCCATCTCCACACGTTTTATCTAAATGGCAAAAAAGATGCATTAAGCACATTAATGTAGCTCTGATAAGTTTGTAGGAACAAGATATACAGCTAACTGCTGTGCTACCTCATTTTCAAGCCTCTTTCTTTGAACATTTGCATCACTTAGTTGTTGCTGAAGTTTCTGCTGCTCTTTTGAAATACTGCTTATCTGGCTGTCACATTCTTTCATTCTTGAATGAATAACTTCTAACTCAGATTCAACTTGAGCATGTTCGTTCTTTATGGAACTAACCTGCACAACGAATAGCAAATCAGCTGCAAAATGTGAGGGCCAATTTATCATGAAAGAATGTTGGGAGTAAAACCAAATAACAGCAATATTTTAACTTCGAAATTTACCACTGATTTCTGTTTATCCAGTGCTTCAGTGAGAGCATTAATCTGTTTTTCCGAAGCACATAATTGAGTTTCCAATGAGGTTAATTCGTACATAACTGCATCTTTTTCCATAATAAGGCTCTCCTTTTTATTTTCATAATCCTATTATCATGCAAAAATTGTCAGAAATGAGAAATGAGCTTCATTGAAAAATTATTGTAAGACAAAACCAGGTAGCCAAATTGCTTGCTAAAGTACAAGATCAGAAACTCTAGGAAAATGCTTAATACTTGGAATGCAGAATACATTTGTAAATTGAACTATGTGAATACTCAAAAATGACTTCAAAAAATCAGGAAAATAGAGAAATATCTGAAGGAATGTTTTTATACCCCAAGAAATGAAATAATAAACGTGTGGTATCTATGTAAATATCCCAAATAAAAATTAGATCTACCTTGAGTTGCTTTGAACCTGACTGCAAATCTGTTTTGAGGAGTTTTATCCTTTTATCAAGATCTTTGAGCATTCTCTCACGATAAGTGGTATGTTCTCTGATTGATTTCTCGAGTGCTAAAACATTGGAAAGATTGTTCTCAAGCACCAGTTGCTTTTCATTTGCTCTCAGCCTTACATCATGAAGCTCTAGTTCAATCTTTTTTACCAGCTCACCTAGCTATATAAATCAAATGGAAACAATATATCAAAAATGTGAAATACTAATTTTTCATAATTGGACAATTCAACAAAAAAAAATCAATTATCTGTAGTACAAATCAAACATATACAGGAAGCAACCTTATGATGCTCGTTCTGCTCAGCTCTGCTTTGAAAGAGCGACAGATCATAAGATTTGAGCTCCCAATTGGATTTGAGATGCATGAACCTTTTCTGAAGAGGCAAAAGCTTTGAAATCTGAACAAAAACATGAAGACAACAAACTGTCTAAGATCTGACGTAGCTAAAACCTTTCTTAAAACAAATTGTACCCTGGCAAATGAACACGAAAATAAAATGAAGCAACATAGAGAGCATACTGGAACATAAAACCCACAAAAATTGATACTCAAAAAAAAGCCACAAAAATACAGTATATTGCAAGTGAACCAACCAATAGTGTATTCACATCTAATCAGAAGATGTAGTTACAGATAAACTTGAAGTTTAAAAAGATCATGAAGTCAATCTAATCATAATGGATGACCTTGTCTTCAATTTCTGACAGCCTCTTCTGACGAACAGAAAGACCAGACTCTGTTTGTGCTAATTCATGAAGCTGCCTTAACAGCTCACCTCCACCCCTTTGAAGATCAAAAGAAGCCAGAAAGATTAGTGAAGAATATGTCCTATGTCGAATTCCATTTATACGAAAATAAATATCTTCCAAAAGATGAAAGAATGCAACACTAAATGCCTCCTAAATTATCAAATTATCCTTCATGGAGCAAATACATCATGAGGACTAAAATATTAAAATACGTTACTGACACCAAGAAGGCCATGACTGAACTTCACAGAATGGTCACTCGCTAGCTAGAACTAATAACTTAAGCTGCACCCTTTACGCAATAAGCTCACATACCAGTTTCATGGTTAACCATAACAAGGTGTAGGGCTCAAAAACTTACTAAACATCCTCATCTACAGGCCACTTTCATGAAAAACATCAAGAGCAGTCAGAAATTGTATATACAGGTGACAATCGAGTATTTGATAAATAAGAGAAAAATATAGAAATAGCATAGAAATATCCATAAGCAATAAACCAATGGCTTTACTTGCAGCATATCCTACAATAGGCAAAACACAAGTAAAAGTGAAATAGAGTAACGGATCGGATGCAACGTAACTAGATATAAGAAAAATTAACACATATAACACAAGAAAAGCATGTTTTTTTCTTTTTAATGAAAGAAAAGCAATGTTACGAATTTAAAAAATCGCATAATCACACTGCTTACATATATACGAAAAACAGAAAATAATAACTAAAAAGGCACATTAATTAACTTTCATTATGTATTGAAATACCACGTCATGTGCCAATTTATCAAAAAAAATCAAATCTGCTAGAATATCTGAAATACATAGACACAAAAATACTTGCACATGAAAAATACATTTAGGAATAAGGACAAGATTGACCATTACCATAAAATAAATAGAACTCAAGATAGTTTTTTGGCAAGCATTTTTAACAGACATTTAAAAGTGTTGCGCTTGAAATATATTTCTATTAAGTACACATAGCAAAATCAGCGTGTCAAACATGTAACGTTTTTTAGTATGTAAAATTGCCCCAAAAAATTTAAGTTCTGAATCAATTACAACACACAACTACATTTCATGAAGCTAGAGAAAGTAGCAAAAAAAGTGATGGCAAACCATACTTGCGACTGCCGCCAGTGAGAAGACCACTAGGTTGAAATATGTCACCATCAAGAGTCACACTAGGACTGTTGGTGTCTTTATTAAAGGCAACCTGAAAATATGTGTCAGGAAGCCAGCGTAAAAATGTAACACCCAGATAGAGTTATTAAGAGCAAAAGAAAACCACTACCCAAATAAAAGTGTACTTCCACTAAAAAACATTATAATCATTTTGACCTAATTCCAACTATTCCAACTATTGGTTTCTATTATAATGTACAGTAGCTAATATTCCTAATTTCAGAAATATAAAACCCTTGCCGACCTTCAACAAAACTGGGTTACGTCATGGCATGTCACTTGCAGGTGATGTATCAGCCAACAATAGCCTACTTTCTAATATCATCAGGTTAGGTAGTGGTAAGTTGCTCTAAGGAGGCAGTTCATAGCATCAGAATTGGGAAAGTTCATAATACTGCACCAAAAGAAGGTAGTGATAGCACAAATTCATTTATTTTCATTATGAGCAGATAAGGGAAAAATAAACTGGAATTGTTTAGAGCAGTGCTTGAGAAAAAAATAAGATTACTAGATTAAGGAATAGATTTAGGAAGAAAAGAAAGACAAATTTTCTCAGATCATTCAGTGCAGAGTTCACAAAAAAGTGTAATGTTCAGAGTTTTGCTGAAGATCAAACCCAGAGCAAGCATTTATTCACAATTAGGAAACCGTATAACTTGTTATAGGTTATCATTACTTCATTTTCATATTTTAAACATTGCCAAAAATTTTAAATTAAGAGCCACATGCCGTTAGCACTAAAAGCCTTGAGCAAATGGAAGCAAAACATATTTAGTAGGATGAGTGCTTAATTTATCTTTATATACCAAAATATTTCTATACATTATGACACATAATAAAACCTTCATGAAAAAGACATGCAAATGGATAATGACTACCAAAAAGGTCAAACTTTAATGGAGAAAGCTAGCCATTTTATGTGAAAATCAAAAACGCTCAAAAAATAACTCGGAACTGAAATCAACTCGAGTCAATTCGAGTCGAGTTTCAAATCAAAGTTGGGGCTCGGAATAATTTCATGTCGATTTCGAGCTAAGTGTTGCTCGCTCAAGAGAATAACCAAGTTGACTCGATATTAAAATATGTATAACTACTTGTTCATGGCATAATGGATGGGTGTGATAATGATAATTGGCAATTTGGCACAGGCCATTGATGGAGTCATGGTGAATCCAATTTGCCAAAGCAATTTGTTTTCCTTTTTTAATTTTCGTATTCTCATTTGCAACTCAATAATTATAAAGGGCACCCAGCACTTACGCTAGTGAGGCTCGAGAAACACTGGAATTCTGATCAGATCTTCCATTCCATATCTTTGATCTCTTTCAAAGATTTATCTCTTTTTCTAGCATTCCATTTTTCTCCCATCAAATCTCAATTTCTGGACCGGAAAAGACTTCGTGCTCTCACAACTAGCCGCCCACCATTTCTCCCTCAATTGTTGCTGCTTACTGGCGGCAACCAACTTTCTGTGCGTCTGCTTGCTCACATAACCCTTGTATCTCTACATTTTACAAATAGATCTTCCAGACTTTTTCAATCTCATTTTACGGTTATTATTGTCCAGTTATGGAGCTTGAGTTCTAAGCCATTTGAGCTATGTCGATTGGAGCTTTTTTTGTTGGTTTGTAATTATTTCAAAATTTTCATGTTTCTTTTCATCACATTAGCTGATTTTCTAGTTTCCACCGCTTTACAATCTACATTATTTTACCTTTTTTTAGTTAAGGAATTCAAGTTATTAGCATTTTGAGCTATAATGATTCAAGGTTTGAGCTTTATTTTTGGGTTTGTAACGATTTGAGGAATTGAGAAAAGGGGGAAAAACAGAAAAAATAAATGATGAGTTAGTAATCTGTCTTGCTGTTATTTACTGTTGTTCAGTGTGAGTAACATGCGTTGATGCCTTGATAGTGACTACATGCAGGATTGAATTTAAATACTTAGATTTATTTGAGTGGGATTATAGGATGATACTCATGCAGGATTGAATTTACCAATCAACCAGTGATTTTGAAGGTTGCATCTTGTATGGATACTTCTATTTTAGTCATCCACTATGTTTAACATTGTCCATATTAAGCTATTAGCTATGCATTGCTTTGTTACCCCACTTGATCTATCATACCTTAGCTGTAAATTTCTTGATTTTTGCACAGAAAAAACTACACTTGTCCTTTAGTTCTTTGATAATGCATTTTTATGTTGCACAATACTACACGTCAGTAATAGAGCATAGATATTATAGTTGGATTTTAATTTTTTTTAATTATAAAATTAATTTAATGATACTACACTTGATCAGAGTACAGCTACTACAGGAATGTCGGACAGTGGACGCATTCTACAAATTGACTGCAATGACTAGTATGCACGTTCTATATTTTGATGTAATGAAGTACACTAGTAGTAAATGACTAAAATGTCATCATCTCATCCCAATGATTCTCAATTTCCTTTCTATATTTTGATGTAATGAAGTACACTAGTAGTAAATGACTAAAATGTCATCATCTCATCCCAATGATTCTCAATTTCCTTTATATCACTTGACTGAAAGTAAAACTTATTATTCAATAAAAATTATTTTGTTTATCCTTGCGTTCAACTTTTCTTGGGATTCTCAATTTAAGGTACTGTTAAATCAATTTATGATATTTTATGCATTGTATGGAATGAATGTTCCTTATATAACTATTTCACGATTATAGTACAAGTTTTGCAGGTCACCAGAATTCATTTTTAATGGCACAACAAGCTATTGAATGGAGGGCACCTTGTGACTTAATTGCTACTATATGGCTGATTGTCAATAATTTCTTCATGTCTCTAAACAATGTAACTGTATTTTAGTAGGAAGATCAAAAACTTGTAATATGCAGTTTTTTTTCGATTTTGTAATTTGTATAGTTTTGATTATATACAATAATGAAATTTGATCAAATTATAGATTCCACTATTTGTTGACATTATTAAATCTTATGACTATGATCTCTGGACATGTAGCATGTTATTGTTTATCCACCATTTGTGGTAAATTAAATATTAGATTTAAAAAAAAATGAAATCTACCACATGTTCACTAATCTAAATTTTTTAAAATATTTATTTTTTAGCGAAACATATGATTTTTGAATGGTTTGAAAAGTAAACATTTGTCTAATTTCTTATTTATAGTGTGCTAGAAATTGATTCAATTTTGACTTGAAATCAACTCGGACCCAATCTTAATGGAATCGAGTTGACTCAACTCAAGTCATATTCGAGTTTCAAGTCCAATTCAAGCTCATGAAAAATAAAAAATTTGCAATCTTGAATTCAACAAAACCCAGCTCAAACAGAACTCATGGCCAAGCCTAGGTGAGAAAAACTGTGGGTGATGTAGTTTTCGTCTCTGTCCTTAAGAAAAAGGATAAAACTAAAAAAAGTCCCGAGAACAAGAATTTTAAAACCAGCTCAACAAAGATTAGAAAAAGCTTTTTAATGGAGCGGAGAATGGGGGGAGGGAGTAGTCAAAGGAAGATGAAATAGATGGTGAGAATGCATAAGCGAATTAAAAACTTAAAATCAATTATGCAAAATGACAATAAAATAGATGAATAGTGATGATATTGTAAGTAGAATCAAAAATGATGAATTAAGTGGAGAAATACATCCAGTGTGTTGTGTGACAGAAAGATCTGACTCAAGCTAAAAGACAAATTAGCAATGTGTTGACCTATAAGGCAAAAATATGCAAATAAAATAAATATCACAAATAAAAACATTAAGGTAAATAAGTGAGTATACACAAAAAAATATAAGAAATGAGTATGAACGTGAGAATGTTAGAGTAGTTTCAATTGAGAATAAGCTCATAAAGAGTCGACTTAGATAGTTTCGACATATAAATTGCAGGCTAATAAAAACTACAGTAAAGAGAATTGAATTATTGGATTTTGCCCATAAAAAAGAGAGGAAAACTAAAAAAGGTACGACAAGAAACTATAATAATGATCTTGCATACATGAGGCTAAATGAGGAATTGTTATTTGAAGTAGGGCAATGAAAATAAAGGATCCATGTAGCCCACTCAACCTAGTGAGATAAAAGCTTGGATGTTATTGTTATTGTACATGATCTAATAACAAATAAATCTCTATTGAGGAGGATTTCAGGGTCTTCAACTTTTTATGACCTTTTTACTCAGCTTTTATTAAATAAAACATTGCATTCATCTTCACATAGAAATAATTTTAAAAGAAACCATACCTCCTTTGCTGCATCGGCATTTTGGCAAACAAAAGTTGATCCAAACACGTAAGCCATGGCATTCTGCAAGTTATTAGATTAAGTGTAAAGATGGCAAACTATCCATAAATTATACATTAAATTGCTACTATTTTTGCAGAGACAAATTATATGGCTATTAGCATAGTAATGAAAGTTCAAATCAAGAATCCTACAAGCTGGTACAAGCATGTTGCCATAAACTTTTTAAACAAAAAGGTAAAAATCACACTGGCACTAGGAGCCTCTCTGGATTTCTGGTCAACAAATATCATAATAGTCATACAACAAATAAAAACAGAAACAATACAAGGGCTCATTAGGACCTAGTAACCATACAAGCCACTCCATCGGAGTTGGTATTAGTTCATGGGATTGCCTTCTTTCCATAACCGGTTCCCAAGAAAAATGCTCCACTGCTATGTTATCAGTAGAAACTACACATTAATGCCTGCAATACAAGGCTGCAGAAATAACTATAAGCACAACCATATTTGGTATCAATGATAACAAGTAAAAAACAAAAAACTATAACAAGTGAGAATTTTCTTTCATCGCCTCAATGTTCAAGCAGGAATAATAGACCTTCTGTATTCAATCAATTGAAAAATGGGTCAATCAATCACTACTGAAAGCATACAATTTAAAGGAACAAGCTACTGATGATGGCACGGACATTTAAATAAACCAGCAAGATGTCTGAAATGTTTACCTTCACTTCATCATCATATCCTACCAAAAGGAGGGCCAATTTTGCATTATGCTCACCGACCTTTGAAGAGATTTAAGAAAAAACAAATCCATGAACTAATTGAAAAAATCTTACAAATACAGTTCTTAAATTCTACAAAGACAGTTCTTTACAGTCAGATAATATCTAACCAGTCTAGCAGCAGCTTGTTGAATCCTATTGGGAATAATACTGGTTTGAATTTTGTTTAATGGTATTATAGTAACTCTTCTTCGGAGATCACCATTTTGAAGCAGCTTCTTTCCGGTGTTTTCTGAGTCAACAACAACATTAAACAACTTTCCCCCAGCAGCAACCTGGAAAATGTGTTTCGTTAGCTTTTCAACAAGTCATATACTTCCGTGCATCCACTGTAGAAAGTGATATCTGCAAACTTTACACTTCTCATTATAAGATTGGAGCCATCCCTTTATAACTACCCATGTATTTTAAAAAAATACATTTTTTAAAAGTAACTGATTTATTTGTAACTAACTATGCTATGTATATGGTCAAGATCTTTTGGTTATACAATTCAATTTCTACAATGGATGCACCTAAGTTGAACTCTTCAACACAAATGGCGAGCAAATGTGTAAGCAGTTACAGTTTGGGATCTTTGAAACCGAACCTCTAGTGCAGTCATCGTAGAACTGTCCTTCACTGTAATCAGCCTTGCAACCACTCCTTTGACCCTTGACCTGTCAAAATCTTTTATAGGATCACGATAGTTGAACTGAATGTTCACAAGGTTTCCTGAAAGAACACAAATTTCATCTTTCAACTTCTGGATAGCCTCCAATTCCACAGACCGGTCCTAAAAAGAAAGAAAAACACAAAAAGGACATCATTTGAGTTAAGTATGAGTGGAATAATATGCAACAGAACTCCACTAGAATAATATATACTGTTAGTTTGACACTTATCATAAATATATGCAAACCAAGTAATGAACGTGCAAACCTTTTGAAGAGCCTCCATTTGGCCTTCCCTATAAGCAATTGATTCCAATGACGTTTTAATGTTCTCCAGATCTTTCTTTCTATCATTAAGCTCCTTTTCTACAGCAGCAGCCTCGTCATGTTTTGATATCAATTGTACCCTCTTCTCGTTTAGCTCCTTCTCAGAATGACTCATTTCTGTTTTTAACTGTTTCAATTCATTTTCACAATTTCCCACAGCAGCTTTTGCATCCCTTAGCTGGTCTTCAAGACACTTTTCCTCATTTACACTGCTTTTTCCAGCCAGCACACCCTAATGGCCACTTTTTTGATTGATCAGTATATCAAGAATGGCAATATGCTTGAGAAACCATCTGATAATGGCTGGAAGCATTAAAAATACCTGGTATTGACTCTCACAAACATCTAAATCTTTAGATAAATCCTCTACTGTCTTCTTAATATCAGCTGCACCCTCCTCCACCTTATACACTGCAGATTCCTTCTCTAAAATTGATCTTTTAAGATCTTCAATACTCCTGGCAATCTGTTGAAGAGTGTTATTGTTGTGCAAAAAGACAAACATCAGAAAGCCGACATGAGTCTCCCGAGTTGTCAAATGACAGAATGGTAACAAGAGGAATAACTAAACAACTTCAAAGCATTAACACTTGGAATATTCGAGTCAGATGAAACATCCTCAATATGCATAACTTATTTTAAGTACGCAAGGATGTTTTATGAGATATAAGTATGGCTTTATTTCACATTCTACACATCTCTCAAATAAAATTAATTTCATTTCAAATAATTTTAAAACTCAAAACAAAAATAGCACATCAAAAGTTATCTTTTATCCAAAATTAAAAATAAACTACAAACAAACAACCCAAGTGATCAAAAAGGAAACAGAAATCAGCTTCAGCAACAAACATTACCTTCTTGGAAGCATTTTGCTCCGCCCTTAATAACTCCTCCTGGTTGTCCAATATGGAAGTATCCTTCACCAGACAACAAGAAAGATCATCTACAGTCTGAGACATCTTCTTAACATCACCACCTAATTTTGCTTCTCTATCAGCAATCAACTTAGACATACTATTCTCCATAACTTTTATCTCTTCACTTAATCTTCCCGTGATGTCATCAAGTTCATCAATTTTCATCTTGCATCGTGTCACTGCATCTATAGCACTATCACGCACTTTTTCTGCCTGCACATATTCATAAGCAATGCAGAACCTTTTAAGACAATCTAATTCTGCATTGCCATTGGCCCATTGCATGTATTGCACTCTCTCCTTTCTAAGCTTCTCAAGAGAGGGGAGGATTTCCTGATCAAGAAGTTTATCCATCTCGTCCACTTTATTCTGTTTTTTCTCAAGGGTCTTCAAAGCAGATTCCTTTTTCATTTCATACATTTTTGTACCAGCAGCCTCTTCAAGCATGGACAAAATTTCAGGCGGCTTCATGTTCAGAACTTTAGTTATGCGCCCTTGCATGATCAGGAAGTGTGGATTGTTGACATTCAACTGCACAGAATGGAATAATGTCTGCACTCGAGAGGGCTGAGCAAGGTGCCCATTGACAAGATACTTATTCCTTCCGCCAACCACAACCTGAGATGAAACGATTGCATTAAACTGAATGCCATTTAATGTCAATGGTCATTTTGATGCGTACTTCTACATATATCATCCACTTCATCATCACAATGCTGTACTTAGAGTTAAAATAGAAAGATAAACGACCAGATTAACACTAATCAGACCAGCAGGATATGATTTACACTAAAATTGCCACCAAGCATGTAAGACTCCAAAATTGCAAACATTACCGTTCAGAATAAGAGATACTTCACTGAATTTCCATGGAATCTCTAATTAAGTGCTCAACCTCACCTGCCTTGTAACTGTTATCTCCGGACACTCCTCGTAACCTAATGGGCTTCGGCTCCGGTCAGAATTGTCGAACACAACGGAAACAGTGGCCTTCGTGATGCCTGCCTGGCCCTGTTTGTAGACGAGCTCCTGGAGGTTGGTGGCGCGTACTTGCTGTAGATTTGTTATCCCAAGCACGAAGCAGATGGAATCGAGGATGTTCGACTTGCCGGAGCCGTTGAGCCCCGTGATGGCGTTGAAGAAAGGATCGAAGCCGGAGACCACTGTCCTGGTCGCGTACGATTTAAACCCCTCCAGAGAGATCTCCTTGATGTACATCGTAGTCGGAATCACAAGGAGAGATGTAGGGGAAGGGGGAGGAAGAGAGAGGGACGGGAGTGAAGAAGTCCTAACCCTAGCGTAACAGTCGAAGGGGATAGCACTGTAGCAGAGGAGAGAGAGGTTGAGAGCGGGAAATGACTTATTAAAGGCCAATTTTATTGTGTTTTCGAAATAGAGTGTGGTCACCGTTGGTCATTCTAAGATAGCAATATCATCACAATTAGCTATTGGGTCGCAACATACAACCTAACTCGTAAAACCTATTAAAATCTGACCCAAAAAATTTATGTATGGATCATAAATTTTAATTCATTTATTAAATAAATTAAATTTAAATTGAGCATAATTAAGTCGGGATGAATTCAATTTAAGTTTTTTATCAAAAATTTCTCTATAGTCAGATCGACCTACCAATCAGACCTATTTATTAATTAAGTCGAGTTCGAATCATAAATTTTGGCATATTTAATAAATGAGTTAGCTTGAGTTAAAGCTATTCAGGTTAAGTTCATTTCAAGTTCGACTCGTACCCGATTTATCTACCCCTATTTGTTGACGTTGTGTAGCCGAACAAAATAAAGAAATACTAAAACTATGTTTACAGTAATCAAGGAGTTAGAATTATGACATGCTTGTTTGTTTTTCAATTTAGAGTTTTAATAAAAAATTAATTTTTATTTAATTTTTTAAAAAAATTATAAAAAAAAATTAAAATATATTTTATTTTAACATACGCACAAAATGTAAATAAAATTAATTATTTATTCAAGACTTTATAACATAAAAGTTATTTTATTGAAGAAATAAAGTTAATTGTATTATAATGACTTAATAATTGTTTTCTATAATATCTATCAGTAAAATTTTTTTATTATATAATATGCTTTTTTAAATCTTGTTAATAACATCACCATTTATTTTATCATTATCTTGTATAATTAATTCAAAATATCTAAATTATTCACTTTTTTTGATAATTTGATCATCAATTATCTTCTCATAATAAGTACTTCTTTCACGACTAAAATTATACTTTATATATTCAGTTTTAAATTTACTAAAACAAAAATTTTTAGATTCTAATATATTTTTTCATATTCGAGTTTCACTTCAGCATCTTCTCTAATCTTATCAACAATGAGAATCTTATTTACAAAAAATATATACCAAGGTATTTTTTTCTTTAATATATATCCAGTAAAAATCTTCATAATTAATATAAAGAGATATAAACTTAAAACTGAATTTTGATATAATCTAATTGAAATAGAAAAACTTTTAGTCAAACTCTCTTATATTCAAAAATATGTAAGAGTCACTTTATATATATCTTGAATAACTTAAATATAAGCGATGCAAATCCTTTTCTTTTTAAAAAACTCTTCAAAGTCTATAATAAAAAAAAAATCTTAAAGCACATTCTTTGTGACTTTATAATAAGCTTTTTTTAAATTAATAAAAATCAAATGTAAATATTTTTTTCTTCCTAAATAACTTTATTAAACATGTAATAATGAAATAATTTCTATAGTAAATCTGTCAACCATAAATTTTAATTAATTTTAGGATACTTTAGTATCACAATATAATTTATGCTCAATCACTCTCTCTCAAAATTTTAAAGTATTACTCATTAAATTAATTGTTTTACAGTTACCATAATCTTATACATTACCTTTATTACTATAAATATATATGTACTTTTTTTCATTCATTTGGTATTATTTTAATCTTTAAAATTACATTAAACAATTGAATGAACCAAAAAACTTTATCATCTCTCATACATTTTCAAATATATATTGAAATATCATTCGATCTAACTATTTCTCCACATTTCATGTTCTTTAAAGCTTGTCTAACTTCAACTTTATTTATACACTGGATGTAAGAACAATTTATCCGTAAGGTGGCAAAGGATGTGTTGGGAGAATCCAAAGGAATGATTCCAAATAATAAAGATACTTGGTGGTGGAAAGATGATGTACAAGAAAAAATTAAGGAGAAGAAGATTTGTTATAGAGATTGGTTTAAAAACAAAAATAATGATAAGTGGGAGAAATATAAAGTGGCTCGACGAGAGTCTAAGAAAGCAGTAGGCATTGCAAAAAATATTGCTCTTGAGGATTTATATAAGAAGCTAGACACTAAAGAAGGAGAAAGACAATTATATAGGATTGCCAAGGCAAGAGA
>JAEMOT010000295.1:236060-246722 GCA_019297695.1 Apostasia ramifera
CTTATATTGGAGATGTGACAATTGGTGATCAAATTGTCAAGAAGAGGGAGCGCTTTAGATACCTTGGATCAATTATACAAAATGATGGCGAAATAGATAATGACGTTATTAGCAGGATTCAAGCAGGCTGGGGAAAATGGAGAAATGCTTCTGGTGTGTTATGCGATAGAAAAATTTCATCCAAAATCAAGGGTAAATTTTATAAAACTGTAATAAGACCAGCGATGATATATGGTGCTGAATGCTGGCCTGCAAAGAAGAAACATACAAATAAAATAAATGTTGCAGAAATGAGAATGTTAAGATGGATGTGTGGATATACACGAAAGGATAGAATGAGAAATGAGTATATCCGAAAGAAAGTTGGTGTTGCACCAATTGAGGATAAACTTAGAGAAAGTCGGCTTCGATGGTTTGGACATCTAAATCGTAGGCCAATTGAAGCTCCAGTTAGAAAAATTGAGTTATTGGATTTTGCCCATGTACAAAGAGGAAGAGGGAGACCAAAGAAGATATGGCAAGAAACTATAAGGAGTGATCTTAATTACTTAAACTTAGATAAGAATTTGGTAACTGATAGAGCGCAGTGGAAACAAAGGATTCATGTAGCCGACCCCACCTAGTGGGATTAAGGCTTGGTTGTTGTTGTTGTTGTATGTAAGAACAATTTATATTTTTTTTTTAGAGTGACATTAATTGAAGATAAACTCTGAGAAAATTAACTTAAATAGTTTGGACATATAAGTTGTCCAACCTTGGTTCGATGGACGTCGCATCCCTCGATTTCAATGACAATCACTGTGATTACCACCTCCTTTGGGGAGGTCACCTGTAGTGAATGTAATGTCAGGTAGAATCAGAGGAGCTTCGACGACATATACTTGAGGGCACCTCAGAATCATGCAAGTACAGTCGAAGCCGAAGATCTACAACACAGCCTTCTTTCTACAGGCCTTCGATGGCATTTCGGCTGAAGACGAGGCCACTGAGAGCTCATCCTAGGGGAATAGCGCTCGCGCAACTTTTGATAGCAGCTCTTTGATCTTTTTGTAGCTGGTGAGGAAGCATTTCTTTATATATTCATTAACGAGTGCTTGAAAAGAGCGGTACTTGTGTAAGAGATGGTTGTAGTGCTTGTGGAACTTGTAGTATTTCCTTGGGTCCTCGCCCGATTGGGATGATTGTCGTTTGCCCCAGTTCTAGATGAACCCCTTGTCCTTTAAGATTGAGAATATTTTCTCGATGATGTATACTGATTCTAACCGAGAAGAGAATCACCATCGAACTTGCACTTTTCATGAGAGGGGGAAATTTTTCAAGAAAATTTTTTCCTGGAAGTACTCTGTTCCGACTTTAGGGTGTCGCCCTTCTTTTCTTGAAGCTAGGCATCTTCCTTTCTGGCACATGCTTTTAGGGTTTTTACATCCTCTAGATGGATGCACTTTTCGGCTAGGCCCCTTGCCTTTATAAGCGTCTCTAACATGTCGTCCACGAAGGAGTCATACAGCTCCCTTAGCATTATGTTGTGGACGTTGATCTGTTGTCAGTGGTATCCTTCATTTCTACGTTCATCTTAGAGAATCGATCAACATTCTCACGAAGGGACTCCTCGAGGGATTGTTTTATCTGCCAAAGCTCATAGATGGTTTGGGAGGTGGTCTTTGACTTGCCAAACTTGGTGCGAAATTGCTTAGTGAATTGCTCAAAACTCTGTATAAACCCTTGAGGGATTTCGTTGAGCTAGTCCAATGCTAGCCCCGTTAGGGTGTTTTTGAACAAACAACACTTGTATGCATCTAAAATAGGATCTCCCATTCCCAGGGCATTCTCGAAGAGCTTCACATGCTAGGTTGGGTCAGTGAGGCTCTGATAGTCATTGACTTTGGGGGTCTTATGGCTGCGGGGCACGGGTGCTATCATTATCATGGGTGAGAAGAATGTACTTACCAGAGGAGGCGGAGGGTACAGTTCGGGGTGACTCTCCCTCGCGGCGTGGGTGCTGGCCTCTTCAGAGGGTAGTTCATGGTGCTTCGCACTCAGTAAAGGTGGGGTAGAGCCCTGAAGCGATAGGGCTAGAGGGAGAGGTGGCCTCTGCTGCTGGAGGAGAGCTGGGATGGCAAAGAAAGCATTCATCATTTGGGAGAGCACGACTAATACATGTGTAAGTGCCTGAAGCTGGTGATCGCTCGCAGAAGCATCTGGCTGAGGCACGAGTGTCGTCTGCTGTTCGACTGCCGGGAGGTTTTCGCCATGGGCTTCTTCCATGAGTGATTGAGGGGGCAAAGTTCGGTCTTGTATGAGGGCACCAAATTATTGATACTAAATTTCTAGTATTGCGTTAAAAAGGAGAGAAAAAGTACTTCAAGGATCAACGGTCATGATGTTTAGAATTCAGGCGTAGAGGGGTTCAAAAAAACATAATGATTTAAGATAATTTAGGAATATGTTCTCCTACATCTACCGAGGTGTCAGAGAAAGAAGGCTTCACTAGTGCTTAGAAAAGGATTTGGTCAAAAGATCAGTATAAGAAAAAATAGAGAATATAAGCTCAATATGTTCGTCCTCTCCCTTCTCTGGAGCTCTATCTAGAGGTACTTATAGATGAGCTATAATGGGGTATAGTGAGTTTTCAGGCTAGAATGTTATAATTGTTAGCTCCATCCCATCCAGCCCATATTTGCTAGCCTCCAAAAGATCATGGATAGTGGCGAGGGCATGCGGGCTCTCGATCGTAACCACTGGCAAGAATCTACACCCAACATCATGGTGACATGGAAGACTCCGCTAGGCTGAGGTAGTGGCAGCCGTGGGCAAACAAGTATTGCGGCTTAATGTTGTTGGCCTTAACTGTGCGGGTAGTTCGTCATAAAGCGTTCGTTAACGACAGTTCGGTAAATGCCTTTCGTCTTTAATCCGTCGCTGAACTTCCCTTGAGTTCTTGCCATGTAAGCTTTCATATGTACGCTCCAAATGTGTTGGCGCGGATCCAGATACAATATACCCACTCAAGGAAGATTCCACTAGTAGGTTCAATCTCTCTAACTTGTGGTACCGCTCAACTGCCACGATCTTCACATCTTACGTAGCTGTGAACTTTTTACCAAGTAGGAATGGACCGTTTTTCTAGTGAAATTGAAGCTATCTATTAGATAATTTTGGGTAGATTCACAAAATTCAAAATGCTCTTTATGCACAATAAAGCCTTGTTTGTTTGGAGGCCAGGCCATGACCAAAATGGCCTCCAATGACCTCTAATTATTCTATTAAAAAAGTAATAATAAAAAATTAAGTATAATGTGTTAAAAATTGTGTGAAATATAATATAAAGTAAATTTTTAATTAAAATTTATGTATTAAAGATGAAAAATAAATTTTTTAATAACATAATTGGAGGTCATTTTACTTATGATCATGATAAAAAATGATCTTCAACTAAACAGGGCCTAAGGGCCTTAATAAAAATGTTGATATGCTGGCTCACTTTTGATTTCTGAGTCCAATTATTTAAATATTTATTATGAGAAATTGTAACGATCCCTCTTTTTAGATAGACGAGAAATTGATTTGAATTAAACTTTGAAAAAATAAAATTTATTAAGAGCAAGTTGCTAAAAATTGAGCCTTACATCAGATTCCGTGTCACATGGGCTGCCATCGGATGAGCTTTTATGATTAATAATAAAAAACAAATATTTTATGCACTTAAATTAATATTTAAATGCTTTGTATTTCCAGCTCACCGATCCGAGTGGCACTGCCCGTCATCCTCATTGTAAGCCGTTAGATCTTCACGATTCTCGCACTCCGAGATCCAAATAAACTCTCTCATCATAGTGGATTGGTTCTTTATTTATTTATTTATTTATTTATTTGTTTTGTTTAGATGGAATGGATTTTTTTTTTTTTTTTGATAAAAGATGGAATGGATTGGTTCTTCTAAAGAAGAAGTTCATCTCTCGCTCTCTCTCCAGCTTTCGATGGTCGCTACCGCTGCTTTCCCCGCTTCCGGCGCCTCCGCCCCTGCCAAAACCGATAGCCACCCTCCTTACAAAGATGTAAGCTCGCTTCTCATCTCGTCTTCATTGCTTGTCTCTCTGTGTTTCGTCTTATTTCTAGTCTTTGATTAGATGATTCTGAGCGCGATCAAGTCGCTCAGGGAGCTAACGGGTTCCAGCCGTGAAGCTATATCGAAGTACATAGCTGACAACTTTCCTGACCTGCCCAGTTGCCACGATGCTCTCGTTGGTAACCATCTCCGGCGTCTCTGCTCCGAAGGCGTTCTCTGTATGCTCAATCTCTCCTACATGGTCGCTAAATCGCCTGCTGCTGGCGAAGCTACCGGAAACAGAAAGCGTGGCCGCCCGAAGAAGACGATTAACGCTAAACCCGGTCGACCTCGAAATGTGATTGCTGATGCTGATGTAGTAAAGGAGAGAAATCCCGGCCGGCCGCTGAAGTCCGCAGCTATGTCTCCTTCGGAGGCTTACCTTCTTTCGCAGTGTGAACAGCTGAAATCTGGGCTGTTGCCAGGAGCTGCAGCCATTGTTCTTCCTCGGGGTCTGGTGAGTAAAATTGTAAACCTTCAGAGACAAGAGGGTAGTGTGAGCCCAGTTCTCATTTTGCCCAATGGACTTCAATCTCTAGTTGATTTGTCTGGCAAGAAGAATCAAGACATCAAGAAGAAGAAGCCTGGCAGGCCAAGAAAGGTGGAGGGGAGACAAGCAGGCCGGCCCAAAAAGAAAATTAAGTTGCAGAAGCAAGATGGTTCCGAATCTGTAGTAGGGAAGGCGACAAATCCTGTTGCTAAAAGGCCTGGCCGGCCGCAAAAAAGTAACACTTTGGGTGGGTCTAAAAATGTGATGAAAGTTCCTGCTAACAAGGAAGCTTTCCCAGATAGTAGACGGGTGCAGGCAATGTCAAGCTTAACAGGTTTGGAAGTGAAGAAAAGGCCAGTTGGCCGCCCTAGGAAAAATCTCTTAGCTGAAGGCTCAAATCATCCTCCTTCTAGTTTTAGAGAGCGAGGGGTCTTGGAAACAGCTGAAGATCTAGTCATACTTGATATTAATGGTAAAGCTAGTGCAGTGACTGCGAGTCGGGAGATGAAGAAGAGGCCAGTTGGCCGTCCTAGTAAGAGGCTGTTAGCTGAAGGCTCAAATCATTCTCCTCCTAGTTTTAAAGAGCGGAAGGTATTGGAAACAACTGAAAAACTACTCATACCTGGTTATGGTAAAGCTACTTCAGCAGCTACAAGTTTGGAGGTGAAGAAGAGGCCTGTTGGCCGCCCAAAGAAAACACCTATTTCCAATGAGCTGAGTAATTTTGTAGCTACTAGTTCTGTAATGGAGAAGAGTTCCTTTGGTCTTTTGAGGAGAGGGCCAGCTGGTGAAAGTTCATATACTGCTTCTCTCGGCATCATTAGTGAGCAGAGTATATTGAAAGCTGCTAAGAGTATGGAGGTGAAGAACCCTGTTGGGCGTCCACCAAAAATTCCTTATGATGAAGGCTCAAAGCCTTCTCTTCCTGCAACCATGTACTTCTAGCTGAGGTACTAATATTTCTATATCTCAATGAATTCAAGGTTCATTCATTGAATCTTGGTTCTCGAAGCTATTTAGCTTTCATGTGGGTACATAGTGATCAATGGATAGGTTGTTTTCAGTGTATGTGTGTGCATGAATCACAGTGCTACTTGCTTTGCACTTAAAACTTATTGAAAAAATCTGTTTGATGTTTTGTTTATTAGTAGTTCATCATCTATGTTGATTTCTTGAGCTGGATTGATGATGTTTTCACATATTATTTGCTTTGTGTGTTGACATGAAAAATTGGCCAACTTATTGAACGGTGCAAATTACTAAGGAAAAAAAAGCTACAACAATAACAACAACCAAGCCTTAATCCCATTAGGTGGGGTCGGCTATATGAATTCTTTGTTTTCATTGCGCTCTATTAATTACTAAATTCTTATCTAAGTTTAAGTAATTAAGATTACTTCTTATAGTTTTTTAACATATCTTCTTTAGTCTCCCTCTTTCTCTTTGTATATGGGCAAGATCCAATAACTCAATTTTTCTAACTAGAGCTTCAATCGGTTTACACGATTTATATGTCTAAATTATCTATGAAAAAAAAAGCAAATAAGAAAAATTTGAAGCACAAGATTTTATGTTGAAACTAAGTTGACTTAAACAAATAATATTGTCTTTTCATTGTGTTTTATTAATTACTAAATTCTTATCTAAGTCTAAGTAATTAAGATCACTTCTTATAGTTTTTTGCCATGTCTTCTCTAGTCTCCCTTTTTCTCTTTGTACATAGGCAAGATCCAATAACTCAATTTTTTTAATTAGAGCTTCAATCGGCCTACGATTTATATGTCTAAATTATCTAAGAAAAAAAAGCTAATAAGAAAAATTTGGAGCACAAGATTTTATGTTGAAACTAAGTTGACTTGAAAAAAACAATATTGTCTTGATAGTTTTGAAAGGTCCATCGATGTAAAGGAGTGTATAGGGGAAGTGTACAAAGCTCTAATGAGGGGGAAAGAGAAGGAGAAGTGATACAAGTAGTCTTATAGGATGATGGTGGAAGCCTCTAGTTGAAGAGCCCTCATCGAAGGATCTTAGTTAAAGAGGTTGCAAAGGTAGAGCTCTAGAGGAGGTCAATGAAGAGCTACAGAGATAAAGTGGGAAGTAAAAAGGACTTTGGTTCTCTAGAATAGCTCCTTTTTCTTTATTTTTTTTCTTTTTTAAATTTATAGTGTTGGGGCTTCATGACAGCTTTTGACAGCTACTTGTCCTATTGTGCTAGTGACACATGACAGTTTTTGACAACTACTGCCCCTATAGTGTTTGGGCCTCACGGTGGCTTTTGATAGTTTTTGATAGCTACACTTATATTAATATTGTATTTAATGGGCTTTTTAAGTAATTTGATGAGGTATAATGGCATGTGTGGTTACTATATGGGAACTTGGTAGTTGATATGGTATGATTGATTGGATCATTGAGCTTTCTAGGGTTTAGGTTTGAATCAATGTTGTTGTCAACTAGGGCTATTAGAGAAGAGTATGTTTGACTAGCGGTCGCTTGAATATAATTCCTTGGAAGATTTTTTGACTAAGGGCTTTTGGAAGCTTAAGGTTTGTCTGGATATGGCTTCCTGGAAGATTGTTTGACTAAGGGATGCTAGACCAAGCCTTTAGGCCCTGTTTGGCGCGAGGACCAAAACAGGACCAAAATAGTACTAGTTTAAAAAATAACACTAATAATAATAAATAAATTATTTTAATTATTTTACATAAATTTTAATATAAAAAATAATATTTTAGTTCACATACTCAATAATTTTTAATAAAAATATAAACTTTATTTCACATCTTAGATCAAAATACTCGATTTGAATATTTTGGTCTAAAATGTGAAATAAAATTGATATTTTTATTTTAAATTATTGAGTATGTAAAGTAAAATAATATTTTTTATATTTGAATTTGTGTAGAATGATTTAAAAAAAATTATTTTTTACTATTATTGTTGTTTTTTAAATTAGTACTATTTTGGTCCTGTTTTGGTCCTTGTGCCAAACAGGGCCTTAGGGTAAAGGTTATTCTATTAGCTGTTGCTTGAATATAGTTCCTTGGAAGACTATTTGGTCAAGGGCTGTTGGAAGGCTAGGGGGTTGCTTGGATATAGCTCTTTGGAATGCTGTTTGATTAGGGGCCATTCAACTGAGATTGTTACATTTGAGGTTATTCTGCTAGAGTTTTCATCGGTTTATGATTTATATATCTAAATCATCTAATGTGAGATTTTTTTGAGTTTATTTTCAATTGAGATTATTCCAATTTTTTTATGGATATACTCAATTTTTATTTTGTTCTTTTGTGTATACCTTATCTATTTTGGTGTCCTCATCTCTAAGATACTTTGTTTATTTGTATGTTTATGCTTTGTAAGCTAAAATTCAACACTATATAATATCGTTAATCTTACTACCATTCCATTTCCTTTTTTAAGTTTGTGTGTGACTTTTAGTTTTTTATCACAACAAATTAGATACATTTTTTCACTTAATTCATTTTGTTTGGATTTTATTAATAACATTACTATTTATTTTATTATTATTTTGCATGATTAAATGAAAATGTCTTAAATTGCTTACTCTTTCATATAACTTGATTATCAATTGTCACCTTCCTATTATTAGTGTTTTTATCTTGATTAACTTTATATTTCATATATTCAATTATAAATCTACTAAGATGAAAGCTTTTAAACTCTAAGGTATTCTTGTATGACTCGAGGTTCGCTTTAGCTTTACTTTAATCTTACTAATAAAAAGGATATCATCTACTAAATCTTATATATTACTTATTCTAAAATATGTTTTTACATGTTCTTCATTTTCTAGTCAACTTATTTTCTATTTTTCGGTTTACTATTTTTTGTAATTGTTTAGATTTTTATCTTTCTTATTATGTCTTCCTATGTCTTCCAAGATCTCAAAGTTAAGAAGATTAGTGGAGGCATTATTGAAGCTAGTTGGATCTATTTTTTGACTAACCATGACACTTCTGCCCTTTTTTTGAGCATCTTTGGTTTACTTGTTTCAATGGTATTGTTGCCTTGACTGCTCCCTCCTAGCCAGATGAAAGATTTTCTATATGTGCTCATATCCATGTCTAGGTTTGAGTGTAATACTGGTGATTTTTTTTTTTTTGGAAGCATAATGCTTGTGATTTTGAGATGTATGTTTTACCTTATTTCTTTTTGAGTCCATTATTAATATTAAGGCTCTTTTTGATTTAATTCATTCGGACATCTAGCATCCCATCCCTTTGTCTACTCATTTGGAATTGTTATCTTGTGTTGCATGATTGTATTTATTAAAGAATCATTGTGAGTTCTTGTTTTCTCACTATTAATATGGCAATGTAGTCCACATTGTTTTTTAATACTCCACTCTTGCAATACTTGTAATTAATAAATCTTATCACTATTTTTTTTTTGTATTTGTCAATTTTCTTCATGTTCATCATGGTCAGGTTGAGAATGTTTCACTTAGAGCTATGTGATGATTTTATACAACCTTTCACCTAGAACTATGTGATGTATTTTTTTTGATATTGTTCTTGTACTCAAAAATGATATTGATGTTATGATCAAGTGCATATAAAATTCTCTCTACCTGTGTTGCTTGTTTTGAATCAATCTCCTTCTCAAAGGACTATCCTTTTATTCCTCTATTTTTGACAGCTTCTATAACTATGGATCATCTTATTAAGGTATATATCTGCTGCTCTTGGGTTATTACTGGTCTATTGTCTTCACCATTTATTTTGATGATGATTATGCCATATCAGTTGATGATGGAAAGTCTACACCTTATGATGATGTAGAAAAAAACTTTCTTAGAATTATTTTGGTTTTCTTGTTGAGTGTCCCATGGCAATGCATTATGATAATAGGTTAGTGATTTATATATACCCAACAATCATGTTTTCTATGAAAGAATAAAGCATATTGAGGTAAATTGTCATTTTATCTTAAAAATGATTTTCAATCAAAGTATATAATTTTTTCTCATATTGGTATATAAAATTGGTTTGTAGATATAGAAGTTTAATTTGTACACACCTTCACTGAGGCTTTAGGACCTTAATGTTTCTCTTATGTTATTAACTTGGATCTATTTGATATGTATGCTCCAACTTTAAGAGAGAGCAGTCTTTTGGAAGCTTTATTTAGTTTCTTATTATTCATTTCCTGGATATTATTCAATTGTTTCTTCTTTATTTAGTTTCTTATTATTATACATAAAAAGGATTTATATTTTACTTGTTTTTATGTATTGTACACTCCTCTCCTACGTTATAAATAACAAATAGTTCACTTAAGTTGAAGACTGAACTCTTATAACAGTTTTTTTTTATTACAGTACTACTTAAACACACATACAGTAATAGTTTCTGTATTCTCCATGTAGAAAGAGGTAGAAATGGTATCTTTTATTTGACCAAGGCAAGCACAGTAATTTTAGCTTGGATGATGCAAGTGTCTTTGATGAGGAAGCCTTGTGATGGGTCTTTGAAGTCCTTTAGAGGTATGAAGTCCCTTTTTCCCCAGCCAGGATGGCAGCTCTTAAACACATCAGTATCTGCAAGGGCAGGAGAGAAAGCTGGCATTATTTGCTTGGGACTCATAGACTTGGAATGTATGAACCAATTATGTTGAAAGTTTGGGTAAATTAGCCTTTTTTTATATTGGTCTATTTTTTTTTTTCACAAGTTTATGTGGGTTTTTTTTGGCATACTATCATTATATGTAGGTTTTTGAGCTTCCAATCGTATTGTCTATTAGTGGTCCATTTACATTAATAAATCTAATATTTCAAGTAATTGATTAGAATGTCTCCCCTATCTCCTACCCCCTTACAGATAAGGGCTTTTAGAGATAAATGTAGGGCTATTATCGGACGCCTTTTGAGTGAGGGAAAGTCTAAAATCAAAAATTGGCTCGAAATTAGTCTGAAATCAAAATTGAATTGATTCGAGCTAGGTTGGCTGTAATCATGCTTGATTTTGAGTTGATTTGAATCAAGATATGAGCTAGCTCATTATGTTATAATATATATATATATATATATATATATATATATATA
>JAEMOT010000295.1:256615-280152 GCA_019297695.1 Apostasia ramifera
GAATGAACACATGCAATGAACTAAAACAAAATGTAAATACAAATACTGACTACACTCAAACCTACGATATGAAAAGAAAATTAAATGTATGCAGACTTGATTTATGACCTTACTAATACTTACGGGATAATTAATTCTAATTATAGGCATAGGGAAAATAGGTTAGTCACGAGAGATGCGGTTCCTAATAGGTGCCATAAAGTTCTCCAGAAATATCTGGCGAACTGTACAACACACCAGTTAGATATTCGCGTAACCCACCATTCAGTCTCATGCATAATCTGCCTACATTGGTCTATAGGTATTGAGTTTTTACTAAATCTAAGATATGCATAAGTATGCTTAACTAGATCGAACCTATTAATCTTATAATGATTGTAGTCTATAATTATCTCAATGTGATCGATAGTGTCATCAATACAGTAAGATGATTTAGCAGCTCTTATCGAATCTATGATCTGTTTTTCTTTATGACTCAATTCTATGATTATTTTCTCAACTTGACTTTCAACTTCTATCATATAACTATCTTCCTCGTGCATCTCATCCTCGTATTTTTCGTACTCTTCGGCTAAACTAGGATTGCAATATAAATGGATATAAGTAATGAATTAAATTCCAATGCTTTAGGAAGAATGAAGGTCTCCGTGGAGAACTCATTCAAAACTTCTTTCACGAAGAAACTAAATTGGTCACCTATAGTCTCAATAGGTCTGGAAATGAGAGTAAAAATTAGAGCAAATGGTACTAATCTAGGGTCATGTTGTTTATTAGATGTGGATATGCGGTCGAACCTTGCGATAAGCTCAGATAATATAGTTTCTATTTTAGAGTACATACTCACATGATACTTATATTAGGCAGTAATAAAAAATTTATAATACAGAATATGTAAAAATGATCAAATAAAATGCCCTGACCTAATCCATGCTCTGATACGAAGTTGATGCGGAACGAAAAAAAATGCCAATGATATTTTATATTTATATTTAGCAAAATTGATTAGCAAATTATTTTAATTAAGTGAAAAATATTTTCTAGATAAATTATATGATAAATAAAATTTTTGAATCCTGTAAATTAAGATATTTTAAAATTAAAATTAAATTGGATCGTATGATAAATAAGAATTTATCAATTTAGATTAGAGCATCAATTTAAATTCAATAAGTCAGATCCGAGGTCCAGGAATTTAGGACAGACACCTCACAGTTAAATCCAACAATAATTGACACACAAAGAAATATCGGGTCACACAATTAGAGCAAAATAAATAATCCAAGTCAAGCGAATAATTTGTGTTGAAATCAAATAATCAGATTAGTTGCAAATATTTGTGTTGAATAAGGCGCGTCGAACGAGTCTGGCAGAACTGCACGGCGCTGCGAGCGGAGCGAGCTTTGGAGGTAGGTGAGTGCGCAAAGTTTTTTTTTTTTTTTGAAAAGTGGATAACTAGGCTAATTTGAGGATTATCACCAAAGGCTAACCTTACCGTTTCCTTCACCGGAATATCGACCCCTTAACCCGGGTCTAGGCTCTGAGAAAACTCAAATATAATTTCATTCATCAAATGTCATTTTTTTACAATGCAAGGCGACCTCTTTATATAGAGAGATTCCATGTAGAAATTTGAAAATACAATATTAAATACAGAAAATAAAATACCAAATAAATAAAAGTAAATATGGAACTAATTCTATTACAATAAAATAAAATCAGCTCCAAATGTGGTGAGTCTTCAAATCTTCTAGATATGCTCTGAATCAAATCAAATCAAAATAAAGCTAATATGAAAATCTCTAATAGCTCTAATTAATTTGAATTTGAATTTTGATTCAGCACATGATGTCATCCTAGCCATCCAAGTTGATGCTGATCTGTGTCCCCACCACACTTTCTCTCCCAACCAAGATTTCAGCTCTTAAGACCTCAGTATCAGCAAGATCAAAAGAGAAGGCTCCCAAAACAAATCAGTATTTTAATCTAAATTTCATAATGTTATTTCTCAATATTACCCAAAAAATCCATTGATGAAAGGTGGATAGTCATCGGAAAACTTGAGATAAATATTTTTTTGAAATGTGCCCCACCCCTACAGATTATGCTAAATCAAAGTACAAAACACACAACAAAGGGAAGGCATACCTTCCCCATACAAAAAGGCACAAAGATAATATAATATCTAGTTATTTATTATTTCTTATTTGTACTTTTTGTATTTTGTCTAATTAATTTGAATTAAATGTATGTTTATTTGGAATTTAAAATTTGGTTAATAACTTAATTAATTAATTAGGTGAGTTGGAATAAAAGTAAATAGCAAAAGAGTTGGTTTTGAGCTTAGCATTCAACCATGTTAAGTGGCATGACCTTAATGCCATGTGTAGGAAAAATTGAAAGTTTAAATGCCATGTGTTTAATGGCATGACAATGTGTAGGAGAAAATATTTAGATTAAAAAAGATGATTATCATTATTATTTTATTTGGCTGTGCTTTCTTCCCACTTTTTCATTTTCTTTTTCTTTCCCCTTCTCTGTTTTAGTCTTTCTGGAGCTGGATAAAATAGCTAAAGTTTGATTGAAAGGAATTCCGGGAAGAAAGTTTGATTGAAAGCTGATTAGAATGGCTAACACAAGATAGGTAAAACTCATGCATATAAATTTAAGAATTCAAGCTTTAAATTTAGTATTTTGAGTAAATTTAAATGCATATTACTATTCATGAATTAAAATGCTTGGATAATTGATGCAGAATAATATGCGAGATGAAATCCTAGTTAGAGATCAGTGAATAATTTAACAGATGAGCACAAAATTGTTCAGGAATTTTACTATTGAGAATTATGTAATAATAAAGAAACTACATGACCAAGGAATGGATCAATTTTAAAAATTTAGAAATAAGCTCAAATAATATCTAGTAAATTTATCAAATTATTTAAGGCTACTTCATCTCAACAAATCAGATTTAGGAATATGTAGTAATATGGGTATGCTCATAAATAATATTACCCAACAATAATTTATTACACAATATAATATCAGGTTCGCACGGGTGAGCAAATCAAACAATCTCAACAACAGGTTCCATCACCATACTTTGAGAATACTTGAGATATCGATTAAATTTCGAGTTACCGTGATCAGAGAGTTCCAAACCTCCACAGCGATAACTATCATGGCCGATGGTACTAGCGGAAAGTACTAGATGATCCATCGTTGCGGCTCTGAACCATCGTTGCCGTCATTTCCTGAGGAAAATATCATGGTCGATCGCACCCTCAGAAGGCACAGACTGTCAAGGCTAGTGAACAACTCATCGTGGCCGAAGTTTCCTTGGGGAGCTTTGTTAACTGTTGTCGCCGATGTTTCAGTAGGAAAGCTTGACCAGAGAGTTTCAAACCTCGATAGTGCATCTCTACAGTCCGAATCGGTAATCATCGTCGAGCGGCGACACCTCGGCGGGGATCGAGACTGTGTCGTGCACGAGAGGAGAAGCTCGGATCAGAGAGGTTCTGTCGACGAAGGCGGAATGATTGGCCTACGCACTGGCCGAACGGAGATGCAGAGGCGGAGGATCTGAACAGTCTGACGACGATGGAGCGCTGGGGACCTGATGGTTTAAATGAGGGAAAAATTGGGAAAATACCTTAAGTTCTTTTAAGTTATTTAGGAATTTTCACCCAAAGCCCAACCTTTTTCTTCACCGGAATATAACACAATATTCAAACTCAAAATGATTTCATTCCAGGATTAAAAACAACTAAAACCAGTCCATGCCTTTATATAGGCCTATTACAATCGAAATTCAAAATACTGAAATAAATGTGAAAATAAATGCAGAAAGAAAAAGATTACAATCATGCCAAATACGAATGTCTAAAGAAAGAAGAAAATAACGAAATCAAGCCAAAATTTGAAATATTCCCATTCAAATCAATTACTTGATTTAAATGGGGATTTCTAATCTTCTGATCAGCCCCCAATCACGCCTGCTACCCAAATCTACAGATATCAATCCTCCATTTGGATTGACGCCACGTGGTGACATCTCGAGCACCGAGTGTGTACCCTATCTGGAATAAATCGATGGTCTGATAGCATTGTGTCCCCACCGAGATATATTGAGAAATCAGGGTCAGTTGACGAAAGTGGGAGCTTAAGCTTCATCTCGACATTTTATAGGAGAATATCTCTTCTATCTTATCTAATGTTATATATATCATTCTCTCTTCTTTTGCTTGCGTTTCACCCGAGTGCATTTATAAGCGGATTGAGGAGTAACATATCCGATATTATGGGGGATGCTGTAGTTTAAACATTGTGAGCGATGTTGAGAAAGGCCGAACAAACAAATCGAGCAGTATCGTATCCGATGTTATGAGAGATGCTGTAGCCTAAGCATCGTGACCGATGTGGAGAAAGACTGAACTAGCGGATCGAGGAGTATCGTATCCGATATTATGAGGAATATTGTAGCTTAAGCATCGTGACCAATGTGGAGAAAGGCCGAACCAACAGATCGAGCAGTATCGTATCCGATATTATGGGGAATGTTGTAGCTTAAGTATTGTGACTAATGTAGGGAAAAACCAAACTAGTGGGTTGAAGAATATTATATCCGATGTTATGGGGGATGCTATAACTTAAACATCATGACCGATGTTGAGAAAGACCAAACCAACGGGATCGAGGTTCAGAGTCTGTAAAAGGAAAATCTGTTTAATTATCGTTGTAGATGACAGATTTGAGAAAGTCTCTCTGCTTATCACATGTATGTTTAATATGTAAATTTATTCTGGTAATATTTATTTGAAAAATGAGTCAAATATGCTTATAATTTGTTAGTTGCTGATAATATTATGAGATGATCGGTGTACTTGTGTAATTTTTATTTAGTATGAGTTCTGTTCGGTCCTTGGGTCGATGGACTGATGCCTTTTTGGCAGGTACTCTTTCACCAAGACAAGCACAAGGCAAAGGCAAGGAGATCGATAAGGCCTAGCTGTTTCCTGTTTTATTATGTTGTTCTAAACTTTATATATACAAATAACTTTTTGTATTTTATTATAAGAAAATTATGAAGTGATGTTAAAGAAAACTTTAAACTTCCATATTATTGTGATTTCGTTTTTCATTAAATTAAGCTTCTCGATCTTTCTTTGTCTTTTCGTGACACCTCCACTGCCATTAGGAGTAGGATGGATTAGGTGGAGAGATTTAGGTGGAGGGATGTGACAAACTGGTATCAGAGCATAGGTTCCCCACCTATTTATTAATAAGGCAAATTTGGGATAGTAAAGGGTGGGCTACACACACTGTCCATGCTATTATTTATTTTGTGTTTGTTCTTACTATCCTTTTCATACAAGGAGATCAATGGCCGAAAATCAATCTGTGGGTAGTGGCTCTAGTGGTCAAAGGCAGACTACACCTCAAGACCGAACTGATGATGTTAGTTGCTTTGGTGGTCAAGGGCAGGCTACTTCTCAAAGCCAGTCTATCGATACTAATGTTCAGGTTGCACGAGCACTCACTGCTCTCGCTGATCACACAGAGCGATTATATAATATGCAGAATCTTACAGCGTCGATGCCGCCGTCACTAGTAGTCCAGGAACCAGAAGAGTCACGTATAGATCAAGTTGTTGAGTCACGTCAAAGATGTAGAGGATCCCAAGAAACACCAAAAAAGAGAGAGTCCTGAGAGACAGCGGCGCGCAGAGGAATAAGCCTGATAGTTAAGGCTTAAGAGAGAGAAAGAGAGAGAGAGAAAGTTCGAGGTTCAGGAAGGAAATCCCCTACGTCCACCAAGAGGTCGGCGAAGAAGTTTCACTAATGGAAGAAGGTAGCCGTGAAGGCTAATACAATGCTTATGAAAGAGAAAGAGAGGAAGAGAGAGCTCCTTAGTTGGGGCTCTAATACAATGCGAGTGGGAGAATCCTAGAGATTGCTTGCACTCTAGCCACTCTTCTGATTCTCTCCTCTTGGACCTTGGATTTCGGATCATGTCCTCCGATTTTGGATCCTCCCCTGCTTGAAGACTGTTCAGAGGTATTTATAGGCGATGGAGTACATAACTTTGTCCCGATTTTCCGGAGGAAAGGAGGTGGACAAGTTTTGGGTTTGCGCCGCTTGTCGGCCGCTAGAGGGGCCAAAAGCTGCAAAAAGAGGATGCTATCTTTTAATATTGGTACTGCTTCTGGGGATCTGTGGTAGCTAGGGCATGCAGACCCTTGATTTACATGTCTTGGAAAGAAGACTTTGTACGGGGAACGACGCAGTCGGGCCAAGCTGATTGTGATAGGCACCGCTTTGTAACGTCATCATCGACGTTATCAGGGATGGTCCTGGCTAGTCATGGACGAGGCTTGGTTGACTTCTCGTATCCGAGGTTTGTTGAACCCTCGTGTCCGAGGTTTGACCGGGGCCTGAAACCTGTGAGAACAGATAGACAGATTAGTCAGTAAATAAAAGTTGAATGCCAGCTAGGCGCCACGTGTACGGCAGGGATGTAGCGCTGGAATCACGTGTTAACAGCTACATGAATCATTTATTGTCAAATCTCCTTTTAGCTCCAATTATATAAAGATCATTATTATAATTTCTTGTTATATTTTTTTAGCTTTTCTCTTCCTCTTTTTACTTGTGAAAGATCTAATAATTCAACTTTCATTATTAAAATTTCTATTAGTCTACGACTCTCTCTGAGCTCATTTAATGGAAGCCACTCCGGCCTTCTTGCGGATATACTCATTTTTTATATTGTTCTTTCACGTGTACCTGTGCATCCACTTTAGCATCCTTATTTCTGTGACATTCATCTTATTTGTGTATTTCTGCATTATAGGTCAGCATTCAGTATCATATAACATCATTGGCCTAACAACTATTTTATAAAATTTATCTTTAAATCTAAATGACATGTTTCTATCACACAATAAGTCAAATGCACACTTTTACTTTATCCAACCTGCTTGGATCTTACTAATAATATCACTATCTATTTCACCATTATTCCGTATGATTGATCTAAGATATCTAAACTATTCGCTCTTCTTGATGACTTGATCATCAATTATTATTTTCTATTATAAGTGCTTATTTTATGACTAAAATTACACTCTATATATTCAAGTTTTGATCTGCTAAAATAAAAATCTTTAAATTCTAATATATTTCACCATAACGTGAGTTTCGTCTTAGCTCTTTTTCTAGTTTTATCAATAAAGAGAATATCATATGCAAAAAGCATACACCAAGGCACTTCTTCTTGAATGTATCCAATCAAAACCTTTATAACTAATGTAAAAAGGTATAAACTTAAAGTTGAACCTTGATGTAATCCAACTGAAATAGAAAAATTTTTAGTTAAACTTTCTTATATTCAAACACATGTAACAACCCCTTTATATATATCCTAAATAACTTGAATATAAGCAATGCAATCTTCTCTATTTTTTAAGACTCTACAAAGCACTTTTCTTTAGATTTTATTATAATTTTTTTCTAAATTAATAAAAAACAAATACAGATCATTTTTTCTCCCTAAATATCTCCATTAAACTTTTCAATAAATGAATACTACAATAGTAGATCTACTAAGCATAAACCAAACTGATTCAGTGATACTCTACTATCACAACATAATCTATACTCAATCACCCACAATATTTTAAAGTATAGCTCATTAATTTAATTCTTTTATGGTCAGCGCAATTTTGTACATTATTTTTATTTTTATAAATAAATACTAATGTACTTTTTTTTCATTCATTTGGCAATCTATTAGTCTTCAAAATCATATAAAATGATCTAGTGAGCCAAGAAATTTCATCTCACATATATTTCTAAATATTTATTTAAATGTCATCCGGTTCAACTACTTTTCTACACTTCATCTTCTTTAAAGTCTCCTCAACTTTAACTTTACTTATATGCCGAATGTAAAAATAATTTTTATCTTCTTTTTGGATACTAAAATTAGTAAGATTAATCATATTACCACAACCATTACTGAAAAGCTTTTCAAAATAGCTTATTCATCTATGTTGAATATCTTTTATCTTTAAAAAATATTTTGTGATCTACATCTTTAATGTATTTTACTCCAGTAAAGTCTTTAATTTTTTTTATCTCTTATTTTAGCAAGCTTATATATATATATATATATATATATATATTTCTCCTTAGTATCTAATTTTCTATAAAGATTATCAAGCACTGCCTTCTTGTATTATTGACTGCTTTTTTTGATTTTTGTCGAGCAATTTTGTACATTTCTACATCCTTTTTGCTCTTGCATTTAAATTATTCTTTATAACAAGCTTTCTTTTCTTTAATTTTTTCTTGTATTTCTTCTTTTCACCACCAAATTTCCTTATTGTTTGAAGCTTTTCCTTTACATTTACCCAACATAGTTTTTACAACTTTCCAGATACAGTTAACAATTTTTAACTACATAAAATCAGCTTTCTCTTTAATGTTCAACTGCCCATATTCTAAAATTTTGTTCTTAAAAGTATTTTTATTTTCATTCTTTAAATTCCGCCATTAAATCTAAGAATATTATTTTGATTTACTATTCCTACTCCAGCTCTTTATTTTAAAAAATGAGACTATTAAATGATGTTCAGTAATCAAACATTCACTCTTTTTATTTATCCATTAAGTCTGTATTAATGGACTTCTGTTATTTCTATGGCAAGTATTGGGTTGAAATCACTTGAAATATTAGAAAGAATTGATAGAAGACAAATTTTAATAGTTTTACATTAAGTTTAAATTATATCAAAATGTATTGTATTCATGTGGATCATATAATTGAATTGTATAACTATTTAATAAAATCTCATTTAGACTTAAAAGTAAATTTTACAGAACAATAGTAAAATCAGTAATATTATATAGTGTTAAGTGATGGCCTACAAAGCAAAAACATATGAACAAAATAAATGTAGCAGAAATGAAAATGCTAAGGTAAATAAATGGGTATACAAGAAAAAATATGATGAAAAATGAATACATCTATAACAAAAATGAAATACCTTCAATTGAGGATAAGCTCAGAAAGAATCAACTTAGATGATTTGAACATACATATTATAAACCAATTAAAGATCCAGTAGGAAGAATTAGGTTATTAGATCTTGCGCATATAAAAAGAGAGAGACAGACTAAGAAAGACATGATAAGAAATTATAAAGAATGATCTTTCATAGTTGCATTCTTAGAGCTAAATGCAAGGTCGTCGCAAACATACTTTAAAAATCCGATTGTAGCATGGCAAGGAATTGATTTCTTCAACGAATAGAAAGCAAAGCAGCAAAGACTAGTACACAGTGAAATATTTGCAACCTTTGCTCCCCATGGTGCTTCCAGAGTTCTGGTTAAACAGGAACAGTTGATAGGATACTCTGAAAACAGCACTAGATTGCTGCTGATCAGGAGCCTTGGATAGCATCAGACAAAGACTAAGATGATCTTTCAATTGGTTTCCATTGGGATAGCATACCAGTTTCCTGCATAGAAGTATTAACACACTTCTAAGAATAACGCTAAGATCATCATTAACCATAAATACTTAAGCTAAACTTTGGCAAATGTACAAGGGAAGCAGTGGTACCATCTGCAGCCTTTAGCATCAAACTTGCCAGAAGATTGCTTGCCTTTGATTTTGTCGGCAAGCAGAGAAAATGGATTTATCCTCCACAGAAAGTCATAAGCAGATTCGTCTTTAATGCTGAATTAATGTTTAGTTCCTACAGAAGTATTACCATATAACGTGAGGGAAGGTATTGGCGGGAACACAGCATACAACTTGAGAACTGAAAATACATATGAACATATAAGGCACCAGATCAATATTTTTATTAACATAATCTCTTCAATATCTTGCAAATCTTGAAGCAAACCCATCTATTCTTTTATGTGTGAGCGGCATTCATAGAATTAGGAGGAAATTCATCAAAGAAATAGAAACCTCTGTTCCGAAAAACAAAATTATGTCCAATAGCATAAACTTATATGATTTACTTTGAGGTAGAATGAAATCAATGAAAGCTGTGAATTTACCATGTACCAAAGCAGCTTTTCAAGAAAAGACTACCAATCATTTAGATGGTCACTAACAAAAAGCAACAGAAAATCTACATGGATAAAGCCCTTATTGAAATACAAAAATTAATAATATAAGTCTATGGAGGAAAATATATGTAGAACCCAACAACCACAACTAATTATTTAAGAGGGATCTGTTTACCAATCTACACTGGCTGATGCCATTGCCAGATGTTATTAATAGAGGAATAAAGAAGAGCAAAAAATTGTACTTAAATATGGTACTCTCTTAAAAGATTTTGCACCTGGAAATTCTCCCTTGCTAGAGTATGACCTTCCCTTTAGCTGAAGAGGTGAGGTGGGTGACTGTAATCCTGTTTTGAATAAATCACTTAAAAAGTATAATTATATGGGTATTAATATCTTGCTCAGGAAGAAATTTAAAAAAAAAAAAAACAGAATTTGATTTTATGAACCATAAACTGTTAGCAAGGAAATAAATCACAAACGTTAAAAAATTAAGCATAAAAGAGAAATGTCAATAAAAATGTGACTAATATGTTAGAAGAGTTCTCAGGACTAAATCTATATAACAAAATGTAAATTTGGTAGGAATTGGAGTGAAGTGTTTGGTACTCAATGGCACACTTTCTGACTTCAGTTATACGAAAAATGATTTAGAATTTAAGACCAATGTCATGACAAATGGGATGAGCATAAGAAAAATTCTTGTTCAGGAAAATATTAGAAGGCTGTGTCTATCAGTATATCAACTGTAAGGGGTTGTAATTTTAAAGCTACTTCAGGCTGCATGAAGACAGATCCCTTTTTAATGTGATTTTGTATAATCTAATTATTTTTTTGAGAAAATAAATATAATTATTTATTTATTAAAATTTGAGTAGAAATAAAAGAAATTATAAAATTAATTAGAAACATATGGCATCTATTTTTTTAGTATTTTTTTTCATTTATATCTTAAAAACTAAAAGATTAATTGACAAGTATTATTTCCTATTTTCCCTTTTTCTGGTTCACCTTAACTTGGGAACCTGGCTCTAATTGCAGGCTAAGATTTTATAGTTAGTTTTGTTTTATTTTCTATGTTTCTTAATCATGCATCTGTTCATCCACAGATTGCACTCTATCAACTACAAATCTAGAAACTTATAGCCATTTCTACGGGTTTCAATCAGACAAATTAATTTGGTTTGTAAATGTATCATTAAAAATGCAATTTAAAGAATGTAAATGATGATTATATCAAACTATCTCCAATAGGTTTTGTAAAAGCTAGTTCTTCCTTTGGGAGCTCCAGAATCAAAGTAGATTGTATTGTACCTATTCAAGTTTAGGAATGAGATAAAACTGGATGAGCAATAAGGCAGATTTTATCTCTTCAAGGGAAATAAAAGCAAATTATGTTTTTCAAGCTCATAAACTTGATAGTTCAACAACAAGGACAGCTACCACTGCTTAAATTGGCTACATGGATTTTTTTTTTTTCATTCAGCTTGCTCTCAATGAGGACAAGTATTAATACGGGAAACTCTTGCTACATTTAGGCCGTTCATGTGGCAAGCACCAGAGAAAGAATGATCAACACTCAGTCAAAAAAGGAAATTTAAGGTGAAGGGACTAGGTGAAGGTAATCTCCCTCAGCGATGTTTTTGATTGAAGCTTTGTCGAGGCAGGTGCATATCCAATAAAGCTATCACTCTAGAAAGGTCACCACATCTACCACTTTTTTCAATATAGACTACCTGAAAGGGCGATAAAGACAAAAAATAGCTAAGTATTCAGACTGTCCAATTGCTAAAATTGCCATTCATTATTTGTCCCTTTGATGAGCTATAAATAAGAAGGAAGAAGAAGAGGGTCTTTTCTCTCACCCTTACGACAATTGGACTCTTCCTCAACCTATAGGTTCGTGCAGGAATCAGAAGCTTCAATATAGAGAGAAGGGAATTTCAATATTCATAATCCTACATATTATTTTTGTAGTCCATCACTTCTGTAACTAAATCCATGGCCCATGCACTCAGCAACTTTCACTTTTCATTGGTGGATCTAGAATCATCAAGACAGTGTCATGGTTTCTCCCAGCTACTCAAGTTCCACGTTAAAGCCTTTGTGTTTTATTTCTTTCTTTCTTTCTTTTTTTCTTCTTATTTCCATTTAATCCCATTGTTACATCTAATTGCAAGGTATGGGACTTACCTTGCAATCAGATCGTAACACCCATCCGTCCGGCTTAGTTGGTCAATTTTCACGTCAACAAAACAACAATTATACCCTAATTCAGTCACTCTCTTTCGACATTAAAGTACAGCGGCCTTTACAGGTCGTTCATAGAAATACCCAAACCAAATTAAACACCCCTCTCTCATCTAATCTCCTAGGTCTGCAACACCCAAACTCTGTGACAGAGTCATTTTTGAAATGGTCCAACGTAGCACGATCAATCATCCATCAAAGCATCTACACCTCAGTTACGCTATCTCATGGCGAACTTGCCACTTACGACCAAACACACACCCCCATATAACTTCTGCTACATAATGTTTGGGTTTCCAAATCCACTGAAACATTAAGATACCTTCGCGAAGTGAAAAAGAAGAAAACATAGGAAAAAAGAACCAAAAAAGAAGGCATTGGAAGCCTCAGAAAAGGAAGCAACATTAGAAGAAGAAGAAGAAGAAGAAGAGCTTACCTGTGCTGTTTGAATCGTTGCGTTGGGCTCTTCTTCCTCGAGAAAACAGCCCGCCGACCGGCATTCTCAAATCTTCAAAAAGACGCCTTTTTTGGCACCCGCAAATCACCGAGGAAACTGATCGACGGCCCTCAGCCCCATATATATATATATTCAAATAGGTCAAGTTGCTCATTAGTCCCTGAGATCAAAACTTCTTTTATATTTATACATTTTTTTTCTTTTTTCTTTTTTTTATATTTATACATGAATCAAAACACATTAAATCTTAATATCTCATATAAAAAATAAATAAATAAAAACTTTTTTTATTAGCAAAATAAAGACTTTCATATCTAAAGAGAGTTTGCGGAAAGCACACAATCGAGAATCTTTTATTTCATAACCAACCACAAACTTCATAAATTCATCAAAAAAACATTTAAATGATTAAATGCTTTTTAATTTCATGATTACGTGCACAAAATCAAAAATACATTTAGCAATTTTTGCCCTAATTCGTGAACTCGACCTAAACCCGATTTGATTTAACCAAATATGAGTCGAGTCTATAAAATATGAACAAAAATTTTACTAATTTAAGAGGACCTGAGTATAGATTAGAGGGTTAACACATATACAATGACCTATTTATTAGAATTAATACACTTTTTAATGTTAATATTAATATTAATTTAGTTTTTTTTTCAATGTTCATAATTAAAATTTATAGTTATATCAATCTAAAGTAAAAAAATACTGGATTTATTAAATTTTGATATCTCAAAAATTAAGATAAATAGATTAGTAGGTTTAGTCAGATAACTCATTTATTGAATGAGTTAGTTACAAGCCTTAATACTTAATCTATTTAATATACAGGTTAGGTTGGAGTAAGACTGAAATAGATTAGATTAAAAAATAAGTTAACTCGAATTTGATCCATCAATCTGAGTTACCACCCTTAACTATCGCAGCCGCGGTTCTACAATTTTGCTAGCTAGATAAGATGCTCACAAGTGCTTCCATATTCCATCACACGGAAATTTGAGAATCTTTAATTTCATAACTGAACATGAAGGTCATAAATTTATTTTCAATTAATATAAATTTGGAAATGATTAATTTTTCATAGTTAGTTGATCATGACTAGGAACACAAAATCTCTATATATATATATATATATATACTATATATAAGAGTACGAGTTAAGCAGGAGAAAAAATATTTTATTCTATCTGTATTTTTTAAATTTAATAATTCATAAAAATAGTAATAATTATAATTTGATCTTAATGTTTTTACTTTCTTGCAAATCAATTCGAATGTATAATAAAATTAATGAAATTATTTATGTAAATTTTGGGAGCACAATGCATTTGTTCAGCTTGACAATTGATTTAAATTGGTCAAAGTCAAATTTTGATAACAAATTTTTAATTTTAAAATTTTTGTAATTTCTAGAATTATAAGTTAATTTTTATCTAGAATGTAAAATAACTATCTGTAAAGTATTTAATCTGTAAAATAGCTTAATCGAGTTACATTAAATCAATCAAACAAACATAAGAATATTTTGTTACAATGATCAAAATATTATCAATGTAAATTGTAGAGTTAATAATATTTATGTATATTTAAAAAAAAATGAAAGGATAAAAATAGAAACAATAGTCTTAGGGAGAGTTTGGTACAATATTATCATGATGTTATGTTATATTTTTTTAGAGAAAGCGATCGTTTGATTTAATGACATCTATAAATAATCTTCTATTAGATTATAAAATTATTAGTTAAAAGATGACATCTATATTACATAATATAACACTAAAATAACAACGAACCAAACACCCCCTTAATACAATACTAATAAATTTATGGTTATTTATGTTATATTTATATATTTCAACTAAATGAATACATTTTTGTGACTAATTCAATACATATCAAAGTACATTTTAATTAAATATCAGTAATTACACAACTATTTAATGATATTTTGATATATTTTAATAAAAATATGCTTTTAGAATGTAATTCATTATATATTAATATATTTGATAATAGTAATTATACAAATTAGCATTTAGACTGCACTTATATTTTGAAAAAATAGTAATAATTTTATAATAATTCATTATTACATGATGTATTTCAACTTATATATTTAGAAATAGTTTCATTACATATCAAATTATTTTAACAAATTAATTATAGTTATATAACTTTTCAATGCTATATTAATATATTTTACGAAATACTAGCATTTAAATATTGGTTCATTATGTATTAAATTATTTTAATATAATATTAATAATTTTATAATTATTTATTATTATATTGATATATTTCAATTTAAGCCTCATATTTAAAAACCAATTCGATATATATTAAATATTTAAATTGAATACCAGCAGTTATATTGTCATTTAATGATATATCAATATATTTTAACAAAATACATATTTCTATAAATTTACTTATTGCATATCAATATATTTTAAATAAATATTAGCAATTATATAATTTTTTATTACTATATTTATAAATTTTAGTAGATTTCATGCATTTAAAAACCAATTTTTTACATATCAAATTATTTTTAACTAAATATTTATAATTACACAACTATTCATTGCTAGGCCAATATATTTGAATAAAATACTAGTATTTAAATATCGATTTATTACATATCAAAATATTTTAATAGAATAATATCAATTTTATAACTATTTACTACCATTTGATGATGCATTAACGTATTTTAATCAAATACATACTTCTAGAGAATGATTTATTATATATCATTATTATTTTAAATGAATATTTATAATTATATAACTATTTATTGATATGTAAATTAATTTAAATAAAATACGACCATTTAAATATTAATTTATCATATATTAAAGTATTTTAATATATCACTAATAATTTATAACTATTCCTTATTATATGATATTTTACTAATACTTTTGTAACTAATTCTAATACCTTTGTAACTAATACTAATACTTTTGTAGCTATTCGTTATTATATCAATATATTTCAGCTCAATATATGTATTTCGAGAGCAATTTTGAAATATATAAATGTATTTCAATTGATTACCAGTAATTATATAATAATTTAATCATATATTAAATATATGTATTGGAGAGCGTTACGTTGCAAATGAATGTTATTTAAAAATGTTAGTAATTATTAAACTACTTAGTCTTATATCAATGAATTTAAGCTAAACGCACATATTTGAAGATCAATTCATTATATATCAAATTCATTTAACTGAATATTTTGTTTGCACTTAAAATTTTTTTCAAAATGAAATAATAATAGTCCAAATGACCGTTTGAAGAGGTTCGGTGTTTTCGAAGCCTTCCTATTTTCGAAGGAATGAGTCTTCGAAATAGAGACCACACGAATCAGAAGCATCCATGAGATGAAACTCTAAGCAGTGGCATCAGACCCTGTGCCTTTAATAGACCTAGAATCTTCAAAGATTCAAGTTAACTAAAATAAAGGTTTTTGCGAAGCCAATGTTCTCGCATCGAAGACAACTTTCGAAGAAATGTGATTTCGACAGAATTAGCCATGCTCTTCAGTCGAAAATATAACAGAACAAGTACTAATGGCACCTATAAATACCCCCCAGTCCATTGGTAAGGTTGTTGTTGGCTGTTGGCTTGATTCCCATAGTGTTGAACTATAGAAGCCGGAATCATAAAGTGTTTTAAATTTAGGACAAGAATCAGCGAGCAAAAGAAGAGAAGACTGCTGAGCCTCCTCTTCTACTGCTAAGGCCTAAACTCTTCCTCTTCGCCTGAACCTAAAAAAGCTCATGCTGGCCATAATTGTTCTCTAAAAATGATTCAACAAGACAAAGACTTAGAATTTTCAAAATGCCATAGAGCTATCACAAGCTTTATGCATTAAGAAATATAAGTCTAAATCTATGAACTTCAGAAGCCAGAGTGATGCAATGTTTTAAAATTATAAAAAGAATATGACCCTCTGGCTGATACAATGGCAAGTTTGCCCTAAACCAATAAGAAATCCCATCAGATCACTAAAAAAATCTGCAATCAGTCACCAATGGAGCCTGTGGAGTGAACATTATCTAAGAGAGAGAAATATGATAGTAAACTCTCTTGAGCTCTTTCGACACTCCCAGGTACTATGCATGCAACATCATCTCCTTACCTTGCACTGACCTCTTAAAAGAAATTAAGACTAATTCTTGGATCAGCAATTCTTAACATCTGACCTTTATCTTCTCCGAATAAGGCTATAGATCTAAAATCCTAAGGGCCGAAACTGCTGAAGTGCAAACTTAACACTTTCATTCAACCCCAGGCATTTAGTAAGCAATTTAAAATATATAAAAGGTATTATAACTGGGTACTAGAGCTCAAACAATTATTTGATAATATGTTCAAGTATTTTCAACTAAATACATACTTTTAGAGATCGATTCATTGTATATAAATATAATTTCATTGAATACTAATAATTATAAATTGATAAATTTAAGCTAAATATAACTATTTTGAGATCAATTCATTATATACTAAGTTGAGTTAATTGAATATTTATAATTACATAGCTATTCGGTGATATTCTAATATATTTTATAAATATTAGCATTTATATATGAATTCGTTATATATTAAGTTATAGTTTTATCGACATATTTCAACCAAAATGAATATTTAGAGACCAATTTGATGCATATGAAATAATTTTAATTTAATATCAGCAATCACACAACCAGTTGAAGATATATCGAAGTATTTCAAGTGAATATATATATTTTAATAAACAGATTCATTACAAATCAATGTATTTCAATTGAATAATAAGAATTATATAACTATTAATTAGTGAATTGATGAAGTTAAGCTGAATACACAGTAAAAAACTAACTTAATATATAATTAATTATTTTAACTGAATATTTACAATTATATAACTATTAAATATTATTTCAATGTATTTAAATAGAATACTAGCATTTACACATTAATTCATTATATATTAGAATATTTTCAAATAATTCTAATAATTTTATAAATTTTTGATGTATATCAAGTTATTATAACAAAAAAACTATAATTTACAACTAGTTTGATAGTATATTAATCTATTTTAGCTTATTAGACACTTTTAGAGATAATTTTATTGCAAATAATATATTTGAATTTTAATAATGATAATTATACAATTATTCATTGCTCTATCAATGGAAATAATCTGAATACATTTATTTAGAATTCTATTCGTTGCATATCACATTATTTTAATTAAATCCAACTATTAAATGACCATTCAATGAGTTTTAATATTTTTGAACAAAATATTAGATTTTAGATAACGATTCACTACATATCATAGTAGTTTAATATAGTCATCACACTTATACAATTTATACTAGTTAAATTGATATATTTAAACTAAATGCAAATGTATGTAGACTCATTCAATTTATATAAGTCTATTCTATCTCAATGCTAGTAGTTATATAATTTTTTAATAGCATATTAATTTATTTCAAGTTGGTAGATACCTTTATAAATTTATTGCATAATAAATTATTTTAACTGAATACAAATAATTGTGTGAGTATTCAATTAGTTTTTATTGTATTTGAAGAGAATATGTGCAATTTGACTTTAATCTTATCTATATGAAAATTTTTTAATATAATACCCTGATTATACACCTAATGTTTACTATATTATTGTATTTCAGTCGAAAAATAATATGTGACGATCTATTAGGGACATTTGATTATATTTCATTGTAATACCTGTAATTATACATCTTTTTGTTAGTATATCAATTAATTTTAAGAGAACAGGCTCTTTTAGGGATTGATTTATGACGTATCAATGCAGTTGAGTTGAATAATGATATTTTTGCGGCTATTCATTGTATTACGTTCAATTCAAGTGGAGTGCAAGCATTTAGAGTACGATTCGTTGCATAATAAGTTATTTTAACTGAATACAAGCAGTTGTGTGAGTATTCAATTAGTTTTTAATGTATTTAAGGAGAATATATGCAATTTAATTTTAATTTTATCTATATGAAGGTTTTTTAATATAATACTCTGATTACAAACCTAATGTTTGCTATATTATTGTATTTCAGTCGAAAAATAATATGTGGCGATCTATTAGGGATATTTGATTATGTTTAATTATAATACCTGCAATTATATATCTTTTTATTAGTATATCGATCAATTTTAAGAGAACAGACTCTTTTAGTAATTGATTTATGACATATCAATGCAGTTGAGTTGAATAGTGATATTTTTTCGGCTATTCATTGCATTACGTTGAATTCAAGTGGAGTACAAGTATTTAGAGTACGATTCATTGCATAATAAGTTATTTTAATTGAATTCAAGCAATTGTGTGAGTTTTTAATTAGTTTTTATTATATTTGAAGAGAATATATATAATTTGATTGCGTTTTAATATTATACCTATAATTATACATTTTGCTTGTTAGTAAATCAATCAATTTTAAGAGAGTAAGCTCTTTTAGGGTCTGATCTATGACATATCAATGAATTTGGGTTGAATAGTGATGTTTTTTATAGCTATTCATTACATTAAGTTGAATTAAAGTGGAGTACAAGCATTTAGAGTACGATTCACTACATAATAAGTTATTTTAACTGAATACAAGCAATTGTGTCAGTATTCAATTAATTTTTATTTATTAAAAGAGAATATAAGCAATTTTATTTTAATTTTATCTATATGAAGGTTTTTTAACATAATACTCTGATTACACACCTAATGTTTAGTATATTAATGTATTTCAAGCGAAAAATAATATGTGATGATCTATTAGAGATATTTGATTGTGTTTTCATATAAAACCTATAATTATATATTTTTTTGTTAGTATATCGATTAATTTTAATAGAATTGGCTCTTTTAAAGACTGATTTATGACATATTAATGAATTTTAGTTGAATAATGATATTTTTGCAGCTATTCATTGCATTACGTAGAATTCAAGTGTAGTACAAGCATTTAGTGTACTATTCATCGCATAATAAGTTATTTTAACTGAATACAAGAAATTGTTTGAGTATTCAATTAGTTTTTATTATTTTTCAAGAGAATATATGCAATTTGACTTTGATCTTTTCTATATGAAGGATTTTTAACAAAATACTCCGATTACACACCTAATGTTTGCTATATTGATGTATTTCAGTCGAAAAATGATATATGACGATCTATTAGGGACATTTGATTGCGTTTTAATATAATACCTATAATTATATATTTTTTTGTTAGTAAATCAATCAATTTTAAGAAAATAGGCTCTTTTAGGGTCTGATTTACGATATATCAATGAATTTGAGTTGAATCAATATTTTTGCAGCTATTCATTGCATTACATTAAATTCAAGTTGAGTACAAGCATTTAGTGTACGATTCATTGCATAATAAATTATTTTAACTGAATACAAGCAATTGGGTGAGTATTCAAATAGTTTTTATTGTATTTGAAGAGAATATATGCAATTTGATTTTAATCTTCTCTATAAGAAGGTTTTTAACATAATACTCTGATTACAAACCTAATATTTACTATAATTACGCATCTAGTTGTCGGTATATCAATCAATTTTAATAGAATGGGCTCTTTTAGGGTCAGATTTATGATATATCAATAAATTTAAGTTGAATAGTGATGTTTTTGCAATTTTTCATTGCATTACATTGAATTCAAATGGAGTACAAGTATTTAGAGTATGATTCATTGCATAATAAGTTATTTTAACTGAATACAAGTAATTGTGTGAGTATTCAATTAATTTTTATTATATTTGAAGAGAATATATGCAATTTGATTTTAATCTTGTCTATATGAAGGTTGTTTAACATAATACTCAGATTACACACATAATATTTGCTATATTATTTTATTTCATTCGAAAAATAATATATGGCGATCTATTAGGGACATTTAATTGCATTTTAATGTAATACCTATAATTACACATCTATTTATCAGTATATCGATCAATTTTAAGGGAATACGCTCTTTTAGGATCTAATTTATGACATATCAAAAAATTTGAGTTGAATAGTGATGTTTTTATAGCTATTCATTGCATTACGTTGAATTCAAGTGGAGTACAAGTATTTAAAGTATGATTCATTACATAATAAGTTATTTTAACTGAATACAAGCAATTGTCCAAACCTTTGAGCTGGCTGCCTTCCGGTGTGAGTATTCAATTTGTTTTTATTGTATTTGAAAAGAATATAGCAATTTGACTTTAATCTTGTCTATATGAAAGTTTTTTAATATAATACTCTTATTACACACCTAATATTTTCTATATTATTGTATTTTAGTCGAAAAAACATATATAGTGATTAATTAGGGACATTTGATTATGTTTAATTGTAATACCTACAATTATACATCTTTTAATGAATATATCGATCAATTTTAACAGAACAGCCTCTTTTAATGATTGATTTATGACATTTCAATGCAATTGAGTTGAATAGTGATGTTTTTGCGGCTATTCATTGTATTACGTTGAATTCAAGTGGAGTACAAGCATTTAGAGTACGATTCATTGCATAATAAGTTTTTTTAACTCAATACAAGCAGTTGTGTGAGTATTCAATTAGTTTTTATTATATTTCAAGAGAATATATACAATTTGACTTTAATCTTGTCTATATGTTGGTTTTTTTTTAACATAATACTCTGATTACACACCTAATATTTGCTATATTGATGTATTTCAGTCGAACAATGATATATGACGATCTATTAGGGATATTTGATTGCGATTTAATATAATACCTTTAATTACACATCTATTTGATAGTATATAAATTAATTTTAAGAGAATAAGCTCTTTTAGGGTATGATTTATGACATATGAATAAATTTAAGTTGAATAATGACGTTTTTGCAGCTATTCATTGCATTACGTTGAATTCAAGTGGAGTACAAGTATTTAGAGTACGATTCAAGCATAATAAGTTATTTTAACTGAATACAAGCAATTGTGTGAGTATTCAATTAGTTTTTATTGTATTTGAAGAGCATATATGTAAGTTGACTTTAATCTTATCTATATGAAGGTTTTAACATAATACTCTGATTACACAACTAATATTTACTATATTGATGTATTTCAGTCGAACAATGATACGTGGCACTCTATTAGGGACATTTGATAGAGTTCTAATGTAATACCTATATTTTTTTAAAGTAATACCTACAATTATATATTTTTTTGACAGTATATCGATCAATTTTAAGAGAAATGGCTCTTTTAGGGTCTAATTTATGACATATCAATTAATTTGAGTTGAATAGTGATGTTTTTGCAACTATTCATTGCATTACGTTGAATTCAAGTTGAGTACAAGTATTTAGAGTACGATTTATTGCATAATAAGTTATTTTAACTGAATACAAGCAGTTGTGTGAGTATTCAATTAGTTTTTAATGTATTTGAGGAGAATATATGCAATTTGACTTTAATCTTGTCTATATGATGGTTTTTTTTAACATAATATTCTGATTACACACTTAATATTTTCTATATTGATGTATTTCATTGTAAAATTTATATTTGGCGATCTATTAGGGTTATTTGATTGCATTTTAATGTAATACCTATAATTGTAATTAGTATATCGATCAATTTTAAGAGAACGAGCTTTTTTAATGATTGATTTATGACATATCAATGCAGTTGAGTTGAATAGTTTTTTTTTTGCGGCTATTTATTGTATTACGTTGAATTCAAGTGGAGTACAAGCATTTAGAGTACTATTCATTGCATAATAAGTTATGTTAACTGAATACAAGCAATTGTGTGAGTTTTCAATTAATTTTTAATATATTTGAAGAGAAATTATGCAATTTGACTTTAATCTTGTCTATATGAAGGTGTTTTAACATAATACTCTGATTACACACCTAATATTTGCTATATTAATGTTCTTTAATCGAAAATTGATATTTGACGATTTATTAGGATTATTTGATTGCTTTTTAATGTAGTACCTATAATTACATATCTATTTGACAGTATATCAATCAATTTTAAGAGAATAAGCTCTTTTAGGGTCTGATTTATGACATATTAATGAATTTGAGTTGAATAGTGATGTTTTTGCAGCTATTCATTGCATTTTGTTGAATTCAAGTGGAGTAATGGTATTTAGAGTACAGTTCATTGCATAATAAATTTTTTTAACAGAATATAAGCAATTGTGTGAGTATTCAATTAGTTTTTATTGTATTCTAAGAGTATATATGTAATTTGACTTTAATCTTGTCTATATGAAGATTTTTTAACATAATACTCTGATTACACACCTAATGTTTGCTATATTAATGTTCTTTAATCGAAAATTGATATTTGACGATCTATTAGGATTATTTGATTGCTTTTTAATGTAGTACCTATAATTACATATCTATTTGACAGTATATCAATAAAGTTTAAGAGAATAAGCTCTTTTAGGATCTGATTTATGACATATTAATGAATTTGAGTTAAATACTGATGTTTTTGCAGCTATTCATTGCCTTTTCTTGTATTCAAGTGGAGTACAAGTATTTGGAGTACGATTCATTGTATAAGAAGTTTTTTTAACAGAATACAAGCAATTGTGTGAGTATTCAATTAGTTTTTTTTGTATTTTAATATAATACTCTGATTACACACCTAATGTTTGCTATATTGATGTATTTCAGTCAAAAAATAATATGT
>JAEMOT010000297.1:15330-31346 GCA_019297695.1 Apostasia ramifera
AATTTAATTTAAATTATAATATTAATTACTTTAATAGTTAACTCTTAATTATATTTAATTCAATTTTTAAAAATATTTTAATAAAATTTTATAATTTATCTAATATTATAAATAAAATCTAGTTAGCTCAATTATCATTAATAAAATTTCAATTTTACTAATAATATTATTCAAATTTTAAAAAAAATGTATTTACATATTTTTTAATTACTTTCATTTATTGTCATCGACTCCGCGAGAGAGAGAGAAAACAGGGATAAAGAATAAAAATGAAAATTAAAAATTTAAAGTATAATAATTGTTAGATGGTAATAATAAGAAATTTTATTATTATAAAATTTTTAAATTCTAGACCAACGAAAAAGTTTTTAAAATTATGAATTAAAATATAATTAGAGATTAACTATAAAAGTTTTTCAGCAATTAATTTTAAATTATATGTATGGTGAAAAATACAGTTATTTAATTGTGATAAAAAATTGTATAGATAAAAAAATAAATTAATTGATATATTTTGAATTATATTGAATATAAAAAATAATATTTTAATGTTAGAATGTTATATAAATTGAGATATAAAATAATTTTTTTATATATTTTTAATTACAAAATTGATCATGAATTTAACTTTTTTTTAGTTTTTAGCCAAACCTAAAGTCACCTGCTTTCTCATTTTATTATGCATCTCATGATTTTTTCTCCATATCTGTGACATAGGCATACTCTATGTTCAACAAAAGTTCTATAAATACTCAAAAAATATTAAGAACCAGTTTGTAATTTTACTCCTAACCTATTTGTTTGTAAAATTAAATTTAAGGAGGTTAAAATTAAATTTGGATAGAGATATTTTTTTATTAAAAATTATGAATATATGAAATAAAATTAGTTATTATGTTGAGATATATAAGAAATATGATATAAAAATAATTACTATATTGAGATATGTGAGAGATATGACATAAGTTAGTTATTATTTTAGTAATGTGTGTAGGATGTGAAATAAATTTAATTTTTAATATTAAATTTTATTTGTGATGTGATATGTCTTATTAAAATTAAATTAGGTTAATTTTCAACGACCAAACAAATGGGGCACAGAAGTTTAAAGTTGGTACGAGGAGGTTATTAAAAAATTCTAATTGTTTTGATAGAAATAGAATAAATTATTTTATTATTATGAGATTTAATAATATTATTTTAATATAAAATTTTATTAAATTTGAAATAAATTTATTATTTTATTAATATATATATATGTGTGTGTAAGATGTGAATCAAAATTAATTTTTAAAATAAAATGCAATGTAAAGTATAAAACAAGATTTTATTTTTAAAGTTATATAACATTTGTGAATAATATAAAATAAATATAAAAATGAGTTGGATGCTATTGTATATCAAGAACTAAATAAATATGATAAGATGTAACTTCAATTGGAACAATATAGAAAAAGATAAGCATGGCCCTGTGTAAATATGACAAGCACAATTGGAGAAATAATTCAAGCTTTTTAAAATGAAAATTTAATGGGGTTCAATTGGGAGTACGATTCGACACCCAATCATTAGACGCCAGTTATATTTAGGCCTATCAACGGATCAAATTCGGGTTGGCTCGACATCGGCTCGGATTTGAATCCATATTTTGGATCAAATCATATGTCGAATTGGGTCAGTGTTGACCCGAATACTCTAAGGTCAAAAATCAGATACAATTGAAACTTAAGTTTTCAAGTTTAATTCATTTATATTAAAAGTTATTTGAAGTATTTTTAATAATTAGATGCAGAATAGTGTTAAATTTACTAAAGATAAAATGAAATAATATATCATATTTTTATAATTTGGTAAATATATATTATGAAATATAAATTTATAAGAGTAAATTAGGAAAATAGATGCATTATACTCTGTAATTTGTTAATATAATTTGTAAGAATTTTTTTTTATTGATTAATAATAATAGTGCTTTTTGTTTAAGCTTAAACAAATGATTATTATTCATATCATATATTTATATAAATAAAAAATTATATTTACATAAATGAGTCAAATTTTAAATGAATCGGATCAATAGTGATCTAGATCTAATCAGTTTATTTATAAAATTTAATCTATTTATTTATAAATAAATTGGGTCAGCCAATGAAATAAATTAACGAATTAAAATAATTTATTTAGAAATTTAATTTGATCAGAACTCAGATTAAATTGGGTCCCATGACAGGCACATTTGGCATTCAATGATTTAATGGCAGACTGTAATTTCTATTTGAAATGGATTTGATTGAATTTTCATTTACGGGAAAAAAAATAAATTTAAATTGAGTTCTAATAAATTAATTAAATAATTATAATTTAAAATTTAAAATTTAAAATTATTAAATTATTTAATAAAATAAGTGCTAATTTTTAAATAATTTAATAAATTAAAAATTTAAATTGTGATTAATTAATTAGGATAGCAGTATTTTTTATTTGAATTGTATAAAAGTTTTGAATGAATTTATGAGCTGATCGATCTGGCTTGACTTAACCAGACCCAGCCGAAAAGGAAAAGTCCGTCGTCCCCGTCTCCCGCCAGCTGACGCCGTCAAAAGGTCCCCCCCGAAGACCGTCAGACCTGCCACCGCACCGTACTTCCTCGCGCCACCTCTGACATCTGTGTCTTGCGCCGTCATCCTCCCGTCACTTTTCACGGCCGCGTCATCGTCTTCCTGCAGCCACGTTGCGCATCATGAGCGGCGCTGCAGGCATGCACCCCTCTCTCTCTCTCTCTCTCTGAGATTCTTTCGTCACTAGGGCAGCGGATACTTATTCGCTCCTCTCCATTTATTGCTCGTCCCCTCCCTCCCGCGCTCTAATCCTACACGAAAGATGAAAGCTTGCATCGTCTTCTTCGTCGTCTTGTCATGGCTTCCCCTGCTTTCCTGCTCGCCTGCCACAGACTTCCACGCCTTGATGGAGCTCAAGGCCGCCATGGTCGGGACGGGAGGGTCGGCCCTGCGCGACTGGGATTCGACGGCGCCGCGGACTCCGTGCGACCTCTCCGGTGTCACCTGCGACGGAGACGGCCGCGTCGCCGCCCTCAACCTCAGCTTCCGCCCCCTCAACGGAACTCTTCCCCCGGCAATCGCCCTCCTCGACCGCCTTATCAACCTCACCATCTCCGGCTCCGGCATGCACGGTAGCCTCCCGCCGGAAATTGTTTATGTAGAGTCCCTTCGTCTGCTTAACATTTCTAACAACAACTTCTCCGGCACGTTTCCTGATGTCACCGGAGGGCTGCCGGCGCTTGAGGTTCTTGACGCGTACAACAATAACTTCTCCGGCCCATTGCCGGCGAGCATCTCCCGACTGGCACGGCTCCGGTATCTGCACCTGGGTGGCAACTTCTTCACCGGCGAAATCCCGGAAAATTACTCGGAGATTGTGAATTTGGAGTATTTGGGTCTGAACGGAAACGGCCTTTCCGGCCAGATTCCGGCGAGCCTCTGCAAGCTATCAAAGCTCCGGCAAATGTACATCGGCTACTTCAACTTATACGACGGCGGGATACCGCCGGAGTTCGGGATGCTGACGTCGCTGGTCCGGCTCGACATCGCGTGCTGCAATATCTCCGGTGAGATTCCGGCGACTCTTGGCCGCCTAAAGCAACTTGACACTCTGTTTCTCCAGCTGAACCGTCTCACCGGCCCGATCCCGCCGGAGCTCGGCGGGCTTGAGAACCTCAAATCACTCGATCTCTCCGTGAACGATCTGACTGGGGAGATCCCTCCGAGCTTCGTGGAGCTGAAGCAGCTCACTCTGCTGAATCTTTTCCGCAATCACCTCCATGGCCGAATTCCAAGCTTCGTTGGCGAGTTCCCGAATCTCGAGGTGCTTCAGCTTTGGGAAAATAACTTCACCTTCGAGCTGCCGGCCACCCTCGGACTAAGCGGCCGCCTGAAGACGCTAGACGTGGCAACGAACCGTCTGACGGGGACGATCCCGCCGGATCTCTGCGCCGGCAAGCGGCTCCAGATCTTGATTCTGATGGAGAATGGATTCTTTGGAACGATCCCTGAAAGGCTTGGCGACTGCAAATCGCTGTGGCGTGTTCGTCTCGCCAGGAATTTTCTCGAAGGGAAGATCCCCGCCGGCCTCTTTGACGTCCCCTCTGCTGACATGCTCGAGCTCAGCGACAACTATTTCTCGGGCGAGCTGCCGGCGGTGATCAGGGGGGATAAGCTCGGAATGCTGCTGCTGTCAAATAACCAGATCTCCGGCTCCATTCCTCCCTCGATTGGGGATCTCCGGTCATTACAAACCCTCTCGATCGAATCGAACAGGATTTCCGGCAAAATCCCGCCGGAGATCGGCAAATTGTCGCAACTTTCGAAGCTAAATCTGAGCGGGAACATCCTCCTGGGCGAAATCCCGGTGAATTTGACTATGTGCTCCTCTCTTGTATCCATCGATCTCAGCAGCAACAGCATCGCCGGTGAGATACCGCCGCAAATGTCGAAGCTCAAGATTCTAAATACGCTTAATCTCTCTCGAAACCAGCTTTCCGGCGAAATCCCGGCAGATATTCAGCGGATGCAGAGCCTAACCATCATGGACCTCTCCTTCAACAACCTATCCGGCCCGATCCCTGTCCAGGGCCAGTTTCTCGTCTTCAATGCGAGCTGGTTCGCGGGGAACCCATATCTCTGCGGCGGTCCGCTCCATCTCACCTACAACTGCTCCGCCGCCGCCCTTAACCCATCCCCTGCTTCGTCCCGCAAGTACTCTCACTACAAGAAGATCTTTTTAGCTGTTCTCCTCTTCGGCTCCGCCATTTTCATCACAGTCGCAGGAGCGAAGGCGCTGTCGGCATGGCGCAGCTGCCATCCGCCGGAGGCTTGGAAGATGACGGCATTCCAGCGGCTGGGCTTCACGGTGGAGGATGTAGTAGAATGCCTCAAGGATGATAACGTCATCGGCAAGGGCGGTGCCGGGATCGTCTACCGGGGCACGATGGCTTCCGGTGCAGAGATCGCCATCAAGCGCCTCGTCGGCAGCGGCGCAGGCGAGCAGTACGACCGAGGGTTCACTGCGGAGATCACGACGCTCGGCAAGATCCGGCACCGACACATCGTCCGCCTCCTCGGCTTCGTCTCCAACCGCGACGTAAACCTTCTTCTCTACGAGTACATGCCCAACGGCAGCCTTGGCGAGCTCCTCCATGGAAGCAAAGGCGCCCACCTCGGCTGGCCGGCGCGGTACCGGATCGCGGCGGAGGCCGCCATGGGTCTCTGCTACCTCCACCACGACTGCTCCCCGCTCATCATCCACCGCGATGTGAAATCGAACAATATCCTCCTCGATTCCACTTTTGAAGCTCACGTCGCCGATTTCGGCCTCGCGAAGTTTCTCCGGGATTCCGGCGCCTCCGACTGCATGTCCTCCATCGCCGGCTCGTACGGCTACATTGCCCCTGGTATGCAAAAGCTCTAATTTTTAATGTTTTTTATTTATATATTTATTTTTCAAGTATAATATATATTAAATATATAAATTTTTATTTAAATTTATATGTTTTGAATTTATATATGTATATTAATATTTGCAATATATATTTATATATCATATATATATATATGATATATTTATATACATTTTTTAAATTATATGGAAAATGTCTAAATATTTGTCACTTTATAAAATAATTGAGTTAAAATTTGTATATAATTGAATAAAATGTCAGCAAATTTGTAATTTAGAACAAATTTATCAGCCATTGTACATGCACATCTTGTCTCATCAGCCCCGAGAAGAGGCAGATCTGCATGGCCGTTGACTTTTTTGTCCCGTCTCCATAAAGACGGCAGTTGTCTTCTTCTCCGGCGAGAAATTAAAAGTTTTTTTTTTTTAATCTCCGGCCAGAAATTTAAGCTTGGGGGTGTGTAATAATGGTTGCAGAATACGCGTACACGCTGAGAGTGGACGAGAAGAGCGACGTTTACAGCTTCGGGGTGGTGCTGCTGGAGCTGATCACCGGGAGGAGGCCGGTGGGCGGGTTCGGCGACGGGGTGGACATCGTGCGGTGGGTGAAGAAGGTGGCGGCGGAGTTGGCGGAGTCGGGGGACAATTCCGCGGTGTCCGCTGCTGTGGCGGTGGCGGATCGCCGGATTTCGCCGTCGCCGGCGGCGAATATTGCGAGCCTGTACAGGGTGGCGATGATGTGCGTGGAGGAGCAGAGCGCGGAGCGGCCGACGATGAGGGAGGTGGTGAAGATGCTGTCGGAGTCCGCAGTTCCGGCGAAGGTAGCCGGTGAACCGGCGGTTCTGTTGGAGGTCTGAGCTGATTAATGGTTGTGGGTCGTGTTTTCTGTTGGTTGAAACGTTGACTTTGATTGACTTTTGACGCTTCGTTGACCCATGTCAGCATATAATTAATGTTGTATGAATATTAATAAACGTATTCAACTAATTATATATTTGTCTATATTGCTTATTGTGTTCTTAAAACATATTCATCTTTTTACTAAATAAATATTTTTTTAATTTTTATATTTTATAAATTGAAAATCGATTGTAAACTATAATTTGAATATCTTGGAATCCCCAATATTTTTTTGTAGTTAATTCCATCTAGTCTTTAAAATAGTTTTGTAATTTGATCCATAAAAATAAAATATTATTTAGATTTTTTTACTTAAAAGTTTTTTTATATGAATCTTTTTTGATAAATTTTATTAAATTTGATTATTTATTTATTCTTTTAAAAAAATTAAAATTATATTTAAATATTAAAAAATCGTATATAGAAAATATATATGTTGAGGTTTGAATATTAATTGTAAATATTTAAATATATTTATAATACTTAAATTTGTCATTTATTTTTTAAATTTGATAATTAAAATTTTGAAAAATGGATCGAACTTAGAAATGATAGAATTAAAGGTTTTAGATCATAGGTAAAATTTAATCGGGATAGAATCTAATTTTGATCTTGATGCAATAATAATAAATAAATAAATAAAATATAAAGATAATATTTATAAAATATATTAATGTTTTAATTTTGGAGAATTTTCTTCAACTAAGAAATAAGTTTGTTTTTCTACTTCGCTTTGAATATTTTTGATTGTCTAATTAAAATTTATGTAACATAACTGTTTTAATACAACATTATTCACAAAAAAATTGTTTTTATATAGTTAAATTAAGTTGTATAAAAAAGTATTATATTATATAGCTGTATAAAAAAATATTTTATTGTATAATTGTATAACAAAATGCTGTTAAATAAAGCTGTTTTATATGTTTGGCAAACTGCTATTAAAAGTTGCCATCAAAGCAGAACTGTTTAGTTAAAACTACTGTGCTCTCTAAAATATTTTTACTTTTGACTAAATTAGATATTTAATTTAAGTACTTTTTATTACATATATTTTATAAATTTATAATAATTAAATCATTCTATAAAATAATTAAATTTATGTGTCATTAATTTTACAATATATATATTATATTATTTTTATAGTTTATTTGCATATTAGTTGTAATTTTTTTATAAAATAAAATTTATTTTATGTATTTTAATTATATCTGCTATAAATTTATTTTATATTATATCTACACAATTTGTGTATTACTTATTTTACTATATCAATAATATCATTTAATATATTTTTATATTAAATAATATGTAATACAAAAAATTTATTTTATTTCTCTCTTTATAAAAAATTAAATCAATATATGCCAAAAATATGAAAAATCATATACACCAATAATAAATTTTTTAAATTTTTTTTGCCAAGCATTACTTTAAGCCGGTTTTGGGTTTTATAGTTTGAAATATAGGATTTAAAATAATAATAAGGGCATTTTCTGTACATAAATAATTAGAGCAAAATCAATGTTTAAAAATGAATTATTTTTAGCTTTTTCTTTAACGCTGTTTTTTAACTGGTTAAAAACTAAAACGGTTTAAAAGCTATATTACCGAACACAATTTTTAACTTTTAGTTATATAAAAAAAATACTTTTTATACCAAAAAGCTTTACCAAACACAGCCTAAATTAATTCTTTTTAATTTTTTTTTAAAAGAAGTGACAGAAGTCGCCCAGCGCCCGTACGACTTTTATTAACTAATAGCAGCCCCTAACGCCATCCTAAACGAATATTTTTGTTAATTATTTCTTAATTATGTTATATTATTAACTACTTAATTAAAAAATTAAATTAAAAAATCCTAGATACATTTAGCTAATTAATTAATAATTATGGTTATTTTTTAAAATTTCATCAACGGTACTTCCAACGGTCGAATCGCCTTCCTCCTTCGCCGTGCTCTATATTTTGCTCAAGTAATCAGAATCCTCTCTCTCTCTCTCTCTCTCTCTCTCCCTCTCTCTCTCATCTTCCGTGGCTTTCCCCTCCCCTTCCCTCCCCTAAGTGCAGCACCGAGAGCAGTGATTGATCAACGAGGCGAACGAGATGAGACCTTCAAGGCCGTTTGCTTCATCTTCCCCACTGATAACCATTGCTCGGACCAAATTTGATCCAGTTAGTCTGGTCCACAAAGTTCCGCTTGGAGATACTCCTTATGTGAAAGCCAAAAAAGTTCAGGTTTTCAATCTAAATCACTCTTCTTCAACGATTCTTTTATTCAGCTAAATCACTCGTTTCCTTTTGTGATCTGTCCCTTCTCCTTCCTTTGTGATTTCAGCTTGTAGACAAGGACCCTGAGAGAGCCATAGCTTTGTTCTGGGCCGCCATTAACGCTGGGGACAGAGTTGACAGCGCCCTCAAGGACATGGCCATCGTCATGAAGCAGCAGAACCGTACGGAAGAGGCCATAGAAGCCATCAAATCTCTGAGGAACCGTTGCTCCGAACAATCCCAAGAGTCCCTTGACAACATACTCCTCGATCTCTACAAGGTACTGCCCCTTCTGATCCCTTCAATCCTTTCTTCTCTAAAACTCACTAAACAGCTGAAGTTCTGTCGGGGTCACAGAGATGTGGGAGATTGGACGATCAGATTGCCCTTCTGAAGTACAAATTGCTTCTCATTCAAAAGGGGTTGGCTTTTAATGGAAAGAGAACCAAGACAGCTCGCTCTCAGGGAAGGAAGTTTCAAGTTTCCATAGAACAAGAAGCAACACGCCTTCTGGTAAAGATTTGCTTTCCTCTTCTTCTTCCTTTCTCCTTAATTTTAGACATCATAATGGTTAATTGGGTGCAGGGCAACCTTGGCTGGGCTTTGATGCAGAAGGAGAACTATACCGAAGCCGAGGCTGCATACCGGAGAGCTCTCGTGATCAGCACCGATAACAACAAGATGTGTAATCTTGGCATTTGCTTGATGAAACAGGGAAAAGTAGTCGAGGCCAAGCAGGTCCTGAAACAAGTCCGGCCGGCCATGGCGGGTGATGGACCCCGCAGTGCCGATTCGCATCTGAAAGCTTTCGAGAGAGCTCAGGAGATGCTTCGAGATTTGGAATCGAATATACACAGAAACCCAAATGGAGGAAATCACAACGGATTCCACCATTCCTTCTCCTTCACGGGTTCTTCGTTGATTTGGCAGCCAGAGCCCTGTATCGACTTCCATGTCCAAATCCGCCATGATCCCTTTCCCGATGAGAACGTCAACAATGAAAATATCTTGAAAAACACTCTAAACATTGATGCACCGCCGTTCTACTCCATGAGGACGGTGCGAGTTGAACGAGCCTGCGGCGATGATATCAGTAATTTAAAGAGGGGGAGGTCGGGGATTTTGATGGAGAGGCCTGTGATCTCGAAAACAGAGCAGACCGGCGGAGGTAAATACACTCCACCGGATGAGGAAGAGGTGAAGTGGCCAGAGTTGCCGGACGACGATGAGTTTCTGGAGGCAATAGTGTCGTCGGTGTTGACTCCGCTCGAGGACCAATGGGAGGTGGACGATGGGTTTGGAAGTCCGGCCATGGCAGAGGGCAAAATGGGGAAGAGGCTGAGAATTTTCCGAGAGGCTCAGAATCTGCGCGAAGCTAATGCGTGAAGAGAAATCGGACCGTTGGGGATTCGGCATTTTATTATGATTTTTATGAAATTCTTTATTTTGAATATTTTAGCAGAAAATTAATTTTGTGAAAATGGTCCAAATGGAGATAGCCTTTTTCTCCTTGGTCTTTGATTACCATGGGCTGCTGATTATTTGATTAAATTACACTTTTAGAAAATAAATTGGATTTATTTTTTTTTTTAAAAAAATGGAATTGGCTCTGAGTCAACTTTCTCTGTGCTTTGTTCAGTTTACTGTACCATTAAATTAGACAAAGTCAAGCCAATCAGGAATTTAATAAATTATTTATAAAAATATTATAATTATTTTATGCTAAAAAATTATAAAATATTTTCTAATATTAACTTCAAAAATAAAACAAACCGACTGTCTGATTGACTAACAAACTATATAATCGATCAATCAAATAGTCTAACTATTTGATAACTTAATGCCATTTGAGATGTTCTGCACGAACCAAGACCCGCTTGCCCATGCGGCTTTCCGCTCATGAACGCCTAACATTGTGGGTCAGAAATCTGAACCTAATAATTTTTCAAAAAAAAAAAAAAGCAGAGCAAAAATTCATTTTTTATTTTAATAACTCAATCAATAATGAGATGAGACCTAAATCAAGTATTTTAAAAAATTAAAACTTACTTGCAAACTCGGCTATAAAAAAATTGAAATTCTCTCACGGAACAAGCAAAATTTTAACCACACAGAACTAAAGAAAATGGTTTAACCAGCTAACAAGTATGCATTAATGTCTCTCATCTATATAGATAGTATTAATTTAATTCATTTAATATAAATTGGATCCATCTCCATTTTTCCTCCAAAATGAAGCACTAACTAAATTCACCACCTCAGTTTATTTTCTTCTTGGAGATTTCATAAACATAGCTTAGAATAACAACTGCAGCAGCAACTGCAACCCCTACAGCGCCCTGAGTTAGCACTGTGCTCGTCTTCACACTACATTTCGCACTGGGACCAGGCGTGAAGCCCAGTTCTGAGAGCTTCTTGTGCGACTCTGCATAATCTTTGAAGAAAGCATCTTCATCCTGTCAAACAGGAAAGTTCGGAATATAATCTTTATTTCATATAGCAGTTGAGATCTGGAGATAACTCTTGAAGTTTAGACATAATCCGAACAAATGAATTTGGGCCAATTCTTAGTTAATTAGTGCTCCTAAATCAATCCTAAATATTTCTGTTTTCAGATTTGTCAAATAAAATTTATGTATGGCCTGAAATAATTTGATTTTAGTATTCAAAAACATAGTTAATATCAGTATTGAGATTTGTGTATGATTGAATTTGAAATGTAAGGTCAACTTTAACTTGGTTAAAGAAAGCAATCAAAAATCTCCTAATTTAATAAAGGATTGAGTCTATTTCTCTTAATTCCAAGTTTTTAACAAGCAATTTTTTTCTTCAAACTCTAAGCCCGAGTTAATGGCACCCAAAACACAGGAAACTAACTCCCAAAAACCCGAATACCAGGAACAACCTTCATAAGAAGGCCGACATGCAGTGATGAGCAAAATCAGAAGACTAAAAATAAACTTACAGTCAAATATATATTTATAAATAAATAAATAAATTATATATATATATATATATATATATATTCAAAATTACCTTGGCATAGAGCTCTACATAGGGGCGGAAAGCCGGATCTTCAACAAGAGCCTTGTCAGTGGGAAGCTTTAACAGCCATTCTGATTCTTCATTCAGCAGTTCTCTGTCATTATTACAGATAATCCAACGGTAAGTTTGACATTATTTTTTAGCGTAATTTGGATTGTGGTTTAAATTTAGGAGGGTTTGGTTCAATGTAATCTAGATGTTATTGTTATCTGAATGTTAATGTAATCTAGATGTCTATATTATCTATCAATTTTCGCTTGGTTCAATGTAATTATAATAAAAATTAAAGTACAATGATTATTGAATTTAGGGGCCTAAAAGCAATTTAATCTTAAAATAATTATTTTACATATTTTTGTGAGCATTGTGAGTGTAGATTGAAATATCATGGTCATGCAAATGCGCAATAGTGTCGTTGACGTTTACATATCGTTTGAATTCTAGTGACATCTATTTAAGAGTAACAGTTTTGTAATTTTTTGTAATGTTATTTAAACATGTCGTTGAACCAAACACCCCCTTAAAAATTAATTGTTCGTGTTTTCTTACATAAAATATGAGTTGTCAAATTTCAGAGGCTCTTTAGTCCAAGCACCTTCAAATCCTGACCTTTCAGAATGAGCCTTTCCCTAAATAAACAAAATATTTTCTTGATCGAGTAGATTTGTTTGTTAAAGAGAAAATAATTTGACCTTAAATTAAACAAATACAGTACCAAAGTGTGACCACCAGATAGTGCAACAATATCCTTGTCTGTTAAGCCCATTCGATAAAATACATCCCTCAGATGTTGTCGACCTAATTACAAAAAAGTGATGAAAAGTAAGAAAAGAGTGCATCAACAATATGCACATATACATATACATACACAGATACATATATATACCAACAATACATGACAGGTAGTGAAAGAATGTTATTTGTTGAGATGATGCTATGGCATCATAATTTCTTTCCTAGAAGCGTTCGAAATAATTTGTTAATTAAAGGGGTTTAATTGCATCATTTTGCATCTTTTAATAACTTTGAAATTATCATATTTGACTACTTTTGGGAGATTCCATAATTTTACTTTTGTACATTTTGATTTTCTTTAGTTCGTTATTATAAGAGGCTTGGATTTATTTCCTTTTCTTTTCATTTTATGAACTCTATAAGTATCTCTAATGATGGCGAAATAGATTGAATAATATTTAAAGTTACAAAATGATGGCGAAATAGATAATGACGTTATTAGCAGGATTCAAGCAGGCTGGGTAAAATGGAGAAATGCTTCTGGTGTGTTATGCGATAGAAAAATTCCATCCAAAATTAAGGGTAAATTTTATAAAACTGTAATAAGACCAGCGATGATATATGGTGCTGAATGCTGGCCTGCAAAGAAGAAACATACAAATAAAATAAATGTTGCAGAAATGAGAATGTTAAGATGGATGTGTGGATATACACGAAAGGATAGAATGAGAAATGAGTATATCCGAAAGAAAGTTGGTGTTGCACCAATTGAGGATAAACTTAGAGAAAGTCGGCTTCGATGGTTTGGACATCTAAATCGTAGGCCAATTGAAGCTCCAGTTAGAAAAATTGAGTTATTGGATTTTACCCATGTACAAAGAGGAAGAGGGAGACCAAAGAAGACATGGCAAGAAACTATAAGGAGTGATTTTAATTACTTAAACTTAGATAAGAATTTGGTAACTGATAGAGCGCAATGGAAACAAAGGATTCATGTAGCCGACCCCACCTAGTGGGATTAAGGCTTGGTTGTTGTTGTTGTTGTTGTTGTTGTATAAGTATCTCTAATATTTTGTATTTGGAAGGCTTCAATGAATTGAAATAGTAATAAACATCTCAAATTCTCTCTTTCTCTTATTACTCTCCTCCCTCTTCTTTCTCTCCCCCTACTTCATGGTCCTTTATTTTCTCTTTCTTCAATTTATCTTACCTTTCTTCATTTCATTCCACATCATACTATTTTCCTTTGAATAAGAATACCAACTGTTAAGAAGTTATGTGGTATTTCATATTAATTAAGCGGGTTGTTTAGCATGAAGGTTTTTTGCTTTGGAGCATAACTATTTTAGCTTTTTTGAAAAAGTGCATAATTAGAAATAAAGTTAGTTATATTAAAAATTGTATAAAATATGAAATAAAATTAATTGATACATTGAGAATTGCGTAAGAGGTTAAATAAAATAATATTGAAGTTTGTGTAGAATCAAATATAAAATTATATATATTGAAAAAAATAAAGTTTAGTCATGACAGGATGGTTTTTTTTGCTGTTAACAAAACAAGAGCATATTAAAGGTTATGTAACCTAGATTTTCCCTTTTCACCAAGAAAGTTGCATTTCTAGTACAAATCCGATGGGTGTCAACAGTAGACACAAGTAGAATAGTTTGCATAGGTTTATTCTTTATCATCCACGATATCACCACGTTAGACTTAGCACAAGAGATCTCTAAGAGCAAGACCAGTTATTCCTTTGTATGAAAGTACATATTGCTAGTAGATTTCTCCACAAGGTTGTCATTACACAGGATTCAAGGATGCGAGCATTAGAACAACTACAAGCACATGGAAGGACGAGCAGAACATGCAATAAACTAAGGCAAATGCCAGGATAACATGGTAATCTTAGTATATCTATTCCAAAAGGAAAATCTGTACTCAATCTCTAACAAATACATATACTATCTACTAATACGAAGTAAGAAGCTGTAACTTTGCTAAAGTTGAATTGATCATATACAAAAATGTGATAAATGACAAGCAATTACATTTAGATATCATATCAGTACTATTTGGAAACTGGTGCAAACAGAGATTAAAGCACACAAACAAATACAAATTTAATAAGGTCCACCACAAATCAGAGCAACAACTTCTGACAGTGGCAGACAGAGAAATTCACCTCAAGAACAATTCAAAATTACTGAGAGGGATGTAATTATTATGAAAAACAGATGACATCATAGGGCCTTGACCCAATCGGAATTTATTAGAATCCAAAAATCGACAAGACTTATCATAACACCCCAAAAATCCCCGCTAACACGTAGCATGTAGCCAGATCCCTGTTGGAAGCGCTACACTAAAACCCGCAAGCATCTATGTAATGCATGTTAATCTAGAGCTCGATCAGGTAATTACTTAAGAACATTGGATGAGTTAGGATTCAAGGGTAAGTCAATACACACATAATTGTTATTAAGAAGAGAGCACGATGCAGAGCCAGATTACCAGCGCCAGCGACTACGTTATAATCTATGACCTCGAGCGTAGATTATAACAATTTGTTATCTTGTGTACAGTTATCTTCATTTCTACATATTTTATTTGGGTTGTTTATTGAGTCAAACAAATCTCGTCGTTCAGCCACGTCGCGCCAACCAGTCGGTCCTTCCGCGCACATCGCCGGCCTCTCCGCGACACTCGCGCACATCATCGGCCACGTTCTTTACAACTGTGCTCTTTCTCCGCCGATTCTTTGTATACGGTTGGTTCAGCCCTAACTCTTCCTCTCCTATAAAGCAACCGACGGGGAACTACAGGAGGGGGATATTTTTTCATAGAGCATTTCTACCTTCAGAGTAGAGGTTTGAGGAGATCCGGACAGGTGGTCATGAATTTTGTCTGGCACGCAGCAGGCGGCTGCATACGGCAATCTCTCCCATTGATCGAGCCGAGCAGGTGGCTGCGGCATCGTTTCAGAGACGAATCGGCTTCGTCAGAGGCTACGGCAGAGGGCTGAAGCTGGTGTTCTTTGGTTCTTCGGATCTGGCACAGGTGGCGTCGGCTCAACTTGTTTCGAGTTGGAAGTTGCAGGGCAACGACTATTCCTACTGTTGGCTTGAGGTTTATCTAGTTTTAGGGCTCAAATTCCTTCTTGTTTCACCACTTCTTTGTTGAATGGGCTTCTAATCCTTCGTAGCTTTCTTTGAATGCTTGAAAATTTCTCTAATTTACTGTTTTCTTAAAGGTTTCTGTTCAATCCATATTAATTTCTATTCTAAACAAGGTCCATATCATTCGTATTTGGTAAAGGTTTTTTATGTTGAATGGTTTGGTTAAATTATCATGTGCAAGAAGTTCAAATTGAAATGCATATATATTAAATTTTCTTAGAGTTTGATAGTCTAGATATCTTATTGCATAAGTTTCCTGAATTTGTTTGACTAGAATTTTAATCATCGCATTTATTTCATGTCACTTATATGAATATGCAAATTTTTATATTTAATATAATTTGGAAAGCTTAGTTTAATCTCCCCTCCATTGCATTTAGAAATATATATATATATATATATATATATATATATATA
>JAEMOT010000297.1:49330-74369 GCA_019297695.1 Apostasia ramifera
TCTCAGTAGATCAAAAACTGAATATATGGAGTGCACATTTAGTCAAGAAAGAAATACTTATATTGGAGATGTGACAATTGGTGATCAAATTGTCAAGAAGAGTGAGCGCTTTAGATACCTTGGATCAATTATACAAAATGATGGCGAAATAGATGATGACGTTATTAGCAGGATTCAAGCAGGCTGGGTAAAATGGAGAAATGCTTCTGGTGTGTTATGCGATAGAAAAATCTCATCCAAAATTAAGGGTAAATTTTATAAAACTGTAGTAAGACCAGCGATGATATATGGTGCTGAATGCTGGCCTGCAAAGAAGAAACATACAAATAAAATAAATGTTGCAGAAATGAGAATGTTAAGATGGATGTGTGGATATACACGAAAGGATAGAATGAGAAATGAGTATATCCGAAAGAAAGTTGGTGTTGCACCAATTGAGGATAAACTTAGAGAAAGTCAGCTTCGATGGTTTGGACATCTAAATCGTAGGCCAATTGAAGCTCCAGTTAGAAAAATTGAGTTATTGGATTTTGCCCATGTACAAAGAGGAAGAGGGAGACCAAAGAAGACATGGCAAGAAACTATAAGGAGTGATCTTAGTTACTTAAACTTAGATAAGAATTTGGTAACTGATAGAGCGCAATGGAAACAAAGAATTCATGTAGCCGACCCCACCTAGTGGGATTAAGGCTTGGTTGTTGTTGTTGTTGTATCAAATTTAGCTGTTAAGCAAATTCTTAAATTTGTACATTAAAAATACATAATTTAATAATAAAATTAATTGAAGTTGTATAAAAAAGCTCACATGTGACAATTTTTTAGCAAAAAATTCCCAATTAAATCAATTTTGATTTTATAAACATGTATAAAATATGAGATCTATCTCAAAAATCATATATATTTATACATGCACGAAGACAACACATATTTATTGCTTTTGACTCCAATATAGAAGAGCTTATAGAATTGAGAATAGTAAAAAAGATTATCATCAATATACATCACTACGCAGAATGGAGATAATTTTCTAGGTTAGTAAAAATAGTAACATCTACGATGAAACTCTTTGAAAGAATCATAAAGTTTAAATAATATCAACATTTGTAGAACTCATGAATATTTGATTTATCATGCTTTTCAAATATGGATTATGACAAGACAAAAAATAAAAGGTAAATTGCACCTGCAATAAAAGAATTCTGAGGATTTTCGTGAGATTATGAACAAAAGAAAATTTTGACAGAATTATTATTAGTTAATCAAGACAGACATAAATATAAATGAAATTCAAATGAACGAATTATGATATATGATAAAGACAACTTGATAGAAATAAACACTGGGTCTGTTTGTTTGTAAGGTTAAATGTAAGGAGGTTAAAATTAAACTTGGATGGAGATATTTTTTATTGAAAATTGTGAATGATGTGAAATAAAATTAGTTATTATATTGGGATATGTGAGGAATGTGATATAAAGTTAGTTATTATATTGGGATATGTTAGGAATGTGATATAAGTTAGTTATTATTTTGGTAATGTGTGTACGATGTGAAATAAAGTTAATTTTTAATATTTAATTTTATGTGTGATATGATATGTCTGGTTAAAATTAAACTAGGTTAATTTTTAACGGCCAAACAAACGGAGCCTAAAGATAATGAATTAGAGTTTTTATGGGAACCTCAAACTAAAGAATTATTATGGAATATTCAAATTGGTTTTCTAATTCTCCTGATAATATCTCTTTATAGTCCAATTAAAAAAAAATAAATAATATATATATACTAATATATCTTGATAAAAAAAGTGATGGGATCCAAAGCAAAGTATTATATTTCTTTAGAGAACCTGTCAGAAGCATAAGCATCTGCCAGAGCATCCATAAAAGGGGCATTTTTTTATAATATTGAGGAATCTCTTTATATAATACATGTATGATGATATTTTGAGTTAAGGCTATATAAAGATGATCACTGGCTTGTGGAAGGGCATCCGAAAATACTAGCCACATTAGCATCTCTTTCTTGTAATTTCCTTAATTTATATAATATTTGGTACTTTGTAACTTTTATAATATTTGTTGCAACAAACTCGCTATCTTTAAACTGGTATTAGAGCCAACCACTTTCTTGGACCTAGAAAATGGAGCATTATATTTTTCTTCAGAGAATTTGTCAGAAGCAGGAGCATTTGCTAGAGCATCTCTTTTAACAATGAGAAGTCTCTTTATAATAGTGAGAATCTCTTTATATAATGCATGTACGATAGTATTCAAAGTAAAAGCTATATAAAGATGACCCCCAACTTATAGAAAGACATCCAAAAATATTAGCTACACTAGTATCTCTCTTTTGTAATCTTCTTAATTTCTATAATATTTGATACTTTGTAATTTCTATAATATTTTAGAGCATGTAGTGATACGATGCTCATTTTTATAGATGAGAGAATTTTATTTGATTATTGTATTTATTCTTTTCCATCATTATCATTGTGCTTAATATCCATATTCTAGTTGCTTGAAGTTAGCTTTGTGAATATTTGTTTGCATTATAATCGGTGTTAATCATGAGTTATGTATAACATTTTTTGTGATTTCTTTTTTTATTTTATTTTATTTTTAGTTTACCTCAAATTTATGTTTCACTTTTATTGTTATTTTTTATGACTCAGTTTATATATTTTATATTGTAATATGTATTTGTTTGGATAAGGGTCTCAACTTTAAATTATATTATCATCATAATTTTTAAATAAGATTAAAAAATTATAATTTTCAAAATTAAATAAAAAAGAATATTTCAAAAAAAAAATGTATATATATATATATATATTAAATTATTTGTATTTATATATTGTATTTTTTATACATCACTTTCTTTTTTTCTTTATATAAGTCTAAAAATTGTGTACATTCACGTGTGAAAATGTGTAAAATATTTGGCCTGGCAATAGGGGGAGCCATGTGGACCCACTGTTGACATGGGGTGCATCTGTTGACCGACTGAATATTTAACCAATCGAATGAAATAAAATTTTTAAATCACGAAAATTTTAAATTTATCATTCATTTCAAGGAATTTTTTGAAATAAAAAAGTGAAGCTTTTTTATCACACTATCACGTACTTAAATAAATTATGAACCATATAAAATTTTATTTAATTTTAAATAATTTTTTTTATATATTTTTAATAAATTAAATAAATCTCAAATCATTTTGGAGTCACCAAATAATTTGAGTCGATCGCGAGTCATTGGACCCAATAACTTGATACTGAAAATGATAATTTCCCGCCAAAAGAACTCGAATACCTGCTCATCGCCCGCGCTTGATTCCATTGTCCATGCGGCACAACTTTACAACACCGTTTGCCGTTTTGGGGTGTAAACGAATTTCTAACACCGTCACGCTTTCCACTTTCAAGGGACCAGGAGTCAGTTAGCAAGTTACGCCGCCAGAACATTGAAACAGTACATCATCCCCCCTTCCAACCAAAGCGCCGCCCTTCCGCTTGCTCTCCCCGAACTGCAACCATCATGCCCGCCGCCGACGAAGACCTCGATCTCCTACTCTCCCTAGCCGAAGAAGAAGTACCGGAAACCCCTCCTCGATCTGCGAATACTCTCCAATCACGCCTCTCAGGTACTGCTTCTGTTCACGTTCTCCAAGTTTGAATCAAGAATGACGGATTGAAGCTGAACCCTACCCATTTCTTCTTGGCAGCCTCGGGATACACCTCCGATGATGGATCGCCTCGAAGGTCCAGGATCGTCGACATGTCGGTGTTTCGGGACTCTGTCAAAGACTACCTCAAACCCGTGGTAACGGCCCCCGCCGTCCGATCTTCCAAGACAAGTAAACAGAAGAGAAATGCAGAAGTGGAAATCGACAAGTTTTCGGGTCTTAGAATTCTGTTAGTCTCAAATCGACTTCCTGGTATGGTTATTGCGAACCCTAACTCTTTAAATTTGTAGGAATCCGTTGGTATCTTCCACTGAGCTGAGCAATCTCTTCTCTGATATGAGATTTGTTCGAATGTCAGCAATAAGGTTTACTACTCTCTCTTTCATCCACTTTGATATCCGAAAGGTTCTGTTGGATTCTAAGGCAAGATTTTTAATTTTGAGTATTATAGGAACCTATTGTCCGGTGATACTCTCTCCGGATTCTGGGCGACCGTTGGGGTGTTGACGGAGAAGGGAGTGACCAAAGTGAGCTCTGCTGGAAAAAACTACTCTATATGTAAGATGGGGTGTTTAGACGAGACAACTGTCTCGGTTTTCTTGTTTGGTGATGCGTATGCGATGACCTCAAATGAGCGGGTTGGCGCCATGTTCGCACTTTTCAATGCAACTGTACGCAGGGATAGTGAGGTATGCCCTTCAATTCATAATCAGATTTTGTTGTTAAGGATGGCGTAGTTTTGTTTTGAGATATGTGCACTTTTTGATAGGGGAAAGGCTTTTCTTTGAGTGTTTACTCAGTTAGTCAAATATTGAAGTTGGGGACTTCATCTGACTATGGCGTCTGCAAGGGCCAAAGGAAGGACGGCATGGCTTGCTCAATGATCATAAACAAGTATGCATTTTTTTATCTGATGTCTTATAATTGCTCCTTGGTCGGGACATTATGTCATCATTCTATTTAATAGTATTAAAAGTTAGATTAATTGTGGTAGTAAACTTTATAAATATCTGATTCTTTAATAGATTCGGTGCTGATGAACTTCAATTTGCACCTTGTGGAAAAAGGCTAAAAGATTTCACCTGTTATCACAAATTCACAATGATATATGGTCAAAAACTTAAGGTTATTCCATATTTAGAACACTGTTCAGTTTGCATTGTTAAGAGGTACGTGGGATTCACTATCTCCATAAACATAACCAATCTACGTCATTTCAATTTATGGCTGATTGGCTTCTCAAAAAAAAAAATATTGCTGATTGGACTGACTTGGCTGACTCCCGGTACTAAAAGAATTTAAGCAAATGGAATGCATATGGCAAGAAGTTAGAAGAACTTTTTTCATATAATATATCTTCTCTTTATTGTTAGGTAAACATTACTAGTACTGAATCAAGGTTTTAGTTTCTTCTGAAATTAATCCATTTCATCTGTTTTGGATCGGGTATGATCTAATCTATCTCAAAAGAACATTTTTTGGGTGGGCTTTGCATATTTTAAAGTGTATTAAGAATAAACAATGCAATTTATTCTTAGCTGGAAATTTGCTCTGGTTGGTGTGGGATGGCTGGTGTGATGCCTGGGCAAGTGAGCACTGGCATGGACCAGCTTGGTCAGGTGTGCCATTGGGCTCAGCTTGTGTCTGATCCAGAGCAGGCGAAAAATTTCTAATGATAAAAATGTTCTAGATAGGTTTTTATCTTCGTCTGCCCAAACCTACTGAAAGGTTGTCACCAGCTGATTGTGATAGCCAACTTAATCAATATGAATTTGTTAATACTAACCATTTACAGTATTAAACACTAATATTGATAAGTAATTGACATATGTAGTTTTGCTTTTGATCATTTATATTTATAATATCTGGTTTTAGAAATATACTTAATTTTTAAAATTAATGAAATGATTAGACCAACGCGCCGTTGCCAGGTCCCAAGTCCCGGATGAGAAACGCGGAAGGTTGCGTTAGGCAGTCGACAGCCAGCGTAAAACTTGTCGAATCAATCATGACATGAATCCTTTAGAAAATTGCGCTAAAGCTAGGGCGTTCCCTAGAAGCGACGCGCTGTATTGCCTGAATACAGTGAAAAATGTGAGCGCTTTAGATACCTTGGATCAATTATACAAAATGATGGCGAAATAGATAATGACGTTATTAACAGGATTCAAGCAGGATGGGAAAATGGAGAAATGCTTCTGGTGTGTTGTGCGATAGAAAAATCCCATCCAGAATCAAGGGTAAATTTTATAAAACTGTAGTAAGACCAGCGATGATATATGGTGCAGAATGCTGGCCTGCAAAGAGGAAACATACAAATAAAATAAATGTTACAGAAATGAGGATGTTAAGGTGAATGTGTGGATATACACGAAAGGATAGAATGAGAAATGAGTATATCCGAAAGAAAGTTGGTGTTGCACCAATTAAGGATAAACTTAGAGAAAGTCGGCTTAGATGGTTTGGACATCTAAATCGTAGGCCGATTGAAGCTCCAGTTAGAAAAATTGAATTATTGAATTTTGCTCATGTACAAAGAGGAAGAGGGAGACCAAAGAAGACATGGCAAGAAACTATAAGGAGTGATCTTAGTTACTTAGACTTAGATAAGAATTTGGTAACTGATAGGGCGCAATGGAAACAAAGGATTCATGTAGCCGACCCCACCTAGTGGGATTAAGGCTTGGTTGTTGTTGTTGTTGTTGTTGTAATGAAATGATTAGACCAAATTGTAGATTGAGATCGCTTATTCTTTTAAAAATAGTGAAACCAGACCTTTTGACCATTGGCAAACTTGAAATAGAAACCCCAATTCTGAATCCTTGATATGTACGGGATACTTGTTGCTTCAAATCTGCTAAATAAGATAATTAAACCTTTTCATATTTTTTTGGACATATCTCCAAAAATTGTTAATGATTTATGTGGCACAAAAGCCATGCCTTTCAAACCTTAGTGGTCCTGAAATCACTATATGAAGTTCCATTTTGATTTACTCAAGTGTTTTATTAAAAATACTTCTAGGCATAATAATGTAGATAAATCCTTATAATACTGTTGTTTGTAATATCTCCTAAAGTTATAACTTTATATCTGACCATAAGGAACCTTTGTTCCAGTTTGACTATGTTCTTGTCATTACTAATGTTTTTAGCGTCTATTTATTGTTTGATTCTGATTTCCTTTTGAGCATTAGTTGGTTAAAAAGTCATTAGATTGAGCATATAGATCTATGACATGATATGAAGTCTTGAATGGATGTTATCTGTCCTTGCGTTTTTGAGAGATTAGACCATTTGAAATCTAGTACTTCATATTATTCATTTCTTTGATTTTGCGCCTATCTACTTACTTTTTCTGCATCATTAATGTACATTAGTTGCTTATTTGTATTCCTCTGTAATGCTTGCTTTTTCACATATTTATTTGCGTGAAAGAATATCCTATTAAGTTACCAAGTAATTTGGTAGAACCTCATCTTTCTTGGATGCCTAATATGCTAACATTGTTTTCTTGTTATTGTTGTTTCATTGTTTGATTCTTCAACTTTTGCATTTCTTTGCCACATAACATTATTTTTTTTGTTGCATTGTCATAACCTCTGAAGCCCTTTGTCTGTAGAGCTTATTTAAAAGAGAAAATGTTCCTTTCCTTTCTGTATTGTTGCTATGCACTAGGGTTGTTGCTACTTTGTTCTGGCAAGAGTTGTGGTTGATGAGGTCAGGGGTTTGCTATTTGTCGGTGGGGATTATCACTGACAAGGAAAGCAGGATGGAGATGTCTGGAGTCTTGACCTCTACGAAGTGAGAGATGGTGCTTGATCTTTTTGAGGAATCGGTTGGAATTGTTACTTATGTCGATTTAAAGGAGTTTGAAAATAATTCTCAATCTAGAAATGGCAATGGTACGTAGAATGTAGCTCGACTGGAGATGCTGATGCTCGACATGGATGCAGAAGCTGATGAGCAACATTTTGTTTGCTGTTTCAGGCTATTTATTGGTTTAACGCACATAGATGAAACATAGTTGAATCCTCTGTTGTTCTCAAAATCCCTTTTTCGTGTCATTGCCAAAAGCAGCCGATTGTCAGCTTGAACAACATAAATTATAACAGTAGATAATGTGCGTTTAGAGAAAGTGTTATACGTAAAACCCCACTCAAAGTGTAAAAACACAGGATAAGAGAAAACACTACTAAAACTAGAGAATAATAATTACGATGGTATGTAAGACTGAATAAAAAGAGGAAGATATGAAGATTGAGAGCTGCAATTCATTTAGTCGATCTGCTGATTAGTCAGGATCGTCAAGTGAGGGAACTAGTAGTAGTTAGGAGGTTTGAATTGTTGTTGTTGCCGTTGTCATAACCTCTCGAATCCTTCATTATTTAGGCCTTACATCCTTCGTCTTTTTTATCAATAATGTCACCTTCAATCTGATTCTGCAAGCTAATGTTGTCGCCACCATTTCTTGGCAGGAGCTGGGGTTGTTAGGGTCATGGTGTCACAATTTGTTGGTAAGAATTGTGGTTAACATGAAAAGCAAGACGGGAATAGCTGGAGTCTGACCTCTGGAAACAGTGAGATGATGTCTGGTCATCTTAGGGGTAGGCTGAAAGGATTTCTTCTATGTAACGGAGACTGATGTTGAATCTCCGTCTTGTAATGACAATGTTAGCAAGAATGTCGGTTGATATGGGTTGTTGATCTTCGATGAGGATCAACCTTCGACAGTAGGTGGTATCTTGCATTGATCAAATAGACTTCTAGAGGTTAATTATCAATGTTGTCAGTTGGTAGTGCCACGTTGATTGTCGAGATCACATTTGTAGGGCTTGAATCAACAGTTAACAGTCTATTAGAAGCTTTATTTTATGGAATAAGTAGCAGGTACCAAATACATTTAATGTTTATATTGTGAAAAATAAATTTAAAGATGAATTATTTTAAAAAAAATTGAAGAATTGAAATTTTGATAATTTAACCCTTGCATTCTTTGGCTCTTTATAAAGAAACTAACTAAGATTACCATTTGCAGAACTCAAGGATTGTATTGCAAGTTCCACTCATCAGTAAGATTTGTTTGCTCAACAAACTTTAACACCAGTCAATATGTGAACCATCTCATTATGCCCTCCTCTTATTGTTCTTTTAACAGAAATCCTCCCAGAGGTACACCACAACTCGTGCTGAACTCAAGGGTGGGTAAGTACATCTCTAACTAGGTATTAGGGCATCTTTTCACCACATTACGGCTAGCATCAAATCAAGATTAGGCATGTCAACTCAAAATTTGATTTAAGATTAAATTCTATTTGAATTGATAAAACATAAATGATTGAGTTGATTTTGATTTGAGGTATCAACCTTATTTTTGAATTAAATATAAATTACACATATTAATAATTTAGCAAGTGTATTGTTAGAAAGTTTATATGTATTGTATTTGCACTTTAATCTTGATGATTCATAACATGTACATTAAAATCTTATATATACATTGTAAAATCCCTAGTACTTATGCTTATACATATATAAAGAAGATTTTGAGTGAAATTGATTTTATATCGAGTGAACTGGCTTTAGGTTAGGAAACATTAAGTTGCGTAAGTTTTTATTTTTAGACATGGTTGCTAGCCTTACACCACATGCTACAACTGAGCTTACTAATTTATATCATTATGTTGGTTTGATGTTTCACACTAGAAAACTGTGTATATTTTTCATGAATTTTAAAGTATTACTACTTGTTTTCTGGTGAAATCTTGTTCTAGGAACATACAAATGGCTTTCAGAACTCAACTAGAGGGTGTTTACATGGTTGATCCGCAAGCAAGCAAATTGAATTGGAGAACTTCAGTGCAGCCAGTAAAGGTAATGTCCGTAGATGGACTCCAGAAAGTTTTGAGGTATGTTTGCCTGTAGAACCTACCTACTTCTTAATTTTGGGTTTTTGAGGGTTTAACCTTCCAAATAATTCATTTGCTCATCTAAAATGTGATTATCAATAATTGTTGCATTTGAACTAAATTGTTAATGAAGCGTTCAAAGTCATTTTTTGCAAGGGAGAGTTGCATACGTGTTACTAAAATTCTATTATTTTACATAGTTGATACTAAAATTTTTATTTTTTTGTACAGTGCACTAGATATTTGTAAATGTAACTTGTTAGTTCCATCTAATGTTAATTGTTTGATTCTCATCCAATGTTGTAATACTTGGCCGAAACTTTGGCTTTTGATTGTTTCATTTCATTTTGTTTGTTTGCAAACAACACAATATTTTTGTAAAACTTCAAATTTTTTGAATAGGCGAGTTTCAGCCAAAACTAACTTGTTTTGGCCTAAACTTGCCAAAACTCACTAAAATTTGCCAAAACACGAGATGATAAGACTGATATTTTATATTTTTTTAATTTTTTCTGAAAAATTTTTATTAGCTTATATTGATATTTTATATTTTATTTTAATAAAATGATATTTATTATTTTTAAAAAACTTGACACAAAACAAACTTAATGAAACCGAAATTGTTATAACTATTGAAACTAGTGAGACTAAAATTTCTCACATTCTCCGAAGCCAAAACTGAGCATTAAAACCTTGTTCCCATCCTTGCCTATTCTGATTTTTGCTTTAGTTTCAAAATTGTGTGCCAGTTGTTAGAAATTGAGAAGCTGATGACTAATTTAAATGCATTTTTTATCGACCAAATATATAAATACAAAAATATCTGCAGATGATTTATTTTACTAAGATTTAATTGGACTGACAGTCTGACACAATTTAACTTGAGGACAGATTACATTATATTAGCAACTGTTCTTTGGCCTGCAAATAAATTTTAAGGACCTTATAAAAAAATTAAATATTAAGATTTCAACGGCAAATATGTGATGTAAAATTTTGTTGGCATCAATGTACTTCTTTGAAGGTTAAAAAACTGTGTTTAATAACTATAAAACTTCTTTGTAGGCTTATATGCATAAGTTTAAGCGTAGGTGTATATTCTGACGCCTTATCAGTGCATGTTTATATTGCTTTGTAAGCAAGAACTAAATTCAGCAATAGTAGACTTTTTGTGATCAACCAACTTAAAAAGCTTAAATTTATGGACCTGAAGGGTTTACTTATATATTCATATTTCCAAATATGCATGACTCTCTTTCCTCTTGAAGTCTGCATCTAGTGGTTTATGATACCTTTGAGCAGCAATGCAGATAAATTGACAAGTAACAGCCATTCTCAAGGAATAAGGTTCCTAAGCAAAATTACAGGTAATAGGTGGGGTCAAATCTTATATATAAGCTAGTATGCTGATGTACCTCAGGTTCTAATACATGGCTGGAAACTCATATTCAATAGCTAAGATGCAACCCAACCTAGGAGATTCAACAATTCTGAAGCCAAATGAAGCAAAAACCAGCTCAGGGAAAAGGTGAGGTACCTTCTACTATAAGGGGAATTTTGTTTTATTTAACTATATACTTAACCTTCAATTCTTTGATATTGATAGTTAAAGTGTTGTTTGTTTGCCTAGGCTAACTTTAACTAGGGGTTAAAATTAATCATATAGATTACATCATATACAAATTTTTAGATTAAATTAATAATAGTTTAAATCCTATAAAAGTTGCAACATTAAAATCAACTTTATTTTACATCCTACTCAGAATTTGAAATAAAAATCATCTTTATTTCACATCTTATAATCCCAAAATAGAACTACTTTTGTTTCATTTTTTTTATAAATCTCAAAATAATCATTCAAACAAAATCTTTTGACTTAATGAACATTCAACATTCAATGGCCAAAGCAATTAGTAGACAACCTATCTTCAAAAAATTTAGTAATGAACTCCGTAGTTTTTTGGTAGCACATAAAAGCTCTTCAATTCTTCTAACCACAATAGAACAATGTTAAGAGTTGTTTTTCTTGTGCTTTAAAGAATGATTGGCTTTTGTTTAATTGCTCGAGTTGAGGTACTAGGGATCTATATATGTTTTTTTCAAAACACAAATCATTGGTTGATTTTAGCCAATTAAGGCAAAGAAAGTCATTCAAATAGCAGGTACCCTTGCAACTCCCCTTTTTTGTAAGGTTTCAATCTAATTTCCTCTTTCTATCTTCATATTATAGCAAAGTAGTCTACCTTCTATGGTATCGGAAGAGAAGAAGTAAACTTCCCATCATCTGAATTTTTAGACTATTAGGCAAAAAAATAGGAGACCCTTCAAAACTTGAGTTTTGTCTTTCTTCAACAGAAAAAAAGGCTTATAGCTTATTGGTGACTGTATTTTTTAAATATTGGGCAATGATTCCTCTCTTTCCTTTTGAACCTCGAAAAAAACTAGTTCTTTATTAAAAAAAGCTTCAAATGACCAATTTCTTAGTTAAAATCTTCTAATTAGAAGGTAGTGGAGGTTGCAGCGTGTAAAATAAATTAGGTTTTGCATGTAAAATTAGAGAATTGGAGATTAAATTGTATTTCACTAAAATATTAGGGGTGCATATGTAATTTTGTTTTCTAAATCAAACTCTAGAAAACGTGGTTAATACTTTTTAGTACTCTTGACATGTTTAGTTACTTTTCAGAGCAAATGTAGCCTTGAAAAAGCCATGGAATACGGCATGCAAAAATGAGACGGAGGCAAAAAGGAAGAAGGTCCCTCATTCTTCTGTTAACATGATAGAGCTTGACATTATCAGCTCAGAAGAAGACTGATGATTGTGATTCCTCTCAACACTCTTGAATTCAAGACGAAATTTTGCATCCTGATATTGTGTTATGTATCCATCTATTACAGCTGAGCGTTTATTGTGACATTAGAAGAACTTTGGCTTTTGATTTGCCATGTAATATTGGCTGCAAATCAATTAGAAAACCTTGGGAGTTGCAGCACACTCAACTTAGCGATTGAAAGCTTCTTTGTTTTAGTGAAACTGGGCTTGTATTAATGCAAAAGTCTAATCTAATGTAATGACTGCAGCTCCTTGTTACTTTGGTTGTGCATATGCTTTGAGTAGCATCGCGCAATATATAGAGTTTGACGATCAAGGTGTTGACAGTTGTCCGCAAGCTTCAAACTAATTCGTTGTCGAAAGCTATCCGGCTATTGATGGTGTTCGTTGAAGGGTGGGTAGTTGAGATTACTTTTCTCATTTTTTCTCACTGTCCTAACCTGTCACCCATACAATTAAGATATGTAGTTTAGTCTTGAGAGTCTCTAGAGGCTTTTGGAGCAGTTTTTGGGTTGCCCAGTCAGGCTTGCCATATCAGCACTAGGTGGGCCCACTGCTGACGTAGCTGGCATTCATTGGACGCTCAAATGTTTGGGTGCCGAACCGAAGGTTTCGGGTTTTTGAGGTATGGGTCTGACTAGAGTTATTTGGCTTGATTTCTCTTTGAATTGTGCTGAGTAAAATGTGGTTAGCAAAAGTTTGAAAGAGGTGCACATATTTTTTTTATTAAAACTTCATCTTGCATAGCTCATTTGCTTTTATAGTATGGATTTATTATATTCATTTTCTGTGTTTCAATTAATGTAGCACCTATTTAAGCTATATTTTGGGAAAAAAATTCCTTGTTTAGTTAGGATTAAAAAAAGGGATACTTAACTCTAAAAAAATATTTTTATTAATATTTTGTATTTATTTTACATATTATGTGAATTTAAATATTAAAATTTATCTTTCTTTCATGCTTTATTTAAATCTTAATTTTAAAAATTAGCTTTATTTTATATTTTATACTAGTATTAATAAAAAATTAATTTTATTTTACATTTAATATAATTTTAATAATAAAATAAATTTATTTTATATGGTAAAACAAATACTTTTTATTTATCTCTTTATTTAAAAAAATTTAAAATAAGGTAAGTATCATTTAAATTTTTGAGATTTAGAAGTAATATTAAATAGTTTTATGATTGTAAAATTTTCCAATTAAGCTTTGGAGATTAACATTTAGCTTTTAGTTATATATTTTTTATTTAATTTATAAATTTTTAATCTTTTTATTTAATTTATAAATTTTTAATCTTTTTATTTAATTTATAATTTTTAAATTTTTAAATAAAATTTATGTTTAAATTAAATATATAAATATAAAAGGAAAAATTGTAGTACTCAGTCTCTCCACTTTTGGCAAGATCGTGAGTGCCGTGGTGATGATGCGTGCAGGAGCTGTAATATCCCGTGATTTACACACTTTGGCTTTAGGAAAGCTGTGTGACTTGAGTACTTCTCAGGAGGTCACTCATCCCAATGCTACTCCAATCTAAGCACACTTAACTACGGAGTTTTCCATCACTAATTTCACGGTTTTATCCCAAAAGACGCCTCTACCATTTGAGATCACGGTATCTACTTATACAGCTCAAGATTTTCCTCCCGTTTTGATGTGAGTCGATTCATTTCTGTGCTCTTCTCACTACTTATTATTCAGCCTAGAAGCCTGCCAGGAGCCGCACTTTGCCTCAGTGATTCCTTTCTCTTAGGACATCACTCGGCGATCACTCTCCGCCCTCTTCGGCCACTGGCGTCACAGGAGCGGTGCTCGAGTGCACGTAGATCAGAGCTCCCAACCTGCGTGTGAGGGCGCAGGCTGTGCAGGAGTTGCGGCTGGAGCGCACAAGGCCGACATGAGAGCAGCCTGCCACCCCTATACACTCAGGCTGTGGCGCACACACACACGGCCACTGCAGGGCCTACGTGCATGGGGCCTGTTCCCACGCAGCCACCAAGCGCGAGGCCTGCGCCGTCACTAGTGCAGACTCAACATGCGCAAAGCGCAGGCGTTGGTCCCTAGTGCAATTGCCACTTGGTGCGGGTGGGTGGCCCAACGGGCTAGCCAAAGCCCGAAAAATTTTAAACGGGTTTGGTCATTCATTTTGGCCCGATATTCAGGTTTGGCCCGGCCCGAGCCCGATTTGACTTAGTCAAAGCCCGATTAAGCCGGCCCGCGCCAAACCCGGCCCGCTCATGTTGAAAATGATGATGTTGCCATATATACTTCTTTTGATAATGTTTATATTATAATAGATATTATTAAAATTATATTTATTAGGTTCTAATTTTTTTCTTTGGTTATTGAAGAAATTGAATGAAAACATGAAGCTTACTAGCTTAGAGTTCTCATTAATTTGTTTAACTATTTTAAATTAATATCCTAGAAAAGATATTATTGGATTTTGTAATTATCAACTTAAATAAAATTATATTAGTATGTAATTATGAAAAGCGTAAATAGCAATATTATAGTATGCTAGAATGTTTAAGACTTAAATTATGTTTGAATATAAATTTTAGACACTTTGGCTTCGTTTGGTTTGAGATATTTTTTGGCATAAGAAAATATTTAACTACAAAAATTAACTTTATTATACATCTAACACAAATATGAATATTAGAATCAACTTTATTTTATATTTTATACATTTTTTAATATAAAACTAAAGTTTTTTGATATTAAACTTAAAAAATAAAATATTTTTTTCTAGTCCAAAAAAAAATTTCAAACCAAATAAAGCCCGTGGGTAGCCCAGCCCGCACATTGGGCGGGCTTGGTAATAAAAGTAGGCCGTAAGTCGAGCTAAGCCCGACCTGAGCCCAATTTGACTTATTCAAAGCCCGGTTAAGCCCGGCCCATGCCAAGCCCGGCCCGCCCATTGCCCAGGACTTAAATGGTGCGGTGCCCATGATGTTGTCAGACGTGGAAGAGAAGAACAAGTATTTTCATTTTTTAATGTCTATACATCTATTTGAAATATAAATTTTATTTAAAAATTAAAAAATTAAGTAAAAAAAGAATATGATTGAAACTTAAATATCAAATCTCAGTAACTTGATTAAATGAATTTTGAAATCACGGCCTAACTTGATATTATCTCTAAATATTAGAAATTTAGATGATATGTACTCTTTGAAATATCCTAAAATATATTCTAATTAAGTAAGACTAAAGAGTATTTGATTCAATATTATTTGGTATTACATTATTTAATAAGTTTTAAAAAAAAATATGAAATTATTATTTATAAGATGATATTTAGTTTTTTTAATATCTAAATTATATGATATAATACTAAAATAATAATAAATCAAACTATATTTCATTACTCCAATTGGAGAACTTTGCTCCTAATCTTTTGAATCAAGTTATTTGAAGTTTGAACTACCTAATAATTTGCTTTTTAGGACTATGATTAGTACTACTGTTGAATTAATTAATTGTTAGGCTAAGAAGTTATTGTTGGCTCAAAACATTATTTTTTTAAGCTGCACTTACATTACTGAGCTAATCCAGCAATTATGTCAAAGATAATGTTCTCTTTTTTTGCAGACAGGGCAGTAGATAATGTTCATTCATATAGGTTTTATGATAATTTCATTAATAAAAAATGATTATATATGAGATTTATATTAGGAGATGTTTGATTTAATATTATCTTTATATTATTATGCTGTGTTACGTAAATAATATAATGATTATTTAAGAGGCATTTGGTTTAATATTATTAAATGTCATGACATCTAAATGCCGTCTTTTGAGTGATATTTTTATTTTTTTTAAAGCTATTTATAAAGCTATTCTACAGATAAATTAGCAAAAATATATGTCGATCAGATAGTGAGACTTCGCGGTGTGCCCACAGCTATTATTTCAGATAGAGATCCAAAATTTACATCACATTTTTGGAAGAAACTGCATAAAGCATTTGGCACAAATCTGAAGTTTAGCACAGTTTTTCATTCGCAAACAGATGGGCAAACAGAGAGAACTATACAGACGTTGGAGGATCTGTTACGTCTTTGTGTATTAGATTTTGGTGGAAATTGGGAAAACCATATTCCGTTAATTTAGTTTGTTTATAATAATAGTTATCAGGCCAGCATTGGTATGACACCTTACGAAGCATTGTATGGCAGGAGATGTCAATCACCATTATGTTGGTATGAAAGCAGTGATCGAGCTTTACTTGGGCCTCAGCTAATAGATGAGACTACAGAAAAGATAAAGAAGATTAGAAAAAGATTGTTATCTGCTTAAGACAAATAAAAGAAATACTATGACTCACATCATAGAAAAGTTGAATTTCAAGTGGATGATCAGGTATTTTTGAAAGTTAACCCAATGAGAGATATTGCTAGATTCGGTAGAGCAAGCAAGCTAAATCCATGTTATGTGGGACCATTTGAGATTATTGAAAAAAAACGGAGTGGTCGCTTATCGACTAGCTTTACCATCCTAGATGTCCGGGATACATGATGTGTTTCATGTATCTATGTTAAGAAAGTTTATTTCTGATCCAACAAAGGTGATTAATTTTGAACCAAGTGTGCTAGAATTAAGATCTGATTTGAGCTATAAGGAGAAGCAATGAAGATCTTAACTAAGAATGTGAAAAGATTGAGAAATAAAGAGATTCTTATGGTAAAAGTGCTTTGGAGCAATCAGACAGAACATGAGGCTACTTGGGAAATTGAAGCCGATATGGTGAAATCACATCCTGAACTTTTTTTGGAATTTCGAGGACGAAATTCTTTATAAGGAGGGGAGAATTGTAACGCTCAGGTATTTTTTATTAATTTATTTAATAATAAAATTTGAATTTTATTTGTTATATTTATTATATTCAATTAATTTCGGATAATGATTAATTTGAATTCATTTGAAATTAGGATAAGTATTAAAGAAAAATTAATTTAAATTAATTATTATAAATTTTCATTCTTATCCTTTAAGAAATTTGACTAAATAGCCCATTAGAATATTTTGGAGTCTAATAATAAAGAAAAGATAATTTAGTCTTTGGTAATCTAATTAATTAAGAGCCTAAATTATGGAGAGATTTAAGAAAAGAAATATTTTTACCGTTTCTTCGCTCCCGTACTTGGTAACCGCTGGCCCTAAGGAGAGAGGGAGTGTTCGGCCAAAGGAAGAGGGAAGGAGGAGAAGAAATTAAGGCGTTTTTGCAAAATCCTCTCTCGTGGTCATCTCGAATCGTCTACAACGAGAAGATAGATCGTTCTGAAGCCTAAGGAGGGGAGATTCGGAGGATTTCGGCGAGGATTTTAGGAAATTATCTTAGTTTTCGTCATGGTAAATAAGAGGTAGGCGTACAATGAGGCTTATCATATATAAATTCGAAATTATAATGAAATGATATAATTTAAGTTATATAGATTAAATTACATATTTTAGACAAAATAAAATGGAGAATTTATGAAAAATCTTCTCTTTATTATATTGATTTTTTTTATGAATCGATATGCATGATTATCCTCTTATTTTAGTGTAATATAATAAATAAATTTTTCTTTTTATTTTGGTGATTTAATTTATGAGTTAATTATCTGATCAACGTGATTTTTTCGTATGCTTTTTGATCAAAACAACCATGAGCGTATATATATATTTATAATAATTGTGTACAGATTTATATATATATGTATATAAGTTTATTATATATTTTTATAATATATATGTACATATATATATATGTGTGTGAATGTTTACTGAGACTGAAATTCTGTATGGATAATTTGTATATATATATATAATGTTATTAGTTATAACGGCTATAATATTATATGTTAATATAGTGAAATAAATGAATAATTATAAAAGTGTGATTTATTTTGCTGTGATGTTTGTGATGTGTCAATTAAGCTTGTTTTACCCAGAGGTGACTGTAATTTAGATGAATATCAATGATAATATAAAGGTGAAAATTGACAATTCTAATTGTGATAGTAATATTTGTATATTTTTAAATAAAATAATAGTTGTGAAATTATACATACAATTAAAATATTAGAAATCTCGTGATAGTCACTACTGCCTGCTCGAGCTATGATTTGACTGTCAATGACCTTGAGGTAACATTGACTTTGAATTAATAAATTTCACGAGGTAATAAAATCCATGAGGTGAAAATGCCATAAGATGATAAAGATAGTGGAAGTGACATTATGAGTATTCCAGAGTCCTTAAAGAAATGATATGTGATAATTAAAAATGTGCACTATTTATTTATTTCTGTACTTTGATACATGTACGTAAATTCTTATAATATCTGATTGTATCGTTGTGATGTAACTGATTATGTGCACATGATGTTTATATAAAATTATAATTGTATGTCTGTTTGATTTATTTTATTTTTGCTGGTAGGCGGAGTTCGCCTTCTCAGTCTATGTCTTTTTTGGACTGATCCCATTTTTATGGCAGGTACTGCAGGACAAAGTGATGATGCACAAGAGAATGAGGTTCGTGATGGAGAGACACCATAGAACGAGCTAGGATTTTATCTTTTATTTAATTTATTTTGAAATCATGAACATTTGAATGGTGTAGCTAATATGATAAAATTTTATTATTACTTTCGATGTTAACCTAGATGATAGTATCTCTACTTATGGTAGAGACCCATAGTGTTTGATTTTAAATATTTAATGTCAAATTTTCTTTTATTATTACTTTTATTCCTAATTAACTTTGGTTGTTCTCTTTATCACAATGTCACAATTCTGATTTATTATGGTCTAGTTCGTGTATATATTAATCACATAAGACTATAATAAATTGGGGTGTGACAAAGTGGTATCAGAGCATAGGTTAAAGAACTTTAGGGAACTTTACCTGTGAGTGTGGGTAAAACGATAGGACTGAGATTTACTTGCACACATTGTACCTGTCATGTTTGAGTTATTTATTTATTTTTTTTATATAATTTTAACAAGAGTTACTTTCAGGAAAAAGGTAACATCTCAGGCGCAGTCTGCAGAGAGCAATCCTAACCCGCAGAATAAGCTTAGAGAAGAGAGATTGTCTGTTAGCACTACTGAAATACTGACTCAAGTGCTTACTACCCTTGTGGATAGGCTTGGAGCAACGCCGCCCCCTGTAGCTCATCGGGTGGAGCAGCTTACTAAGAAAGAGTCATATATGGATCGTGTGGTGGAACTATTTTAGAAAATGCGCCCTCAGCACTTTGAAGGCTCTATTGATCCCATGATAGCTGAAAATTGGTTGGAAAAAATAGAGAAGGTGTTCGAGAGCATCGGGTGCCCTGCTGACAGAAAAGTATCTATGGCTGCATCCGTGATGGATGGTGCAGCAGATGACTGGTGGACAAATTATCGTAGAGTTCACCTGAGTGATAAGACGGTGGAAGCTATCACTTGGGAGGAATTTCTTGAAGCTTTTAGACAGAAGTATGTTCCTCTTTCAGCCAGAAAGAAAATAAAAGATGAGTTATCTCGCCTTCTACAGCGAGGAATATCGGTGCCAGAGTATGAAGCGAAGTTTGCTACTCTTTCTAGATATGCACCTCAGTTGGTGTCCACTGAAGAAGATAAATGTGACTTATTTTTGCATAGATTGCATGATAATATATGCACATTAGTTATTCCTCAGCAGCTAAAGTCTTATAGTGCTTTAGTGGAGACAGCAACCCTGGTGGAGCAAAATGAGCAGGTTATGCAAGCAAGGAGGGATGTAGTAGCTAACAAGAGGAAAGGAATGGAGTCAAAGCAATCTGGTGGGTCATCTTCAAAGAAGATAAATTCTAGTAGAGGCTCCTACTTCAAGGCAGCAAGTGATAGTTTGGGCAATAGCAAACCAAAGTGCCAACAGTGTGGTAGGTGGCATTTTGGCATATGCAGAGCTGATGAAAAGACATGCTTTACTTGTGGGGAGCAAGGTCACTTTGCTAGATCATGTCCAAAGGGATTCACTAGAGAAGCAAGTATTTCTACATTCATAGCTTCGGTACCTACAGGACGGGGTGGCGGCACATCAGCAATGCCCAGTCTAGGGCGTGGTTCTACAGCACAATCAGGTGGGAGAGGAGAACAAACACAGCCGCGTATTTATGCTCTGACCCAGCAAGAAGCTCAAGATTCGCCCGACGTCGTCACAGGTACATTCTTGTTATGTAACTCGCCTGTGAATGTGTTGTTTGATTCAGGCGCATCTCATTCTTTCATCTCCAATGACTTGGTGTGGAGACTATATCTAGAGACTCATATGTTAAATGAGTCACTTTATGTTGTGTTGCCAACTGGCACAATATTAAAAGTGAAATTATTCATGGAGGAAAAGATAAAAATTAAAGATCTGGAGTTTAACTCCAAGTTAGTGGTGGTACCGATATTTGAGTTCGATGTGATCCTAGGCATGGATTAGCTATCTAAATATTTAGTGGTCATTGATTGCCGAGAAAAGAAGATCAAGATTTGAGGTGAGGGATCTCAGAACTTGATAGTATTTGGCAAAGGAAAGAAAGTGCCACTAATATCAGCTATACAAGCTCATCGATTGATGAAAAAAGGTTGTGTTTCTATACTTAGCTATGGCAATGAATATTAAAGATAAAATAATTGAGCTGCAGAATGTCCCAGTGATAAATGAATATTTTAATGTGTTTCCAGAAGATTTGTCAGGCTTAACCCCAAATAGAGAGATAGAGTTTGCAATTGATTTGATACTTGGGATAGTGCCAATATCTAAGGCACCTTATCGAATGGCTATCTCCGAATTGCAAGAGTTAAAAACTCAACTACATGAACTATTAGATAAGAGATATATTCGCCCTAGTGTGTCTCCATGGGGAACACCAGTACTGTTCGTAAAGAAAAAAGATGGCATATTGCGAATGTGCATTGATTATAGGGAGCTGAATAGAGTTACTATTAAAAATAAGTACCTATTACCCCGTATTGATGATTTATTTAATCAGTTACATGGAGCTTCAGTATTTTCGAAGATAGATCTTCGGAGTGGCTATTATCAACTGAAGATCAAGAATGAGGATATCCCAAAAACAGAATTTAGGACTAGATATGGGCATTACGAGTATCTGGTGATGCCTTTTGGCCTGACGAATGCCCCAGCTGCATTAATGGACTTGATGAATCGAGTCTTTCATCTATATTTGGATCAGTTTGTCATTATATTTATAGATGACATACTGATTTACTCAAAAAATAGTGATGAACATACAGATCATTTACACTTGGTACTTCAAAAGCTGAGAGAAAATCAGTTATATGCCAAATTTTCTAAGTGTGACTTTTGGTTATCAAGTATTGCTTTCTTGGGACACGTGATTACTGCAGAAGGGATATCAGTGGATCCACAGAAGATTTCAGCAGTAATAAATTGGCCACAACCAACCAGTGTTTTAGAAGTGAGAAGTTTTCTAGGCTTAGCTAGTTATTATCATAAGTTTGTAAAATGCTTTTCTTAGATAGCTTTGTCTTTGACCAGACTAACTCAAAAAGCAGTTAAATTTGAATGGAGTGATGAGTGTGAAAACAGTTTTCAAAGACTGAAAAATTGTTTAGTGACAACACTAGTATTAGCACTCCCAAAAGGAAGTGAGGGATTTCAAATGTACATTGATGCTTCATTTCAAGGATTGGGTTGTGTACTTATGCAGTATGGTAAGATGATTGCTTATGCATCTCGCCAGTTACGACCCCATGAGAAAAATTATCCAATTCATGACCTGGAACTTGCGGCGATAGTATTTGCTTTAAAAATATGGCGACATTATCTCTATGATGTAAAATATAAAGTGTACACTGATCATCAAAGTTTGAAGTATATCTTTACTCAGAAAGAGTTAAACCTGAGGCAAAGACGGTGGTTAGAACTGATCAAAGATTATGAATTACAAATTATTTATCACTCTGGTAAAGCGAATGTTGTAGAAGATGCATTGAGTAGAAAGGCTAATATGAATATAATAACTCTTGATCGAATTGATATGCAGTTGATATTTAATATGGAGAGATTGTCTTTAACAAAAGTTAAATAATGAGGAATATTGTACTTAAATCAGTTAGTGGTGAGACCTGATTGGCTTCAATAAGTGATAGATGGGCAGAAAGAAGATCCTAATTGTAAGAAGATTATTGAGAAGATAAAGAATGACCCGCAATCTGAATTTAGGTTTGATGATCGCGGTGTTTTAAAATATCAAAATAGGATCTGTGTACCAAAAATAAGTGAACTTCGACAAGCAATATTACAGGAAGCCCATAGTTCAAAGTATACTATTCATCCAGGTGAAATAAAAATGTATCATGATCTGAAACAAGTAGTGTAGTGGCCTGGACTAAAGAAAGATGTGGTGGAAGTGATCAAAAAGTGTGTATCATGCCAACAAGTAAAAAGTGAGCACCAGCAACCAGGTGGACTACTACAACCCTTACCAATTCCTACTTGGAAATGGGAAGAGGTGGCGATGGATTTCATTGTGGGTTTGCCAAGATCTCAATGAGGTAATGATGCTATTTGGGTAGTAGTAGATCGATTAACAAAATCTGCTCACTTTTTGCCCATGAAAACCACAGATTCTACAGATAAATTAGCAAAAATATATGTCGATCAGATAGTGAGACTTCACGGTGTGCCCACAGCTATTATTTCAGATAGAGATCCAAAGTTTACATCACATTTTTGGAAGAAACTGCATAAAGCATTTGGCACAAATCTGAAGTTTAGCACAGCTTTTCATTCACAAACAGATGGGCAAACAGAGAGAACTATACAGACGTTGGAGGATCTGTTACGTCTTTGTGTATTAGATTTTGGTGGAAATTGGGAAAGCTATATTCCGTTAATTTAGTTTGCTTACAATAATAGTTATCAGGCCAGCATTGGTATGACACCTTACGAAGCATTGTATGACAGGAGATGTCAATCACCATTATGTTGGTATGAAAGCAGTGATCGAGCTTTACTTGGGCCTCAGCTAATAGATGAGACTACAGAAAAGATAAAGAAGATTAGAGAAAGATTGTTATCTGCTTAAGACAAACAAAAAAAATACTATGACTCACATCATAGAAAAGTTGAATTTCAAGTGGATGATCAGGTATTTTTGAAAGTTAACCCAATGAGAGATATTGCTAGATTCGGTAGAGCAAGCAAGCTAAATCCATGTTATGTGGGACCATTCGAGATTATTGAAAAAAAACGGAGTGGTCGCTTATCGACTAACTTTACCATCCTAGATGTCCGGGATACATGATATGTTTCATGTATCTATGTTAAGAAAGTTTATTTCTGATCCAACAAAGGTGATTAATTTTGAACCAAGTGTGCTAGAATTAAGATCTGATTTGAGCTATAAGGAGAAGCCAATGAAGATCTTAACTAAGGATGTGAAAAGATTGAGAAATAAAGAGATTCCTATGGTAAAAGTGCTTTGGAGCAATCAGACAGAACATGAGGCTACTTGGGAAATTGAAGCCGATATGGTGAAATCACATCCTGAACTTTTTCTGAAATTTCGAGGACGAAATTCTTTATAAGGAGGGGAGAATTGTAACGCTCAGGTATTTTTTATTAATTTATTTAATAATAAAATTTGAATTTTATTTGTTATATTTATTATATTCAATTAATTTCGGATAATGATTAATTTGAATTCATTTGAAATTAGGATAAGTATTAAAGAAAAATTAATTTAAATTAATTATTATAAATTTTCATCCTTATCCTTTAAGAAATTTGACTAAATAGCCCATTAGAATAATTTGGAGTCTAATAATAAAGAAAAGATAATTTAGTCTTTGGTAATCTAATTAATTAAGAGCCTAAATTATGGAGAGATTTAAGGAAAGAAATATTTTTACTATTTCTTCGCTCCCGTACTTGGTAACCGCTGGCCCTAAGGAGAGAGGGAGTGTTTGGCCAAAGGAAGAGGGAAGGAGGAGAAGAAATTAAGGCGTTTTTGCAAAATCCTCTCCCATGGTCATCTCGAATCGTCTACAACGAAAAGATAGATCGTTCTGAAGCCTAAGGAGGGGAGATTCGGAGGATTTCGGCGAGGATTTTAGGAAATTATCGGAGTTTTCGTTGTGGTGAATAAGACGTAGGCGTACAATGAGGCTTATCATATATAAATTCGAAATTATAATGAAATGATATAATTTAAGTTATATAGATTAAATTACATATTTTAGACAAAATAAAATGGAGAATTTATGAAAAATCTTCTCTTTATTATATTGATTTTTTTTATGAATCGATATGCATGATTATCCTCTTATTTTAGTGTAATATAATAAATAAATTTTTCTTTTTATTTTGGTGATTTAATTTATGAGTTAATTATCTGATCAACGTGATTTTTTCGTATGCTTTTTGATCAAAACAACCATGAGCGTATATATATATATATTTATAATAATTGTGTACAGATTTATATATATATGTATATAAGTTTATTATATATTTTTATAATATATATGTACATATATATATGTGTGTGAATGTTTACTGAGACTGAAATTCTGTATGGATAATTTGTATATATATATATATATAT
>JAEMOT010000297.1:74382-115814 GCA_019297695.1 Apostasia ramifera
ATATATAATGTTATTAGTTATAACGGCTATAATATTATATGTTAATATAGTGAAATAAATGAATAATTATAAAAGTGTGATTTATTTTGCTGTGATGTTTGTGATGTGTCAATTAAGCTTGTTTTACCCAGAGGTGACTGTAATTTAGATGAATATCAATGACAATATAAAGGTGAAAATTGACAATTCTAATTGTGATAGTAATATTTGTATATTTTTAAATAAAATAATAGTTGTGAAATTATACATACTATTAAAATATTAGTAATCTCATGATAGTCACTCCTGCCTGCTCGAGCTATGATTTGACTGTCAATGACCTTGAGGTGACATTGACTTTGAATTAATAAATTTCATAAGGTGATAAAATCCATGAAGTGAAAAATGCCACAAGGTGATAAAGATAGTGGAAGTGACATTATGAGTATTCCAGAGTCCTTAAAATAATGATATGTGATAATTAAAAATGTGCACTATTTATTTATTTCTATACTTTGATACATGTACATAAATTCTTATAATATGTGATTGTATCGTTGTGATGTAACTGATTATGTGCACATGATGTTTATATAAAATTATAATTATATGCCTGTTTGATTTATTTTATTTTAGCTGGTATGCGAAGTTCGCCTTCTCAGTCCATGTCTTTTTTTGGACTGACGTCATTTTTATGGCAGGTACTGCAGGACAAAGTGATGCGCAAGGGAATGGAGTTCGTGATGGAGAGACACCATAGAACGAGCTAGGATTTTTTCTTTTATTTAATATTCTTTGAAATCATAAACATTTGAATGGTGTAGCTAATATGATGACATTTTATTATTACTTTGGATGTTAACCTAGATGATAGTATCTCTACTTATGGTAGACACCCATGGTGTTTGGTTTTAAATATTTAATGTCAAATTTTCTTTTATTATTTCTTTTAATCCTAGCTAAATTTGGTTGTTCTTTTTATCACAATGTTACAGTTCTGATTTATTTTGGTCTAGTTCGTGTATATATTAATCACAGGAGACTATAATAAATTGGGGTGTGACAGATTCTTTCACCTGTTCCTTGAATTCTTGCAAACCTTTGGCTGCATCCTCGACCACCTTCATGGTTTGGGATCTTGTCTCCATTCTTCCCCTTCCCTGCCAAGATCGAGGCTCTGACACCAATTGATATGAACTTTGAGAGAACTACACCCCAAAAGCTAGCTCATGGGAGTGGAGAGCCCAAAGTTTATATAAACCCCATATTAGAATTCCATACTTCCAATGTGGACTGAAGTCTCATACCTTGCAATTGGATCATAACATGAGGTCGCTGGGTGGCGCGGGTACTGCGATCGGCCATGGAAGGCTGAGTTCCCGAGAAAATGTCATTTTAGGGCTTAGAAATTACAGAGAAAGGTCTGTTAATTTTGTAAATCTGGTTACTAAGCTGATTTAAATATAATAATTTTCATTTCTAAATATATATATGGGCATTTCCAAAACTTGTTTAAATGAAAGTATAAATATTATTCTTAACCGTAATAAAAAAATATAAAATTAGATGAAATTAAATAAAGTGTTTGAGTAATTTGCAAACAAAAAAATAAAAGTATAGTATTATTTTATTACTATTAAAACAAATAAAATTTGTAATATAAATATGCATGAAAGTCTAGATATAACAGAAGGACGTACTAAAATCAGGTTTAGCAAAGTAGACTTGCATCTTATTGTTATCAGTATTCGCTAAAGTCACACAAGCGCTATACGGATTGCCTTTTCGTACATGTAATAGGCTAAACATAGTCCGTACTATTTTTATATATATGTGGTATATAATTATAATATACAATGCATAGTTAGTCTGAAGTATTGACAAATAAGTTATTTATATAAAACAAAATATATACAGTTAATGCTTGAAAAAATAAGATTGAAATTAGACAATAAATAAATTGTTATTTCTATGTTTTGAAAAGTAACAATAAATTATAAACTATAAATTGTAGAAAATGTTAGATGGCTAATTCAAAAATCATAATACATAATATATTATAATTTAAAAATATGTTCTCGTTAGAATTATGATTTTATAAATGTGTCCATATTGTCATTAATTTTCATTATATATGTCCAAAGAAATTAGTCAGATGTTAGATAAAAATGACTTTAATATTTACTTTATAAATCAGAGTTGATGAAAAGTAAATTTAATTGAATTAGTATTGCTTAATTCTATTTACTAATTTGCAAGAAATGTAATAGAATATCCAATTCTCTTTGTTAGCTAATGAAACTGGTGTGATCTTTATATTAAATTAAATAGGTCGTAAATGGATAAGATTCATGGTAAGGCAGATATATATGGATTAGAAAAAATATGTGTGTTTTGTTTGATCTTAATTACTCTGCAGGATTATTTTGAGTTTTGATGTTTAGTTAGTGTGAACTCATGATGATTATAAATATTATTCTTAACTGTAACAAAAAATATAAAATTAGATAAATTTTTATTATTTTTTAATATAATAACATTGAACAATCAAATAAATAAAAATATAGAATTATACGTACAAAACAAATTATAACTAGCATCCTGTCTTTCTCATGCAATGCGCCACATTGTGCTGCAGTGTAACGCATAAAGGAATTAAATTTAGTTCTAATTTAAAAATTCTAGAACAGACTTTTCTCAGTTTATTACTAAATTTTACTTAAAATCGATTTGAATTAAATAAAATTGTTCATTGCTAATAAATCACGTGCAATACACGTGAAACTTACTAGAATATATAATACTAGTACATACCACATAAATTTTTTTATTACATTTTTAATTTTAAAATCTTTATATATTTATATATAAATCATAAAATTCTACAATATTGCATTACATATCCTATTTTAATCCAGTTTTTAATTTTGAGCTAAGGTGGGATTTTATTTTTAAAAAATGTAATTGCCAATGCTCCCTTTCCTCTCCCCTCTTGCTGCAATTCCCAATATTAAAACGGCGTTTGGCTCAATTAGATTTTCATGTTATGTTATCTATTTGATTTGATGATTTATTTATCCAATATAATATTACAAAAATTATCTAAATATTATTAAAAATTTAAAAATATCCTGATATTACTTTAATTTAATTATAGTAGAGATACAGTAAAAATATATTAATTTTTTATGATTATTTTTAAATTTAATAATATTAAATTAAATAAATAATAATTTAGAAATGGTATAAATAATACAAATATCATACAAATATCTGAACCAAACAGCACCTTTTTAGTGATAAATATGCAATATTGACATTTTTAGGGAGATGTATATAATTTCCCTTTTTAAATAAATATTCCAAATAATTGGAGGGTAAGGCGATCGGCGACCGCTTCATCCGCAGCATTCGCCGTCGTCGCCTCTCCTCCCCCGAAAAAGTGCGCTCCCTCTCTCCTCTCTCCTCTCTCCCTTCCTTCCCGGGGAAAATTCCCAGCGCAGCAAAATAATCGAAGCAAAATAGCAGAGAAAGAGGACTCCGGCATCGCAGATCTCTTCGTCGTCTTCTTGGGTCCAAGCTTTCTCCAGTCCTCGGTCTCCGTTCCATTCCCTTCCGTTCCTCCACTTGTCATTTTCATGGCGGGTTCGGGCCTGGCTGGGGACTGCAGGGTTGCCTCCCGCGCTCTTCAGCTGCGTAACTGAAGAGAGAGAGAGAGAGAGAGAGGCTGCGGCTGTGCTTGGTGGGGAGTGATTCGGGGTCGAAGGGACGAGATCTGTCGAGGGGATGAGCGCTTCTAGGTTTATTAAGTGCGTCACAGTCGGGGACGGCGCGGTGGGCAAGACCTGCATGCTCATATCCTATACCAGCAACACGTTTCCTACGGTGAGATGATTTCTTCCTTCCTTTAGGGTTTCGTACAGTGACGGCGCGGAGCTTCTGCTTGTTTTTAGGATATCTCATACTGAATTTAAGATTGAATTAGTGTGACATAATCAATATACTGTGGGATTTGTATATTTTGCACTTTTTTCTTTATTGTATTTGTTTGGTAGAGGATTTATGTGAAAATCCTTTCTTTTGGTGAAGCTGTTGATTTTTGTTTAATGGCCCTTCCTCGTTAGGGAACTGACTGGCGGCAGAATAATTATTTTGGTGATTTGCATACATGAAACAATAAACTTTCTAATTTTCATGTTAGACATCCGATTAGAGTTTTCTATATTTAAACGCTAAAGAAATAAAACATCATGCCCAGAATACCTCCGTTGCAGAAGACTGGATGAAATTAGGCTGTCCAGTGCAATCAGGCTAGGTTAGATTGGATAAAATCAAACTGCCAAATGCACTTTACCTGGGTTAGATTGGATGAAATCTAACCATTTCTTTTCTTTTTCTTAAATAAAAAGGTAAAGGGAGTGTTAGATCACCAATGTTGTTAAAAGCCAATGTTGGAGTGTTAGATCACCCTTTGCCTGTGACAAGGGAGCTCAGCTGAGCTTCCCCTTGTCAGCAACAAGGGGATTGAGCTCCCCCAGCAACCACCAGGGGACTGAGCACCCCCGTGCTGGCCTCCCATTGATTGTTTAGGTAAAATTATTGGGAAACTTCAAACATGATATTCATTTTAGTAGATTGTGACGTCAATTAAGGATAATGGACATTATTTATGCCTTAAGTGTGCACGATACACAAATATCTAGAATCATTTGTCTAATGTTTACATTAAAAGTTTATTGTTACATGTAAATACACTGAACATTTTCAAGGGATTCACATACATGCCACATGCTTGTTAACCATGCAAATCACAAAATCAAATTACAGGCACTCGAAGTCTTAAATGTTTAGATTTCCCGCACTTGCGTCGTCACCTTTACAATAGTGTCATTATAATTAAGTTATTTCTAATTTGAGTTGGGATGGAAGAAATGTGGTTGTTCATCAATTTGAAAAAAATTACATTCATCTCGCATTAAACTTAAATATTAAACATATATTGCACCATTCAAATGGTGTAAACATGGAATATATTTTCTTTAATGCATGTAAATCATAAATAGTGCCATGGTTTCTATTAGTGCCTAAAACATCGTGATGCATTTAATTTAAATAGCTACTATTATTTTTTTTGCAGGACTATGTGCCTACAGTCTTTGACAATTTCAGTGCGAATGTTGTGGTTGATGGGAATACTGTCAACCTAGGTCTTTGGGACACTGCAGGTAAATCTCACACTTTTGTTTGGTATCTGCCACTTTGCCTTTTCATTTTCAATTCTCTTTCTATATATGCCATTTACGATATTTTGCAAAGCCTGATATTTTGCCATGATGAATTAGGTCAAGAGGACTACAACCGACTAAGACCTCTCAGCTATCGCGGAGCTGATGTTTTTCTATTGGCATTTTCTCTTATCAGTAAGGCCAGCTATGAAAATGTTGCTAAGAAGGTAATGGGTTATTGTGTCATTGTGCTCTAATATTTTTGCTCATGCACTTATGTTATGTTTTGGTGGTTCTATTTATTTAGAGGATGTAATATCTTACGTCTTGATTTGTTTTCAATTAGTGGATTCCTGAGCTAAAGCATTATGCACCTGGTGTTCCCATAGTTCTCGTCGGGACAAAGCTAGGTAGTGTTTATTATAATTAAGCTAGAATGATAAATTTCTCCATGATTTACAATTTTTCCCCTTGCCAAATTGTTTTTCTTAACGCTTTGAGGTTTTGCACTTATCCATACTTGATCATGTGGTTGACTTTGTTCCCTTTGATTTTACACAATTGTTATTCTTATGATTATATTTTACACAATTGTTATACTTGATCATGTCGTGTTTTCTATGCTCGCAAAAAATGTACTGTGTTGGTATTTATTTCTATGCCAAGATATTCTGATATACTGGACAGAAAGCTACTGGGACTGATTGAGACAAGTTGCTTATGATCCTAGCCTCCCATTTCTTATCTTCTTAAAAGGATTAATAAGTTCAACATGGCAAATAAAGGCAGCTAATATTTAGATAACTAATCGAAGAGAATGCTCCTACCAACTTCTTTTTCTTGTCCTTCTAGTTCGCTCTTAGTTGCTACTTGTTACTTGAGGGTTCTGATTTGATGAAGGAAATCATTGGATTGCCGTAGAATTGTGTGTCTAAGATTTTTATGTTAATCAATAGGTAGAGGATACCTCAGGAGTACTTATCTCGAATCCTGTGATTGTTTTGCTAGAATTTCTTAGACTACCTCCTCGTGTTTGCCTTTGCTTTTCTTTTGTTCTTTGATTATAAATTGAATAGTCTCACTTAATACTGCTTCTGCACATAGAAAGTTTTCAAATTGAACAGAAACTCTTCTTCATAATCTTTATGTCATATAACTAGACTTTTCACTGTTGGCTTTGAAGCTTGTTGTTTGAAGAGGAGATTTATATGAAATTGGGATAAATTCTTTATTCTTGAATTGTTTATATTTTTTTTATTATTTCCTGTTGTATTATTATGAAGTTGTTAATTAGGTGTGTTGATTTGTATGATTTTTGTGAAGTTGTGTTTCTTTGGGGAGAGTGTCTATCTTAAAGTTGGATTGCAAGACCCTGATTAGATTGTTCTTATGCTCTAGTTTTTCTTTTGAAGATAGAGGCATAAAATTTTTATCTATTGTGTAGCATGTTAAGAGCCTCTTTTGGCCTTATAGTGCAACAATCATGATTGATGTTCTTTTGTAAGTTGTGCATTGGGGTTTCTATGCTTTCTTTCTTGCGTTTAGCAATATTGGAAATCGGGCGAACAATATCAATTCGTCATCAAGAATCACCTTACAAGAGCAACAACAACCACCAAGCCTTTATTCCACTATGCGGGGTCGACTATATGAATCTTTTGTTTTCCATTGCATTCCATTAAATAATAATTCCTCATTTATCTCCAAGTATGTAAGATCGTTTTCTATAATTTCTTGCTATGCCTTTTTTTATTTTCCTCATCTTTTTTTTTACATGTGTAAAATCAATAACCCAATTCTTCTTACTAAAACTTTTATCGAGCTAAGGCAATCTCTAGAAGTGACATCTATATTGCCAAAAATCGCCTAATTTGACTCAAACAAAAAGTTTCTTTAATAGTTTCAAGTGGAGGATTGAGTATGCTTGTGGCTAGAATTGTTTAGGTAGAGTCAAGGTCGACTCACTTGAAACTGCTTTTAAGTTGAGTCGATTATGTAAATCAGACAACAATAAACGCGATTGAGCGCAATGGTTGAAACTTCTATGCTACCACAAGAGATGTTTTGACCTTTGGGTAGCACAATCCTTTCTGAGTTATTCCTCTTTTGTAGAGATATAAATATTTTTCAATGGATATGTCAAAAATTTAATAGAAATGGTTGAATGGCGTCTGCGTGTCCTTAGATATCTACCCATTTTTTGGACTTGAGAACGTAGGCTAAATATGTCAAGCTTTGGTTATCCAATCTGCATATATATTTTTTAGTCATCTTGAATTTTATTCTTTTCGAGTAGAGTTAATTGAACTTAGATTCAAGTTGAGTTGAGTGCATGGCTTAATTTGCAGTCAAATTACATTGATCTTGAATCTTTCAATTCAAGTTTCAGTTTACTACCTCATTTGAATTTGACTGGGTGGTAAAGAAACACCATTAGTTTTGGCACAGCTTGCTATTACATCAATCCGGTGGCCATAGCAGCCTGACTCCGACTCCATGCTACGTCATTTCTCTTCGCTCAAGTTGTTGAGAATGCTTTACAAAATTGCTAATTGTGCGGCCTAAAATGTTGTCAGTACCATTCTTTTGTTTCTATAAGCTTATTTTCCTTGGAAGTTCTCTCTGATGAATCGTATGTTTTCATTACAACTTTGTGTTTTGCTTCATACCATAAATTTCATGTTTTGAGCACCACTTTCTGTGTTTTAACTTAAAAGTTTTGAAACTTTTACCTTCAGAAGTAGATTATGGTTTTTCTGCCAATATATCCTATTTCTCCGTGATAGAGCGCAATGGAAACAAAGGATTCATGTAGCCGACCCCACCTAGTGGGATTAAGGCTTGGTTGTTGTTGTTGTTGTATATCCTATTTCTCCTAATTTCTGGTTATCTGTTGAAAGTTTTTCTGTCTCCCACTTAGCATTGAGGTTTCAAATTTTTTTTATGAAAAAGGTTTCAAATTTATATTGCACGTGAGATCAATTTAATTCTCTTGTTGCTTGAGTTATTGTTGAAGCCTCGCTGTTGTGATGTGGTTGCTGCTTCATTGCATGCTTATATATATATGTAATTATTAAAAATGCACATTAATGTTAAATGCTGAAGAAATATTGCATTTGGTAGCTTCTGTTAATGATGCTTTGAATTTTTGGTCTCACATTTAATTAATTTTTATGTGGAATCTCATGCAAAATGTATCTTCATATGCAAAGATCGTTCTAAACACTAGACGTGTGCATAAATTTGCTAGCAGATTGGATGTTCGCTGGATGAGTTTAATTCATGGTAGAATATGCCTAGTATCTTTAAGTTGATTGATGTGTTAATTTTGTGCTACTCAAAAGTTGGCTGATTGTCTGTGCGTATATAAAAGATTTGAGTGTTAAATATTATAAATTTTTTCTTCTACTATGCCTGTGCTTCTCCATTTTTACAAATTAACGTTTTTTAATGTTTGTTACTTATGCCATTTCTACATAAAGCAATGTTTTAATGAATGTTACTCTGTTTAATGTTATACATGTATATCCTGGCCGCTTTAGGTTTCTTTGTTGTTTGCTAATGTGAAATGAGATATTCTGACTGCTGATTTAATTCAGATAATAATTGGTTTTCTTAGCTTCTTTTTCTGGAATATCCTAGCTAGTATCCTCCCTTTAGCATTGTCCGCCATGGCCTTGAATGTATATTTTAACTTTCTTTTCATGCTTCCAGATCTGCGTGATGATAACCAATTCTTCATTGATCATCCAGGTGCTGTTCCCATCAGTACTGCTCAGGTAACTTTCTACAGATTTGTGTTCTTTGTAGCCCTTATTAACTTGGCCTGTATAATACTTTCACTGATGTGAGGAGAGGATGACTTGTTACCATCATCATGATTATCATCGTTGATAGCCTATTTGGGTTAGCTTCATGAATCGTTGTTCGCCTATTATTCCCATTTAGTGCCACATGGGGGCTTGACTGTAGTTTACTAAGGTGATTGATCAGTAAACTTGATTCGGTTGCCTACCGCATGATGGTAATGGAGTTGCTCCAATAAATCTTATTCTTCTCATATTATGTATTTCTCTGAATGTTGTAAAAAACCAAACCAGATTATGAATAGGTGTACTATCCAGTTAATGCGAACTGGTCGGATCCGTCATCAAATCTGTTGAACAGATAATTAATTCACCATTACTTTTAAAACCTTAAATTGATAATAGTGTATCAAATTTCGTGTTAAATGTTCACAATAACAAACATATTTATTTTATTGATTCATTGTTACTATGAATTAGTTAATGTCATGGACATTGATTCACTCAATAAAGTTTGATCCAGATGTGCAATCCAGTTTTGGCATCATAACCACACTAGAAAGCAAGGAGGTCTCTTTTGAGACCCTGTGGACTAGGCTGTTCAGTCCAATTTTTACAATACTATAATCACGTGGCGCCAATAGCAAGGCAGTTTTATAGGTCAATCTTGCACAAGAGATGACAAACTCATATGTAAAATATGTGCAGTCCTTTTCCATAGACTCTTTCCACTTTATCTTTTTTTCTTCCTATTTTGCTTGCTGAAATTTATGCTATTGTCATACAAATTAGTATTCTTTATAGCTCCCATTGTGTTGACCAGAATAATTTTTTATCAATCTCACTAATGTGAGAGGATGGTGTCTCGTAGCTATTTTCTGGAATATTAGCTGAAGCCTGCATACAAACTAGTACAAAAACCATCTCATAAAATTGTTGTGCGCCAAAAAATATTAAGAGGAGGCATACCTCACCTATATAAAAATGACGAGAAAATACATCAAGATCCTCGACAGTGTCTTATAACTGTGACGATGGAAACTAACAGGCCAATTCATAGTGTCTCCACTCAAGCCATGTCGGGGTTGATGTTTCTTATGAATAGAAAGGATTACTTTTTTTGTGAGATCTATGGAGTGAGGAGGAGATACACATAGTATTGACCATACTAGCATTCATTATTATTGCTAATGTTGAAAAAGTTACAATGGCAAAAGTGAAAATAAAAATATGGTTTGACACCATGCAATGCAGTAGGTTGTTGAACTTGGATTTCACTCAGCTCCTTGCACAGCAATCGTTGAAATTATGCTGAAGTTTTTCCTTCTTGTGGTTTGAGTCTGCTTACCTTCACCCTTTGGATTACCAACCATTCTCATTGGTGTTTTGCAGTAGGACATGCCTTTTTTTTTTAATGCACTTGAAGCTTATATATTAACTACCAAAGAGAGTGTAAGAGTAACCGTCCAAATGTGAGTAGATACAAAACAAAAAGAGTGGAAGCATACCTCGCCCTTACAAAAATGCCATAGATGAAAGATCAAAGGGTTTTCATCTTGGTCTAATAGCAATGATGAGCCCCACTAGTGGCTATACTCAATCTATGCAGAGGTGGGGAATACCCTTATAGTAAAAAGGGTTACTTTTCTGGTGGGGGATACCCTTTAGTACAAATAGTTGCTTGTCCTATGAGGGAGGGAATCCCAATCATGATGATGGGGGAGCCAACCATTGCATTGGATTCCCTAATTTTCTCCATCATTGTTATCCCCCAAAAAAATAAAAATGCAAGGGATGATGATATTATGGTCTGAGACCCAGAAATGCAACATTGTGCTGAACTTGTATTCCATGCTCCCATGTGAATGCATGGACAACTTCTCCCCAAAAGTGTTTGTGATTGTAGTATAATTTTGGTGAACATCTTTATCTGTAACATATATTTTTCAAAGTTACTTCTTTCAAAATAAATTTTTGCATCATTAGTTTCTAAATTTATATTATTGTTTTAATTAAGGTTTTAAAATTCGGTTTAGTTTTTGGTTTCGGTCATAAGATTAAAGTAGCAATTTCAACGGTTTCGATAATTTTAATAATTTTGGTATCACTAGTTTCAATTTTTCTATAAATTATTTAAATTTTATGAATTCAAAAATAGATTTGTTAATAGTAATTATTGAATATTATTGTTTTGGAAAAAGATGAGTTTCAGTAGTTTCGGCAATTTTGGTCAAAACTGAAACTCCGTAGTTTTGTTGGATCGGTTTCCACCAAAACCGATTCAAACTATTGAAACTTGGCGGTTTCAGCCGAGTTTTAAAACCTTGGTTTTAATGATACTTTTAGCTCTCTGTTCTACCACCCGTCACCTTTTCATTATAAAAACTTTTTTTTATTTTGATAAAACGTATACAATCTCTGAAGGGAGAAGAACTGAGGAAGACAATTGGAGCACCAGCATATATTGAGTGCAGTTCAAAGACACAGCAGGTACTATATATCTCTATCATGTTCCGTTCCCTGCAGCTAAAATATATTTTGCTAATTTTCCTTCTCATTTATTTTCACTATGTAGAACATCAAGGCAGTTTTTGATGCGGCCATTAAGGTGGTGCTTCAACCACCCAAGAAGAAGAAGAAAAAGAAGGCACAAAAAGCTTGCTCTATCTTGTGATCAGATGCAACTGAGAGAAAACTGATCCAGTGATGAAAACCACAAGCCCTGTTCTTTCTGTAGCTTCTGACTTCATTTAATTAATTAGGCTTTGGAGCAGTAGCAATCTTTGAAGTCATGAAGATGTATTTGTTTTGCTTTCATCTTTCTAGTAACATGGATCTTTGATGAGATGAATGGCTTTCCGAATTTTTAAAAATAATGCTGCCAAAATCTTTTTTTTTTTCACAATAATTTCAATGGTCATTCCAACTAATTTTGTTTCTAGCCTTCATGGTTTTCTTTTGAGTTTCATTTTTTGGGTAAATTTCTTATGGATCTCGAAGTTCATGTTCCATTGCATCTGGAATTTATACTTCTATGTGACAAATTGCAAATGGAATCCGCTTATTTAGACTGCTGCAGCCTGTGCAATCTCAGGAACCCAAATGCAACACATAGCCTGCGCCATTATCTTTTGCAATGTCATTAATACTTCAGATATTAAACTGGTGGATGCCTTTCCTTCACATCTCTAACATCATATGAAAAGAATGTTGAAATGCTAAATGATGGTTTTTCTCTCCCTAAAAAAATCAGCAGATTTGGGAGAGTCACCATCTGATGAAGATAACATTGTTTGTTTGGTTTATGGATTCTTCCCACTGTGGAAGGCTGTGATGAATCCACATGTTCTGAAGAAGGGCATGTAGCCAATTGTTTCTTAGCTTTTTGCAACTTGACACTTATTCCTATTGACCACTTCTTTTCTTTTTGTCCCTTTCAAAGCGCCAATATCTCTCTAGAATCTGATGCCAGTTGCCCCAAATTTGCCACTTTTGCCCCAAATTAATGGCCTCTATTCTTTGAATATGACTTGCCACTTGTTCATCTTCTCTATTTAAGTTTTGGGTTCCTGCTTCCTTCTTTGTTGTGCTGTAGTTAGAGAGAAAGAGGGATCAAAAAAAAGGGAATGGCCTCCAGGAGAATTATCAAGGAGATCAAAGACATACAAAGAGACCCTCCAAGTTCCTGCAGCGCAGGTAATGACTTGGCTTTAACTCTGGGTTGGAATCAAGTTTTAATCTGATTCAATTCATAAGTAATCAATTATTAAACCAGCTGTTGATTTTTTATGCATATTTCCATATATACGTGCTTGTGAAGCTGGACCCAAACTTGATTTGAACTAATTTAATCATGAATAAGTCGCCATGGAGTCAAAGTAGTTTAAAGGTGATTTTGAAAAAAAAAAAAGGGGTAAATTATGAATTTCTCCATGGTGCATTCTACTCTGATCTTTTTCTGTTTGTGTTGCATGCTTGATACTCATTTCAAAGATGTAATTATAACATATTTGTTTTCTCTTTATTTTAAGCATGAAGTGAGACTTGCTTCTTTTCTGTTTTCTATCTCCTTACTTTTTCCTTGAAAGATGTTTGTGGACATGCTTAAAAGCTCTCTCCACATCATTTTTATTCTTACCCATTCCTTTCCTTTTCTTCTTTTCTGGTTTGCTCATAGGATGTGTAGATTTTTACATGACTTTTTCATTTTTTTTCTTTTTTTCTTCTTGTTGGTGGTTGAAGGGTATGGGGAAGACTTTTAAGGTAAATTGGTTGTGTTTATCATCGACTTATAGAACCTTTTATACGTAAATACAAGCGGATTCAAGTCATTATATTTAGACCAGGGGACTCAGAGACCATTGCAATTTACCTTTAATTAAAAATTAACAAAAATGCACTTTCATGCTCATATATATCATTCACAAGTGCATTTACTCTTAATTTTGAAAAAAGAAAATAACTTGTGGCTATTATTGTAGGCCCTGTTGCGGATGACATATTCCATTGGCAAGCCACCATAATGGGTCCTAATGACAGCCCTTATGCAGGGGGTGTCTTCCTTGTCACCATACATTTCCCTCCGGACTATCCCTTCAAGCCACCTAAGGTAATCTCATTATATCCATACATGTAATAGACTGATTGTTGAGATTCAGAATAATTTCAAATCTGATACAGTAAACTTTCTCTATTTACAAACTAATCATCAAATGTCGACATCTTTCACAAATCTTCAACATTTGGGCTAGTATAGTTGGTTACTTCTAACCTGGGTTCAGATTAAAAATAGTTGTAGTCACTGATGAATCGAGAAAATCTACACATATCACATACTTGATTTAAATGCTCATGCACATCACACCGTGTGAATGAGAGCGGTATTAGTTAACCTTTTTGTTAGAATCATATTTTTATACTGTATTTCATATTATAACGAAGTGTAGGATGAATAATTTTTTTGTTGTATTTCATATTTATGGATATCATTAGTCAGATTTTTAGTTTTTAAATTGCTTTGTATATGGATGTTGGCATTAAACTTGATGATAGAAAATTAAAGAATGAGATATTCGGGTGGATGAATGAAACCTGAAACGAAAGATAAAAGGGAGAAAAAGGAAAACTTGGAACAAGGAAAACTACGGTACAAAAAGATGACTATTTGAAGATGCACTAAGTTCTTCGAGTACGAAACTTTGGAACCAGTTTAATGTATTGAATACATCGAAGTTGATTCTATTTATAGTTACGAGTGGGAGACATGAAAAGTCAGTACCAGTTGAAGTTGTTGAATACATTCAAGTGTGACGTGAAAAATCGATACAATAAATGTAAAGGATGGCTGTTCATTCCTTTTTGTTTGCTTGGTGTTTGGGAGAGCTGCAGTTACTGTTTGGAGGCTGACTGTCACATAGAAGACGAGTTGATCTAAGCAATCACCTCCAAGTACATATGATAGTTGAAGGCCTCGTCGAGGCTGAGATTTTGTTGAAAATTGTTGACGAAAACATCCAACTTGAAATATGTTTTGATGAGTAAGTCTTGCTGAAAATATTTCTGATTGTTGGTGATCACTTGTGCAGGTGGCCTTCAAGACTAGGGTTTTCCATCCAAACATCAACAGTAATGGCAACATATGCTTGGATATACTCAAAGATCAGTGGAGCCCTGCCCTCACCATATCAAAGGTAATATAAATATTTGATTGAGTAAATTAAGATACTGAAAACAATATAATATTATACATATTGAAAGTTATTTGAGTGAAATTGTACTAACTTATTTCTGAATAAATTTGAATAAATCTAGTATGAGCATTTTCTTTAGAAAAAAACAATTGGTTCTCCTTCCAACTTTTGATTTTTAGTTGATTTGAGCCATAGTTACTTATATATTCAAGCCTAATATTTTAACATTCATAAACACATTTTTTTTTATCTTGTATATAATCAAGTTGATCTCGAGTTAAATCAGATGTTGGCTTATTCGCTAAAGATTTTGTGTTCTGGTTAACCCAATTTTGCGTGTTTAATGACCTACAGGTTCTACTCTCGATATGCTCGTTACTCACAGACCCAAACCCAGATGATCCATTGGTCCCAGAGATTGCTCACATGTGCAAGACCGACCCATTTCGTTACGAGTCGACTGCTCGAAATTGGACACAGAAATACGCGATGAATTGAGCACGGTCGTGCAAGCCCATTTTCGATTCGACTAAAATGACCTCTGTTAGTGAATAATGACAGATTGTTATTTTTCGAGAAGTTTAATGTGGAAATATTGCATTAATTTGTGAGAATTATGGGTCATTGAACTGTTTATCACTGTTTACTTCATTGGTATTTGGAGTTTTGAATGCAATATCGGTTTGATTTTTTTTTTTTTTGGTGATAATGTAAACATGAATATTATAATATATATATATATATATATATATATATATGATAAAATAGATTGTATAAAAAAGGTGGCATGATTGTAAGTTTACCATTAAATTTTGTTTCAAAAAAACTAGAAACACAATTGAGTCGCCCAGCAGGAGTCCCACCTCCAGGAGCTCCTCCGCACCACAAGCATGCCCGAACAGCGAGGCCGCCGGGTACGGCGGAATGCGCGAGCTCATCGCCAAGTGCGTGCGCCACAACGAGGCCTACACCCAACGGCGGCGAGAGCTCGCCGTGGAAGACGCCGACGCCTTGATCTACCCCACCCGCGGGTGCAGCTCCCTCGCCGGCTCCTTCCTCTGGATCGGCAGCGGCCTATTTTAATATTTATATATTCATCTTAAACATATTTTATATATTAATATAATATTTCAATTAAATTTATATGTTAATAAATATTTTCATATTTTTATTAATCTCTTCACCAATATCTTAAAAACATATTAAAAACTAATAAAGCATACATATTTAAAAAGCATAAATGTACATACATGAAATCAATTATGAATTAAATTAATTTAATTTTAAATGAATTAACTTCGAACCGAATAAAAATCAAATTGTGTATATATAACTGTTTAATAGGTGATTTTTCAATTAATTGATGTTTTTTTATTTTTTTTATATTTAAATTTTATTATAATCGTAATTGTATATTTTTATTAGTTAATTATTTTGGATATATTTTTTTTGAATATTGATTATGCAAGTCGTCTAGTCTTATATTAGATGATATTGGTTTTATTTCTACATTCTTTGTTTCAAAAAAATATCCTAATAATCTCCAAATAAAGGTTAAGGGTTTACTTTCTTTTAACATGGGTATATTTTCTAATTTATGAAATATCATTAGATTTTGATCTAAATTTTCATTTTTTAGACTAATAAAAAAATTAAGAAATATTTTAAAATTTATTACTTGATATAATAAATTTAATTGTATTATTCCCGTTAAGGATTGTTCAATTGTTATTAATTTATTATCTGAAACTATTAAGGTTATAGGAGAATCTAAACCAGCTTTAAAATTAGCTTTTATTGTTATTTAAATACAACCTAAATAGAGATATTTAATTCGTTTTGAATTTTTAACCTTATTTAATATTTCGTTAATCTTATTTTTAATTATTATTTGTAATTTTATTATTGCTGTAAGTTCCTCTGAACTATCTGTATTGACTTCAAAATATTTAATAAAATATACTATTTTCTTTGTTAATTGTAGACGAAATTTCTTTTTATATATATCTTTTTCTTTTGTGTTATTTTTTAATTTAATTATTTTTTGATATAGATTAAATTTATATGTTAATAAATATTTTCATATTTTTATTAATCTCTTCACCAATATCTTAAAAACATATTAAAAACTAATAAAGCATACATATTTAAAAAGCATAAATGTACATACATACGTAAATACATATATGAAATCAATTATGAATTAAATTAATTTAATTTTAAATGAATTAACTTCAAACCGAATAAAAATCAAATCAAGTTTATATGAAGTAAAATACGAGCAAATTTCAAAGAAAATAAAGAAAATTAATAGCCCAACGTTTATTAAAAAGAGGAGGGAGAGGTCATACTAAACTTATATGCGGACATTAAACCCTGAAAAAATTATGACACATTTTAGACGGTTTAAGAAGCTAACTACATCTACATTGAAATTCGCCCTGTTTGATTGAAAGCCATCTTGATCATGACTATAACCAAAATAGCCTCCAACTATTTTATTAAATATTTTTTTTTATTTTTCATTCTAAATACATAAATTTTAATATAAAAAAATTATTTTATATTATATCTATATAATTTTTAGCGCATTATACTTAATTTTTTATTAATAAAATAATTGAAGGCCATTTTGGCAATGGCCTGACCTCCAACCAAACAAGACCTTAGATCAGATGTCCTCAATAAGTAGAGATATTTATACTCATTATAACTGCTGACTTTAAGGGGAAAAAAAGAAAACTATAGCTACATTTTTATTGATATTTTCATATAAACTGTTAAATAAACCTTCATCCCATTGAAATATCAATCAGAAAACCTTCACAACTAAGAGAAATTGGTTGAAGCCAGAGAGAGTTCAATCTAAGATGGAAGAACGACATTTACATGAACTGGAAGAGGAGATAGAATATTTGGTGCAAAAATCTGATTCCGGGAGAGCAGCAAGGAAGGGCCGGAATGATTGATGGCTTGTGATGCCGAAGAGATTGGAGATTTAATGCGCGCTTACAAGGAATGGATGCTGGCAAACACCACATTCTATAGTTTCGGAACCTGAGGTGGGTACTTGCACCTGCACATAAGAAGTATTTTGAGTGCTCACGCATTGAGAGCAAGTATTTCCGAACAAAAATGAAAACTCGTTGCAAAATCACTCGGAATCTTAATCTAACTTGAACTCGTCCAGATTGGTTGTAGCTCGAAGACAAATCCTTCTGAATATAATCAACTCATATATACACTTGGTATATATTTTTATATACGAAGAACAGTATCTTACATATATCATAAGAGTATTTGAGAGCCTTTTGAAAGAAAGAAAATGCTGTTAAGTACGCATACTTGTGTACATGCAATTAATTGGCACGTTTAGCATGTACATAATACTTACATAGGTAGTAGTATATTTATCTCCCAACTCCCGTTAAGTCGTTAAAGAGTAAAGCCTTCGAAAACTAAGTTGGATACAATACACAAGTGATGAACACATTTTATCTCAAAAACCTAAGCGAATGGGTAAACATTAATACTTGTATATTAACACATTAACTTACTGATCATCTAATTTGAGATAATTTTTATATGTATCCTAATAAATTTTTCTTTAACAAGAGAATCCATCTGCATTGGATCCAATCCCCTTCTAACGACCTAATTTTAACCCATCAAGTGCATCCCATCAACTGTCGTGGATGTCACTCGCTCATAAAATTTTTTAAACTTACTAGAAACATGCAAACGGCCCATAGGAGCATAACCTTGCATGAGTCAAAACTTAGGCTCTAATGCTACTTGTTAAAGGAGTAACACGTTAGGAACTAAGTTGGGCCTACATATACAAGTAATAGACACCTTTCAACCCAAAAGTCTAGACCAGTGTGTAGGACCAACACTTGTAAAAATGGGCAACACTTACGATAGTCACTTGCTGTCAAAATTTTTTTACTAAAAAATGGGAAAAGGTGTGAACCTTCCATGAATCACTTGATCCAAGCAAGACTGTTGGCTCTAACACTAATTGTAAGGGGAGTAATACCTAAGGAATCAAGTTGGGCCATAGACACAAGCTATGGACACCTTCCAATCAAAAAGTCTAGGATAATCGTATGAGCCAACATATATATTAAAACCTTAATTTGCTGTTGATTATCACATATGAGACAATTTTCATGTGTAACCCAACACGAATCAGCTAAACTCAGTCAAACTCATACTTGATTCCAGCCCTAAGCTATAAGAGTGTATTAGCATAGGATGCAACAGTAATACCTGCAAATGAACGGTGCAGATAGGACATGCAACTTCCCTCATCCTTCTTCCAATTGAATCAGAAGATTTAGAACCTATGATAGAAGGCAAGTAAGAGAAACAGATAACAGCTCACTTGGATTGATTCAGCTTAGAACTTGTGGTCAATTACCTGATGATGATTTGCGATTTCTTTCCATTTCTTCCTGTTATGAAAAATGTAATTGGAAACATTTTTCAACCATTCAAACAAAAACAGAAAACAGAAATAATCATCAACCTTAAGGTTGATACATAATAAAGCAGAACAAGAATGGACTGATGGGCATACCAAAAAGGTCAGTTACAAAATAAATAAATTATAAAGCAGAATCTCTCATTTCTAGAATTCATTGAGATAATTACATGTCCTACTTATGATCTTGACATGACAGATGTGTACGATGTGACATCGCCTAGTATTAGAAAACAGCGGCATAACAACTGCTGCATGATGAAGGTTAGAACTTAGAAGAACAGAGAAAATTTCTTAATGGAAGCAATAGGGACTTCCCCCCACCACAGCCCCACTTAACCAAACGATGGAAAATCCATACCACTTAACCAAACGATGGAAAATCCATAATTCAGCCCCACAGAACAGAGAATGAACCAAACCAATTAACTTGGTTCAGCTTTACTTTGAGAGAATACAGCAGAGATTGATAAATTTTTCTCGATGAAATATGAAAATTGTAAATCCAGTTGATAAAATATGTAGATGATTCAATTGTTAAAAATAGCGCTTCAGAAGTCTGAATGCATCTGAGAAACCCTGGATCAAACTATGTACTATGGTATCCTTAGATCAAATAATATCTTACTAAATGATCTGAATTGAGACTGTAAAGATACTTTAAAGCATGCAAAAGCAGCAAAACATAGCAACTCTGAAAATGCACAATTACCTACATTCCAACATCACCACAATCAGCCTCATCCCAAAATTTGGAATCATCTCATAAGTTCCTCGTTTGCCCTTAGTTCTTTCCTTAATATCTCCCTTCCATGCTTATTCTTATTTAAGCACTAGAATGAGAATTTCGTTATATTTTCATCAAGTCCACATGAGCCTAGCAGATAAACCCGACAAATTAGCAGCGCTGCAATTTCAACATCATAAGCCATGCAAATACGAGGTGGTGAATGTTTGAATCCTCCTTTGTCTATACTTAAATCTCAACAACATCCTTGGTGATGATTCTAGCTAAGCCAAATCTCTAATCTTGCAACCTTTTTTCATTAGGTCTCCTAAATGTAGTACACAATTTTGATATCATGTGTATAAAAGTTCTTGCTGCAAGAAAAAAATTAAGCAAAGCTATCCGTTCAGCTAAATCAGCAAGAAAGACCAAGATCAGCTAACAAGTCTACCTGCAGCTTCCTAGCAAGATCTTCATGAGAGTACAAAACAGCAGATCTGCTGGAAGTTTCCATCGCATTGCTCAATCTTTGAGCAGTTTCTGCCTGCAGATAAAAAAACTAATTTTAAATTTCAGAAAAACCATTTTGTTTGAAAAAAACAAATTTTTTTAAAATGAATTTTAATTATTAACTTATAGGCAAATATAGCAAAATAATGATCACCTTGTATTTGTTAGTCAAATCCAAGTGAAGTTCCTTTACAATTTCAATATCTTCAATAGTTTCTTTCTTCAATGATCACCTTGTGTTTGTTAGTCAAATCCAAGTGAAGTTCCTATCACTATCCATGTCGATATCACCCAAACCTTCCCATTATTCTTCATCATTTATGAAAGAGTAAATTACAATAAGATCCCTAGGGTTATACAAAAATTTCTAATAGGTCCAAAAAACTTGCATTAAGGTCTGTGTAGTTTACGTTGTTTATCATTTTAGGTCCCTATGTTTTACATTGTTTAACATTTGAGGTCCTTTTAAATTCCCCCGTAAGTTTTTCAAAATAAAGCATCTCAGGGACTTTAAAAGAAGCAAGCTATAATATATTCAATTAATGACCAAAAATACCCTTCTTTGATCCCTCATAACCCTAGACTGATCCCCCTTGTTGGCATCTAGCTCACATTCTTCTCCTACTCATTGATCTCCACAGGTTGTTGACAAGCATGGATTTTCCTCTCGTTTTTGATCCGAGAATAAGGACTTGTTTACTGAGGGTTAGGGATAAAGGATTGATTTGGTTCAATGGGTTTTTATCATACTCCATCATCCAACAATCCTAAAATTTTAGTGAGCTTGTCAGCCCCCATGACTTTGCCCGTGATCAGATAGAGGACATTGCTCGGTGTTGTGGCCATCATTGCGCTCTCCACAGCACCTAAGTTCCCGAAATAGAGATAAAAGGTTCAAGGGACAACATAGAGAGAATAGAGAGCCAGAAGGAAGATGTTTTAAGGTCAAATTTATCATTTCAGGCAAATACAAGGTCTTAATTTGTTATATCAAATAAACTATAACAACTTTAACAAAATATTTGTACCTATAAGTAAATATGATGTAAACCTAGGTACCTTAAAGTAATTTACCCTTTAGAAAATATAAAGCATTTGCAAAAGTGACTGATGAAATATCACTGCTTTAACTAAAACCAAAACAAAAATTATCATAGACAGAGTTGTAGGGCGTTTTCTAATTTTCAACATGTTCACAGTCCAATTAAAATCTTCAATCTCCAACGTATTTTGCATTTCGTTCATTATTGAATCCTTAACAACAACCTTAGGCAAACATCCCTTAGCAGAGATTTAAAAAACTATTTTCATTCTCAATCATAACGTAGTGCAATTGGTTTAATTTGTATAGAATGCGATCAAGTCATTGGGTAAAATCATCTCTAAATGTTTTTGTTAAAGATGACGTCTATGAGGCATCCAGAGGTGGATGGATCTTGGCTAGGAAAACACCTCAAGTTTGCATCAATTCTATTATAGTTTACTTTTATTCCAAGAAAAATTACTAAATTAACTAATAAACCAAAAGAGAACCAAATTAGTTCTAAAGGGAAAAAATTATAGAAAAAAACCATTACCTTAAAATGTGCATTTTGATTTCCGGATGAGTGGGTCATGTGACCAAGTTTTACAATTTGCGAAGCATTTCTACCCCCAAAAATCTCCATGATCCCTCACGCATGGTGAAATAGTGTTATATGGATAAGGTGTGAATCTTAACCTGGTTCTAGCTTAAGCTGTTTGGTCAGAACCTGGCTGAGCCTAAAATAAATCAAGTCGAACATGAATGACTATCAAACTTGATCTAGGTTGAGCTAGGTGTAATCTAAGTCAAACCTTGGTTTGGATACCGAACTCTCTGTTGGACCTAGCCCTATAGGGTTCCATCGGCTTCTTGCAGCTTATGGGGTCAATGCCACCACTGATGCCACCCCAAAGCATGCACTCTATGCAATGTAGCTGAATAAGTCTACGAAAGTCAGAAGAGCGAATACGTGATTTGTCATGCATGCATTGAGTTTGCTGTCTGCACTTCGCAAAGCAAGAGAAGAGAGGTTTATTGTGCATGTATGTCCAGCAAAGGCATTTGTTGGGGTGGAAGACTATGAGATTGTGTGCTTACAATGGGAGACGCCTATGCACTTATAATGAGCGTCTATACACAATGCATGCTAGACTCCTTAGGAGAGAGTCTCGTACGCAAGGGACATGCATTCAATTCAAGATACTGATCCCACTGAAGAAAATAAGATCTAAACATCTATGGAAGCCGTGGTTGATGGGATTCAAAGGAAGACAAATCTGATTGAGTGTTGTGCTCTAATTGGAAACTCAACTAGTGTCGCAATGAGAGAACCAATTAACAAGTTGTTTTGACAATGAAGTAATAAATCCGGATACTTGAATGAGAAAACTAAAATTCTAATACCAAGGTGATGTATAACGTGTTCTAATACCATGTTGAACACTCAAAGACATGGTACGATGAAAAGAAGGGTAAGAAGTAAGAGAGAGATTTGTGAGAGAATTAATCATTGAAAGCTACTAACTACAAAGTTTTAAGGCCATTTGTAGAATTTCGGCCAAACTAAAAAAGAAAATAGTAGTTAATACATCAAAAAGGATAATTACGAATTATATAGATACTAGAATCTTCCAATTCATTTCTTCAAAAAAACTTCCAATTCACAAAATCCAAATAATAATAATAACAAAATAATAAATATTAATTACCTTTACTAAAATATTTCAAGTACCACAAACTATCAATCCCTTAATAATAAAAATAATCAATTTTTTCTATGGATTATTTGGATCAGCATCACAAGCCCAAGTAATATTGGCAGTGCAGTACACAATACTATATGTCAGCTTTCTAGATATTATTTCCTCTATTAGTGAATAAAAAATTAAGAAAAGCCATTCACTGAAAGATTGCAATGCCTAAGCTATATCATACCATGCATCCATCACAAACACGTACAGGCTGAGCATTCTCCTGTGTTGAGAGAGCAGTTCTTCCTTGGCTACATTTGTCACAGAAGATATCACCACAATTCCTACAATGATGCTGGAAAATAACAAAAATACAGCATTTGTAATGGGCTTCAATAGAATTAGGCATAGAAAAAATTAGGAAAAATATTACCTTGCGGACAAAAGGCCCAAAGGCAACTCCACATGATGTGCACTGAGAAACTGTTTCATCTGGAACCTGCAAATTGAGAAATCAATCGAATTTAAAGCAATAAAATGTGATGTATGGAATTCCAATTGAAGATAAAATTCAAAACCCGCATAAATAACATTAACCAACTATTTAGTGGCGGCTTTATAAATCTTCTTACACCAATCATTCCAACCATGATACATCTGACATTAAAAATAAAATATGGCATATGTATGAATGATTATTAATCAAGTTAACTAGGATCATTGACTCTAAAAAAAAAAATTAACTAGGATCTTTCATTCTTAGTTTCTATCAAAAAAAAAAAACTTTTTAAGGATTATTTATTTGTAAAGTTTAATTTTAATAAGGTTAAAATTAAACTTGAATGAAAAATATTTTTATTGGAAGTTGCAAAATAAAATTAGTTATTATGTTGGGATGCGTGAAGATGTGATATAAATTAGTTATTATTTTCGAATATGTGTAGCATGTGAAATAAGGTTAATTTTTTATTTTGAAATATGTGAATGCTATGAAATATAGTTAATTCTTAATATTAAATTTTATGTGTGTGATAGAAAAATTTCATCCAGAATCAAGGGTAAATTTTATAAAACTGTAATAAGATCAGCGATGATATATAGTGCTGAATGCTGGCCTGCAAAGAGGAAACATACAAATAAAATAAATGTCACAGAAATAAGAATATTAAGGTGGATGTATGAATATACACGAAAGAATAGAATAAAAAATGAGTATATCCGAAAGAAAGTTGGTGTTGCACCAATTGAGGATAAACTTAGAGTAAGTCAGCTTAGATGATTTGGAAATCTAAATCGTAGGCCGATTGAAGCTCCGATTAGAAAAATTGAATTATTAAATTTTGCCCATGTACAAAGAGGAAGAGGGAGACCAAAGAAGACATGGCAAAAAACTATAAGGAGTGATCTTAGTTACTTAGGCTTAGATAAGAATTTGGTGAGTGATAGAGCGCAATGAAAACAAAAGATTCATGTAGCCGACCCCACCTAGTGGGATTAGGGCTTGGTTGTTGTATGTGACATGTCAGGTTAAAATTAACTTGGTTAATTTTAACTTGACTAAGACAATTGATTGAAAAGTATAAAATACTAAAAGGATCTTCCTATCATTTTTATTGATCTCAAAAATATATATGACAAACCATAAAAAAAAAGAAAATATATATGACAAAGTACCGAGGGAGCTTAAATGATGAGTATTGAAAAAGAAAGATGTGTCCATCAAATATATTAACATAATTAAGGACATGAAATGACATAATTAAAAATGTGAAAATTGGCAAGTGACAATTTGTAAAAATTCCTTATTGCTATAAGCTTACACCAAAGTTCTGCTTTAAGTCCTTATCTTTTCATTTTGATAAGAGATAAGTTAACTAAGTATATATAAGAAAAATTCCATCATATATATTTTTTTGCAAAAGATATAATTCTAAGCTTCTAATTAGAAGAAAGACATGATAAAAGTATTATAGATTTAGGTACCTTGAAGGAAGAAGTGGTAATATTGTGAAACAAGATAAGATAACAATCCCATCATGCAAGAGCATCAAGTACCTTGAGTATGTTAACCAGAAAATGGAAGTATAAAGAATGGTGTTAATCACAAAATCAAGATGAGATGGTTAAAAAAAAAAAAGCGCAACTGGTGTATATGCGATAGGAAGGTGCTTATCAAGCTCAACAAAAAAATATTTATATTATACGGAAGTGAATGTTGAGAGTTAAGCGAAAATCTGTTTATAAGATTAGTGTAATTGAGATGCAGATGTTGAGTGGACCATATTAGAAGTGACTGTATCAAAGAGAGTACACGTGACAACTATTGAGGGTAATATGAGAAGGAACATTTAAGGAGATTTGACTGTCTATACACTAATAGAGGCATCTCTACATAAATGTGAGGAGATCCATAGTGGGACACCATTGTAGTAAATCATCTACCATCGATGGCCAAGATTTTACCGTACAACAATGATGTGGTTTGATTAATGATTAGAGATTGACTAAGTAGATTGGAATATAGATTTGGTTGATTGAGGGTTTACTATATTTAAGTTCATTTTATTGACATAGAATCTCCACATTTTGGGATAAGTTATTTAGATCCTTTTCAAGGTTCACCATAATTTTGCTTTCAATTCTCGTTATTTCATCATAATGAAATGAGATCTATTTGAACGCTTTAGTAGTATTGTACTGGATCTTGGAATGAAATAAAGATTTTACTTTTCCTTGGAAAATCAAATTCTTATCGAGTTGATATTTGGGATAGACAAAGGCTTGAGCCTTGAGAAAGAATCCCTAAATCCAATCCTGCTCAAATCTTCCCCTCTCTATCCTATACTGACTTCTTTTTCTCTACCACTTCCCTTTCCATGTGTTTGAACAACAATTCTTGAGCTTTCTTTCCACGATTACAATGCATCATGGCCTAGGTTCAATCTCTTTCCCTACTTGCACAACTGTATCACCTCACCTATGTCCCTGTGCAACATCGAGCATAGCGCTGACAAGCCTATATATATGGGCCACACCAATTGTTCCCATGCCAGATTCTTGCGAGTCCACTGCAATCCTCTTGCAAAATCGTAAACACTATTCCCCTACACAATGTCCTTGAGAAAATGGCACATAGAGCCGCCTCACCCTCAATCACCAACCCATCCCAACAACCGTGCCTCCGATTATTGCTTTAAGCCAACACTGCCTCCACGCAACTTAACTATAGCCGCAAGTCACGTGGCCTTCTCCAAACATCACGCTTTGCTCCCATCCGAACTTTTGCATCACCGAACGTCACTCTACCCCAACACCACCTTCGCTTAACTCTCGGTATGCTAGCAACTTCTATGGCCTTAACCCAGTGGCTTCAGCACAGTTTATCTGTTACCATTTTGTAATAATGAGAAACAATTGGAGAGAACAAATCGATTCCTAGAGCTATTGGTCCAACAACTGCACATCCTACAAATCATAATATGGTCACCCGAACCAAGCCTTATAAGCAAGCGTGTTGATTGTTGTCTAATACCCAAGTCAACTCAGAATTGATCTTAAACTTGCCCAATCAAAATAAGATTTCATGAATTAATCAACACCAACATTCTCACATTCAATTAGATTTTCTTGTTTGTATGAAACACTCAAAATTTTCCCACAATGTGAACATAAAATTTTGAGTGCAAAATAATTATTATTCATTGTGTTGTTAGATTCACTGATCTTGTTACATAGAATATGATTTATTTATTAAAAGAATTTCCTTACCATTAATTCAATCAAAATTAAATTTTAAAATGATTTAATTTATCATATTTAATATATTATGTATCATATATATCTAGTTTGGAAAATAACAATATTTGAGTGGCAACAATTTGTGAATTTAATATTAGTAAAACTAAATTTCAATGTCATCTAATTTCTGTCCTACATCAATCCAAATCACATAATTAAAAAGGAAAGGGACGAACAAAAATTGATTGGGACATTGTCATTAAATCTGACCTTCAATCACTGGTGCTTAAATTGATTGGGAAATCAATGCAGCTAATTCTAATTAGTTAGTGGGGTGGATTGAGCCTTTCTTTATACATTACAAAAACATTAAACTCTACTTTCTACTATTAAAACCAAAAATGGATTTTTTCATCAAGTTAAGGGGAAGGAATTGTGCCCACAACACATGGAGACTCACATAAGCACATGCCAGCTCATTCATCAAACAAAAAAGGATTCATTTAGGAATAAACCATAAAGGCGTATGGATCCATGTGAGAGTGAGCTTTACATGAATAAATACCCAAAGTTATGCTTTCAATTTATAAGAAATGAAGACTCAGTTTATATCACATTCTTCATTGCATTTTCAGTTTGCAGACATGCAAAACAAAAAAAATTGTACTTAATTTGATAGGAAATTCCCATAATGCTTCAGAAATTTTTCATAAACCTTGTATACAAATTAGCCTTGGTTATAAATACTAAACTTCATTTTCATGATGAAAATAAGCCAACACAGTCATGGCAGGAACTTTTAGTTTTAGATTGGGAAAATTACATACATTCCAAAATTAAAAGGATAAATTGCATATTAATTACCCAAATCTTTATATTTACAAATCTGCTATAAACCAACTAAATATAAAAAGAACTTACCTACATTCCAAAATCAAAAGGACAAATTGCATATTCATTACACAAATCTTCATATGTATTAATATGCTACAAACAATAAATAAATAAAAAGAAACGATGTGGTTAATTTCCATTCGCACACTCAACAAAAACTCATTAAATCCACAATTCATTAGAAAGCAAGAGTGCAGACAGAATGTGTGCTTTAAAGGTATAAATGCAAAGATATATGTCCAACATGTTTTATTAGTCATTAAACAATGTTTATGGTCAGGATAGAGGTAGATTTTTTAGATTTTACTTTTACCAAATTAGCAAGTATGATTAGGAGTGAGAGTTTGGCTTGAAGATTGATAGTCGCTCGATGTTCGGGTTGATATTTAGCTCGAATCGAGCTTCCCTCGAATATATTGAGCTGAGTCACGAGCCATGATCGGATCAGATCGATTTGGCTCAATCTTTATTTTTTTAAAATATAAATAATGTATTCAGTCATTTATTTTAATTATTTTATTACTTATATGTAAGTATGTATTAATTATTGTTAAAATATTTTTTAAGTGATCTTATGGATATGATTAATCTAATTTTATTTCTTAGCTAAGACAATTTTTTTAAAAAAAGTTTCAATTATTGGAAAGCTTGGATTAGCTCAATTAAGGCTCGAGTCAACTCAAAATTGAAACGAGCCAGCTGAGTTTGAATTGCAATTCAACTCGAATTGAATTGCCAAGCTGAGTTTGAGCTGTACCCGGCTTAGCTCGAATTTGGATCATTCTCACCCCTAAGTATGATGATTTGAGTATTTTTATGTAATTAGCAAGTATTCTAAGAACGTATGCAGTTCCACCATCCAAGTTTCTTGAATTCAGTCGAAGGAATGCATGGGCGAAACCTAAAAAATAATACCTAGCAACAAACCTAAGTAAACCAAGCGTGCAGCTCAATTTGTTAAATCAGAAAATTCTTTGATTAACGTGTGTGGTATCAAGTATAGACAGAACTAAGACAAATGACCACAGCTGCAAGGTTAACAAGGAAACAGTTGTTACCATATTTGAATGATATTAAAGACTAAAAATCAGTGCTAATTTCAAACATATCAAATAAGTCTGAAATGTTGCTATTACCCAATGTTCTCTCTCCTCATTGCCAGGTTTCATCATGTTCATCCACTCAGCAAAACCCTTTTTCCTTCCACTTGGCTGTTCAGAAGGCTTATTGGCATCAGTAGTTTCTCTGGCTTGGCCAACATCATTAGCACCCATCTCTTTAAACTGTTTTAAAAATATTCACAAGATAAGCATGTATATGTATATTTTTTTGAAGTGACGAAGCATCAATAAAATACACTCTTCAGCAAAGAGCATACAGAAAGAATGTTAACTAAATGATCACATGAACACAAATATACAAACTTAAGATACTATGACAGCAAGACCACAAAAGGAAGTTTAATCAGGTGCTAACATATTGTCAAGAAAATCAAGACACATCAAATTGCCTATCATACTTTTTCAACAAGGTGAACACACTCAGGCTGTATTCTTAAATTTCACTGTAAAACCTTTTGAGCTCTATTGTAATCTGGTGGTGAATTGTATTTCAACAAAAATACTCCATTCATGTCAACAGTCAGAGGCAAAATCAAGCCCACGCTCAAAATGAATACCTAGGCTCACATCCTTTTTTGTGAAAAAATGCACTTAACATCAACCTCACCACCCACCCAACACTCCAGAAAAGAGAACAAATCAAGGATCAGGATGAGAATGTACAACCACTAATCAGTATCATTAGTGGCATTGATGGGTTCATAACAGTGGCATAAATACTCTATTATAGGAAGTTCTGAGCTTCATAAATGTATTCTACCCTAACTTGAAATTACATGTATCACAAACAAAATTTCAAGCCTTTTGACAACTCCCAAACCTACAAGCAGAAAATAATTTCAAGTTCTTATTCAAACAAAAGTAGAATTCAGACAATAATAGAAATGTAGCTTTTGGACTCCTAACCTGCACAGATGCAGCAGTTACAGTGTCAAGTATGGTACTGATGGTATAGCTGTTAGACTTCAGTCTAATGCGCTTGGGCTCCACATCCACGGAAGTTTTAGACCAGAAGCAGAATACAATTGAATCAAGTACCTTTAAAGGAAACATATAATTCTCCATCAAAATTAATAAAACCAAAAAACAATTAGCAAGGGATGTCTAGGAATAATTTCTGAACTCTGCTATGTCCCACAAAATATGCCTCACCTCCCATCTTGTAACACTTTCAAGGGGGTAGATCCTCAAGGTTCTATTGGTGCTGGGATCCAGCATGCGAACACCATCCAAACCAATCTGTAGCACATAAAAAAATGTATCACTTTATATATAATGAACATGACGTACTCTAATGACAAAAAAATGGAAGAAAATAGTTCTATGTATCCCAACTAATTGGATATGTCTTGGCTGGAAAAAAGAACATACACCTCACAAATCAAAAGCTTAAGAAAGAAGTAATTTTAGCAAACAAAAACATGGATGGCAGGTTCCATAGCTTATGATATTCTAACATGTGCCAGTCCTAAAGAGCCTGTCCTATCATTTGTTCCAGTAACTTGTTTCCTCACAGACAGTTGATCTGCAGGTTCCATAGCTCGGCATATCATATCAGAATTATGTATGCTGTCCAAATTGATTAGAATATCAAAATCTGCAGCACAATTACCATATATTAATTAGGTATTGAGCACTCGTATAAGCACCATTGCCTCATATATACAAACACAATGAAGCTGTTGCAAAGAAATAGACAACCCTAAAACCATATTGTAGAAATTGGGCATCTTGCAGTTTCTGATTTAAACTACGCTTTCCATATTGAAATTACATATTACAAGGGCAGTTACAAAGTACCAAAAAGCAGTATTTTTTCACCAACGCATGATTTAACACAGTAGGTTCGGGCATCAATTCAGACTTTACTTTCCATCTTACATTATTGATCGCTAACCAGTTTTTCTATAGTATTACAGGCCAAGATGCCACACATTCAACCAATCATAGCCCTAACACAAAGCTCTACCCATTTCCAAAAAAGAGTTTCATTATCACAAACAGCTCATGCGAGCCAAAAATGCAAAAGATCTTGCAAAACAAACAAACGAAAACCTGGTCACAGTTTGCTTGGTCTTACTACATGCACCAAGCCTTCAACATGGTAAAATATCACTTTAAAAAGTGAAGATTAGGGGGAAATAATCGTATACAATGTTTTAAAAAAAAAACATATTCTTAAACAGCACAATGATTTTGCAAACCAAACAAACACATCAAACCTGACAAAGGACGTCCTCTGTGTGCACGTTGGATCCCTCGGGCAAAAGCTTAACCCGGAATTTCTGCACTCCATTCTTCACATCTTGCTGGGCATCTACGCTGGGCACCGCTCTGAAAATTTTTCCAGTGCTCCCACCATGGTCATTCTCAGCCGAAGAAAAGCTTGTAGACCTCCCATAGTCGTCAAAACCACCACAAGAAAATGTAGATGAAGATCTAGGGACCGTTCCACGAGCACTATAGGGCTCCGCTTTGCCACCGTCATAGGCGTAAACATCACGTCCAAATCCATCATCCTGCGCGCCAACTTGCTCAAACTGGAACTCCCTATCCATTCCTTTCTCGTAATACTCATGATCATTACCAGAGCAGCTCTGACCGTAAGATCCGGCAGTGATCATGTCAAACTTTCCAGAATTCTCGACGCGATACCCGCCGCTATGATCGAATCTCGGCACGCCGCCCTCATAATGGTTTTCATAGGAAGAATAAGCAAAGGATAAGGGAGTGATACTGCTCGGACTATGGCCAGGATTGGGGTTGCAGCTTGGCTGGGAGGCATAATTCTGGTGGGACTCGTAATAGGGAAAATACGGGGCCGACGCGGGTTGCTGGTGATGAGCATACGGCGCAGATACCTGGACCGGCGACTGCTCCGGCTGGAAGGCAGACGGATCGTAAGGCGCTGGCGAGTTGGAAGGAAATTGCGAGGACGGGGCTTCCGATTGCGATTGAGGTCGCAAGTACGACAGCGCCGACGGCGGGATTGATGACACGGCATCTCGGTTCTGCGAGTAGGAAGGATAAGGGGTGGCAACAGCGAACGACGAAGAGGAAGACGATTCCGGAAATTCCGACGTTGGATAACGGGAATACGGAGGAGGGGAGGCGTATGCCGGCTGGATCGGATTGGCATGAGCAAATTCGCTCGGGTTGGAGTTCGGATGTGAGGGAGGAAACTGGTGAGCGTAGTATCGAGCTCCGAGGTCGCTTGCTGGTTGCATCTCGATTAACTGCAAAGATGCGAACTTGGAGAGAAGTCCGACCAGATCTCGCTGATCTCGCTGATGATAGATGCTGCTTCTCTTCTTCGCTTCTTCCCCTACTCCTTGCCCTCGGGTTGCTTGGGTTCTGGGTACCTTCGCGTGTTCGGCGCCACACGCAAGGTGCGAACATGGAGAGATTATTGCGTTCGGACTGCGTAACACATCGATTTTTCGGTAGCCAGTTGCCGTGCGTTGCATGCGGGTCCCACTTCACAGCTCCGGCGAGTGTTTTTAACGCAGTTTGCTCTCTTGTGTTTTGCGGGATATTTGGTGAACTCAAATTTCTAATCAGAAGTTAAGATCCAGCTGACGCAGGCCTCAGCATTCCCCCGCCCAAATAAGCTCACTCTCGCCTCGCATCGGTACTAAAGCACCGCCTCCTTCAACCGCCGCCGCCGGCCCAACGCAGAAAGATCGACGCCCAACGCAGCAAGAACGCGCCGATCTCGCCTTGCCTTGCTACCAAAGGACCGCCGTCTTCAAATGCTGCCGCCCAATGCAGCCACCGCAATCGTCGCCCAACACTGCAAGATCCGGTCGCTCTCGCCTCGCCTTGCTACCAGAGCACCGCCGCCGTCCAACGCAGCCACCGCAATCGTCGCCCAAACACAGCAAGATCTGACTTTGAGTTCGGCGGCCATTAGCCCGTGGACGCCATTATCGGGCTAAAGATCTCTCCGCAGGTGGAGGCAATCTGCATTGTTGCGTCTGACGCTCACATTTTGTGTCGTTCCTCATCATCCTCATTGACGTAGGTTCGCCGAACGTTGGCCCCTGTTTCATTTCGTTTGAGTTTTCTGCTATTGTTGAGTTCAGTTATGGGCCTAAAATGAACATTATTCATTCATCTTGCAATATGAAAAATTTGATAGGTCATGTTTCTATTGATGAAAAATTTTCTGCTATTGCACGTTTCTATTGTTTGGTTTCATTAAGTTGTCTTGTTTTTAAAAAGATCGGCCGCTGCAGATTGTGTATGCGCAAAAATTATTTTACTGTACTTATGTTGTTTAAGATTGATTTATTAATAACAATTGAAAAAACACATGGTAGTTAGTTCAGGCGAATGTCACTATTTCAGGGCTGAATGTTCTGAAAAGTGGTAGTTTCTCTAATCATTTGGTTTCTCGGCTTGATTTACTATCAAAATCAGTCAATATTGAGGTATAAATGCTGAAACCTCATTGTGAACCATTGATGGTACCTTTTTCGATATATGCCATTAACACAAACGATGTCTTGTTTCTGGGAAGACACTCTGTATCGCCTTAGACATTGCTTGATCAGGATCAGTAAATATTGTAATTGGTTGCTTACCATTCATCATAGTAAGAAATGACTGGAATAACCATTCAAATAAGATTATTGTCTCATCGGCTAAAAATGCTGCACCAAATAGAATATTTTGCCTATGATTATTAACACCTATAAGAGGAGTGCATATAAGATTATATTTATTCATGTGATAGCTTGTGTCAAATATAACTATATCTCCAAAAATATTATAGTCCATCTTATATTTTCCATCAACCCATAAGAAATTTGTCAGTCTTCATCAAATTTCACATCCCAATCAAAAAGAGGATCAAAGTCTTTTCGCTCTCTAAAAATCTTGAGCAACTTGAAGGCATCCCCAGTCTCAATACATAGCAGTCTCTCCTGATTAACGAAATTATATGCATCGCATTTGGAGAATCCAACATTCTCAATGCCACCAGCCTGTTTTACAATATAGGAAAACGCATCTGCGGTACTTATTCCCACCTTTGACATGCTCTGTAGGATACCAGCATCTTTACCATGAATAGAGCGATGCGATCTAAGTAGGTGTCGTTCTTTTGGAGAGGCAAGCTCATAGTTATGTTCTTCAACTAATTTATTAATCCACCATTTACCATTAATATCTGCTTTAAATCTCACCATAGCAGGACAACCACACCTTCCATCTAACCTAGAAAATTTTGAAGTCTCTGTGTCATTTTTTTTTTATTATTTTTGAAACCAGCCTTTGAACAAACAAATTCTCTATTTTTAGGCTTCCTTGTTCCAGCCCAATAACTATTGTGACTCTTTCGCACACTAAATCCAGTTAACAAAGCATATTTGGAGTAGATATTGTAAGCCTGATCTTCATTATGAACAGAAGTCCTCAGAAGTTCTGGCAACTTAAGAATATCACATGATTCAGCCACCCTCAAATCCTATTGTAAAATAGAATGTATAAATTACTTTTAATCTGGTATTAAAGTAGAATATGCAAATACTCTATACTAATGATGAATCGCTGTGTATCATTGTCAAAATGCTTTATATGAATGATGACGTAATTTCTAAAATTATCCAAGTCTTTTATATTAATAAATAATAATGTACTTCATATAATTGGTAGTACTTTATAGAGCATTAATATGCTTCGTATGAATATAAATATATTTTGTATGGTTATCACAGTAGTTTAAATATAAAAATACTGAAAGTACTTTCTACCGTCAAGAAAGAGCGCTTCAATGAAAGTGTACAAAACTTCTATATATGTAATATAATATGGAACATATTATATATAAAATTTCTATATTAGAGAAAAAATATCATACATATATAGTAAAATTATTACGTATAAAATATCTCAATTAAAAAATGCTATACAGAACTGTTGATATTTTCTTAAATTATACATTTAAATAATAATTTAGAAGCTAAACTCCTTAATTATGTAAAAGTTTAAACTCACCTGTTCTACTATATTTTGTTCTATCTTTTGATTCCAGATGAAAGAAGATGTTGGATGACAGCAAAATATTCAATGAATATTCTCAACTAAGAAGGGCATGGATGACAATGAAGGTTCCTCCCATATAGCCCGCCAAATACGGTTCCCTCCCAAATAGCCCGCCAAACGTGGGCGAGATTGGCGCGTTCTTGCTGCGTTGGGCGCCGATCTTTTTAAAAACAAGACAACTTAATGAAACCAAACAATAAAAACGTGCAATAGCAGAAAATTTTTCATCAATAGAAATATTGTAACGACCTCGGCTTTTACCTTGGCCGTTACCCAAATTTTTTTTTTTATCCTCAAATAATTTCACTATATCTTAATATAAATCTGTCCTCAATATACAATTAGTACATTACACCATAAATAAATATAAAATTCTGAACACAAATAATCTAAAATAATCTTCTAATTGTCTCTCACCCATGCCTCTTATGCTTGTGCTAAACCTGTAAAAATAGTGCCGAAAATGGCGTCAGTCCACCAACAGGACTCAATAGGAGATATCAACTAGCTATGAGTCACATAAAATTATTAATAAGATTTCATGATCATAAATTTATTATTTTGAGATTTAAGAGAATTATTATACGCATACACAGCAACATGCATGAACCAATATCGAATGAATAAATAACATGATAGTAATGACTGATAATTATGCGTACTTAAATTGTAAAACAGAAGATATCAAATAAGAATTTATAACATGAGTACTATCAAATAAATGAGTATGTATATCATGAGTTTCTTATGAATAATTGAACAGTATAAATGCAAGATAGATAATAACTTAACACAATATGAATACTAAATATAAACAAGTGTAACATGATTCGCCTAATAATTATTATAATATAAAATAATAACAGAATAAATATAAAAATATGATTAACGAACAAATTTCTTTTTAATTTATTTTATTTTACTTATTTGGGCTCGTGATTTCTCGTACTAGGCCTCAGGTGTCTTTTACATATATGGAATCGTCATCCCCTGGCCCCGTAGGCTATGGCCCATAATGGCTAAAATGTGAGGTCCTCAATTAGTTTTGAGAATTTTCACCCTCTGGCCCAAAATGGCAATGGATGTCGTCGCTCCATTGTCGCCTTTAAAATCTTGATTATAAATTTAGTCACATCGCAAGCTCATACACTTGTTTAAATATCATATTATATCTTTGAATGTGACGACAAGTCCGTACACTTGCCCTTCCGTAGGTGTCACAAATATAAGTCAATATATTCACATTGAATATGACGATAAGTTCGTACACTTGTCCTCCCGTAGGTGTCACAGTCAAGAAAAATAGACATATCATTATATTATATATTTATCTTTTATTAAAAAAAATAAACAGAGTCAACAATTAATTCATAATAATTTATATGCACTATACATTATTAAACTTTCACAATTCACCTTGTACATTATAACCTCGATAATTTAATTTTAAGTTATCTCTCCTATTTGAATCAAATTTCTATAATAATGCAGTAATCACCAATAAAAATAATCATAATATCTTCAAAAATATTTCAATCTAAATTAATAAAGATCATTAACTCTCCATATATAATTTGTGAAACCTCAATTAAAGTTTGATGAGAGTATGATTAGATCTAACAATATAACTATAATTCATATTTAAGTTTCATATTAAAATAAATCAAATTGAATCATGATCAATTCCAAATTTCACATTTATACTCTATGGTTATAAAAATATCATCAATATTCGAATCAAATCATCTATCAATAAATCTATTTAGCTTAATTTTTAAACTTTAAATTATCAAAAATTAATTAAATCATCAATCCTCAATATCTCATAGCATTTGAAATCGATTTCATAAGTCCAATTCTTCTAAATATAATAACTAATATCACTGCCAAAGTAACTCAATTATTTGGACTTTTAATAATAAAATATATATTTTTAGGCTAATTAATAAAAGTACTATATAAATATGATAAATAATCAAATATTCTAATAATCTTCAAATTCACATTTAATAGCATTCATTTAACTTAAGAAATCTTCATTAAATCTACATGTGATGATAAGCTCTTTCAAATACAAATTTTTATATCAAGTTCCTCCAGTAAAATCTCATCCAAAATAAATTTTTTAAAGAAAGATTTCTATATAAAAGTTGTAGTATAATGTGTCCTCTATCTTCATATAAAATTTCATATCAATCCGAATTCATTTGGTACACCAAATCCTTTATGAACTAAACTCGGTTAGAAAATCTGAATTTCTGTTAGATTTTACTAATGACACTGAAATCATACTTTATATTCTGAATTAATCACAATTTCCTTCACAAAAGTTGTAGGCAACTTCAAGATCTAACTTACCACCAAATTTTATCAAAATCCGAGATCATTTGATACCCCAAACGGATGCTACAAAGCTTAAATCTGAAATAAAAAAATTCCAACAATATACAATCGTGCGTATATCTAAACAAATTTCTCTAATAAGATATTTTAAGTACATAAACAAAATTCACAGCCATAAATATGAAGAAAATATCTACAATATAATAAAATAAAATTTTACAAATAATTAAATATTAAATTTATTTAATGCTTGTCAAATTATGTGAATTCTTATTTTTGATTAATTTAACCCTAATAGTTAGAGAAATCTCCTACTTCAAGGAATCATAAAAATATCTTTTTTTTTTCCTCCTATTCTTCTTGTCTTTTCATCCGAATCTTTAAAATCCTTCTTTCGTGGTTGAATGATGAAGAAATATTGTGATGCCTCGGATCTCTAATTCTTTTTTTCTCCTTTCTCTTCCTCTTCTCTCTCATTTCTTTTTCTCTCTCTGCCTCTCATTTTCGGCCAAAAAGGGGGTTAGGGCTGGCAGTTACGAATCGGGAGAGGAATGAATCGATGTATGAGAGGAGAGAAACATTACTTTCTCTAATAACTTATTCTAAAGGTAAATCTGGTATTCTTCCAAGGCTAAAATTAAGGGATAATTAAATCTCATAAATTCAAATTTTAAATAATAATAACAAATTATTCTTTAACCTATAACCATATCCCTTAATTATCTCCAATTTTGATAAATATCCTCATGACAATTTTAAATCAATAAATATACAAATAAATTATGAGATTTTAAATAAATTCAAATTTAAATAAAGAAAAAAAATTCCTAATATTTATCTTAATATTTTCAAATAAATACTAGATCTTACAAAAATTATTTCTAGATCCAATATTTCTTTTATCACTCTTTTTATATTATTTTTGGAGATCAAATAAATCAAAGGTATCTCTCAAAATTTCTTCTATATTTCTATATCAAAATACCGTAAATATTATTTATCACCCAAATTTATACATATAATTCTATTTTATAATACACATAAAAATCTAAATTTTCGGGATGTTACAAACATGACCCATCAAATTTTTCATATTGCAAGATGAATGAATAACGTTCATTTTAGGCCTCCCATAACTGAACTCAACAATAGCAGAAAACTCAAACGAAATGAAACAGGGACCAACGTTCGGCGAACCTACGTCAATGAGGATGATGAGGAACGACACCAAACGTGAGCGTCAGACGCAGCAAAGCAGATTGCCTCCACCTGCGGAGAGATCTTCAGCCGACGGCAGCGGTGCTCTGGTAGCAAGGCGAGGCGAGAGCGACTGGATCTTGCAGTGTTGGGCGACGATTGCGGTGGCTGCGTTGGGCGGCGGAGTTTGAAGGCGGCGGTCCTCTGGTAGAAAGGCGAGGCGAGATCGGCTCATTCTTGCTGCGTTGGGCGCCGATCTTTCTGCGTTGGGCCGGCGGCGGCGGTTGAAGGAGGAGGTGCTTTGGTACCGACGTGAGGCGAGAGTGAGCTTATTTGGGCGGGGGAATGCTGAGGCCTGCGCCAGCCAAATCTTAACTTCTGATTAGGAATTTGAGTTCACCAAATATCCCGTCAAACACAAGCGAGCAAACGGCGTTAAAAACACTCGCCGTTAGCGTAGAGCGGTGATGGTGGGACCCGCATGCAACGCATCGCACGGCAACTGGCTACCGAAAAATCAATGTGTTACGCAGTTCGAACGCAATAATCTCTCGTGAAGATGAAAGATTATCGGCCTCTTCCTCTTCTTCGTAGCGTGACACGTGTGCAGTGGCACGCATGAGTGTACGTTGGCCCTGTTCGTTCACTATGGTTAAAAATAACTTAATTAATTTTAATCTTTCATATTAATTATAAATTTTAATATTAAAAATTAATTATATTTTATATTATATATATTTTTTAAAATAAAAAATTTATTTTATTTTAAATTCTACATATATACTAAAATAATAACTGACTTATATTACGTCTCTCACGTATTTCAACATAATAATTAATTTTATTTCATATCATTCATAATTTTAAATAAAAAGTATCTTTATTTAAATTTAAATTTAAATTTAATAAATTAAATTTAAAATTTTATTTATTAAATTTAAATTTAATTTTATTAAAATTAAATTTTATAAATAAACTGGGCCGTAGTGATTAATCTGTGAGGTCTGTTTATTTGTAAGATTAGATTTAGGAGGCGTTTGGTTCAGTGTTATCTCAATGTTATGTTATGTTATCTTTAAAAAATAATTGTTTGGTTTAATGACATCTTTAAATAATATTATAATTAATTACAAAATGCCATTACATAGTGACATCTAGATGTCACCCCAAATTGGGCGACATCTCAAGATAACACCATCAATTTGTTATTATAATGTCAATAACTTCCAACTAAATAAAAATTATTTGGATAGCATTGATATTTTCTAATATCATAACATTGAACCAAACAAATGTCCATTGATGAATAACAAAGACATTTAGATAACATGACATCTAAATAACATTGATATTGAAATAACACTGAACCAAACGCACCCTTAATAAAATTAAATTTAAACTTAAATAGAGATATTTTTTTATTTGAAAATTATGAATGATGTGAAATAAAGTTAGTTATTATATTAGGGTGTGTAAAAGATGTAATATAAAGTTAGTTATTATGTTGGATCTACATCCAAACATAATAACAGAAGACTTTTAACTTGAATCTATTTTGACAAAAAAATAATTTGATCATTAAAATATATATTATATAAAATAAAAAAAAATTATATAAAATATGCAATAAAATTAATAAATATATTAAAAATAATATAAGACATAAAATAAAATAATTTTTATATTAAATTATATAAAATAAGTTAAAAAATAAATTTTTATTATTTATTTATGTGAAGTATTATTGGGTTGATTTTACATCATTTTCAAATTTAAATATAATTATTTTTTTACTTATTATACGAAATTGGATGAGATTTGACTCATATAGCACCTTATTTTTAATTTTTTTTTCTTTTAGGTAAATTATTGTGTAATATGTCATATGCACGTTATCACATAATACATTATGTTTTTTTAATCTTTTAAATTTATTTTATCATTTATTTTTTTACTTATGTCCATAATTCTTTTGAGTTGATGCGTATACATATATTAATATACACAACAATTCATTATAAAAAAACATTAAATCATTCATTTTTTTAATATTAAAGTTCAGGTAATACGTAAAATCTTTTACATATTTATCGTAATATAATATGTGTTTTATTTCTTGAAAAATTAAATTTAAAAATAAAATTTGAAGATACAAAATAAACAATTCAAAATAAACAGATCAATCCTAGCAGAAAAAGAAGGGAAACAGATGCTCAATTGAAAGTGAGTAAACAGAATTTCATACTCGATCTTATAGATACATATAAAATTCTGTGGAAAGTCGTATTCGATAAAATAATAAGAAAAAATTTCGAGGTCTCAAAAAAGAGCATGGAAACACATAGGAATTCTGGAATGGAAATGGAAAAATTCATTTTCTTAGGAACACATACAAGAAAAAAGGATACATGTTTGCTCTAGTTTTTGTTGTTTTTGATTCCGGATAATTCAAATCGAAGCAATTTGATGTAATAGCGAGGTTCAAATGAGGAAAGGCTTATGGTGGATACCTAGGCACCTAGAGACGAGGAAGGGCGTAGCAAGCGACGAAATGCTTCGAGGAGTTGAAAATAAGCATAGATCAGGGAATGGCGTACTCCTCCTGTTCGAATCGGAGTTTGAAACCAAACTTTACACTCAGGTCCTTAAATTTAATGTTTAATAATGTACAGGTCCATATTTTTAAAATTATAACACTGGTTCCTGAGTTTTAATAAATTATCAAATGGATCTTTTTTTATTTTTTATTATTAAAATTTTTTTAAAATTTTATTTTATCACTCTCCTCTCTCTTCTCCTGATCCTCGAGCACGCGCGCACCGCGGTGTGCGCGACCCACCGGAGGCCACGCAGCCTTGCACGTGCTCGAGGATCTGGAGGAGAGAGAGAGGCGGCCTCTCTTTCCTCCCGATTCCCGTGCACGCGAGGCCGCGCAGCCGCCGGCGGGTCGCGC
>JAEMOT010000297.1:115933-131611 GCA_019297695.1 Apostasia ramifera
GGCCTCGCGCGTGAGCGAGGATCGGGAGGGGAGAGAGAGATTGGAGAGGAAAAATGGTAATTTTAAAAATTTTAATAATAATAATAATAATAATAATAATAATAATAATAAATTTATTTAATAATTTATTAAAATTCAGATTTCTGATATTATAATTTTAAAAATATGAATATGTTGGTTTAAATTTAAGAATATGGGTATAATTATTCCTAAAATTTTTATATTTTAAAATATTGAACGTGAATTTTAAAAGAATTGATAATTTTTTTTTTTGATAAAAGAATTGACGTATTTTAATACTCTAGCGAAGGCATGTGAAACCCTCGTCTCTCTCGCCATTAAAAAGCGCGAGGGAAAATGGAGGCGGCCGAGGAAAGAGCGGTCGTGGTAGCGGAGGAGTTTAGAGTGTGGAAGAAGAACACCCCCTTCCTCTACGATCTCGTCATCTCGCACGCCCTTGAATGGCCTTCGCTTACAGTCCAATGGTTTCCTTCCTCGACTTCCTCCTCCTCTTCCTCTCCAATCCAGCGGCTCATCCTCGGCACTCACACCTCCGACGACTCTCCCAACTTCCTCATGACCGCCGACGTTCATTTTCCTACACCTCGTCGTTCCGGCGTTGAGCTGCGGCAGGATACGCTGGCTGCACCGCTGCCGAAAGTGCAGATAGCTCAGAGAATCAGGCACGAGGGGGAGGTTAACCGTGCCCGGCACATGCCGCAGAAGCCATCTCTGATTGCCACTAAGACGTGTGGATCGGAAGTGCACGTCTTTGATTCGGCTAGGCGGCCGCAGAGCCCTCCAGATGGTGAGATCGGCAGTCCTGATATTGTTCTGAGGGGGCATTCCTCGGAGGGGTATGGCGTAGCGTGGAGCACGTTGACGGAAGGGTACCTGTTGAGTGGCTCCTATGACTCGAAGATTTGCCTATGGGATGTAAATATTGTTACGAATGATAAAGTTCTTGATGCCAAAGAGGTCTTTCAGGTACTTTCTTAGATCCTCACCCGTGTATTTTATCTTCTAGAACATGTCATGCTAGCTTCTTGAAGCGAGTTAGTTTACTGGATGCTTTGCTTATTTGCAGGCTCATGAATCTGCAGTTGAAGATGTATCCTGGCACTCAACGAATGCGAATTTGTTTGGTTCTGTTAGTGATGATCATCATTTGATGGTGTGGGACTTGCGTTCATCTGACAAACCAAAGCATTCAGTTGTAGCTCATGAAGATGAGGTTAAAATCCTTCCTTGTACTGATAATATTTGTGCGTCTATGTGTATATTGTTCTATGTTATATTTTATCAATACTTGATCTCACTAATTTTGAGTTTTTATTGTCTTACGCAACACTATCATGAAATTGCAATATTCACTACACTTCATCGTATTCTCAAAACTGTTCTACACAGATTTCATGAGACATCATTATTTTTTCTAGATAAGGACAGTTGAATTCTTAAATACAAGCAAAATACATATAACTCAAATTATATCCTTACCTCAAACCAAGGTTTTCAGAACCGGACCGAAGATCGAACCGGTCAATCGACCGGTTCATGGTTTTATCGGTTCAACCGATTGAACCGTGGTTCAACCGATTGAACCGTGGTTCAACCGATTGAACCGTGGTTCAACCGGATGACTTAATAATTACATCATAATTTAATATAAATTTTTTAAATGTGAGATTAATTTTTAAAATATGATAAAAAATATTTTGAAAAAAATAGTACAACTAATTTAAAAAATTTACTACTACAAAAAATGTATAAAAAATTAAAAATTACAAAACAAAACGAATATAATTGCTTTTCTTGTCAATTTGTCATTCAAAATACTTTGTCTCTTTTATAACAATTCGAAAAAAATTCATGATAAAAAAAATAATAAATTAGCTAAACATCCATTATATAAAATAATTATTATTCAAAATATAGCATCAACATTAAAATATTAATGCCCAAATATTAATGTATAAAAATAAAATAAGAAGCTCAAATAATAATTCCGGTTTATCCGATTTGGCGGTTGGACCGGTTTTTACCGATTCAACCCGGTTTTTACCGGTCCAACGTGGTTTTTACTTAATTTCGGTTCTAATATTGAACCAGACCGGACCTTGGGCCGGTTCCCGATTGAACCGGTCGAACCGGCCGGTCCGGTCCGATTTTGAAAACCCTGCCTCAAACAACAATCTAATTGTTGCCACAGGTTGGAATATGCTTACTGGATATGGATTTACTTTTCCGTAACAAAATCATTCATGCAAGTAAAGGTAGATCATAATTCAGCTGAGCTTGTTGAGTTTTGTTATTACTGCACACATGACAACTAAAATGAGATTCAAGTCAAATATGGTTCAAAACTAATGTTACATTGAAGTGGCTTGACGTTAGAGTCTAATTAATTGCCTGATTTTTTTTATTTAAACATTATTTCTATACATTAGTATTAGCGTCGAATATAGAGCTTGAACCAAGTTTAATATTTATGAGATCTGATTGAATTGGTTGGTTTGTCCTAATTCAGTCCATTCTACTGATTATATTGGTCAAACTTAAACCCATAAGTTTTCACATGATATATTTGTTATTCATTTTTTACTAAATGTATAAATCTTAAGAGGATACTTTTTTTGACAGAAATTATGGTGTTAAGATTCTTGGTATGTTCAAAGGAATGAAGTTTATGTGCCAGGACTTTGTATTAAATTTTCTCTTTCAACAGTTGTAAGATATGTTAGTGATTGATTACTGTCCGATAAGTGACATCATAGATTTTAGCGAAACAATTTTGGAACTTCTCGTTCAATTATTCCCAGTATGAGTTTTCAATGACTATTTATTTATTCAAATGTCAGGAAACATAACACAAGTTTGATTTGCTCTTTTTTTGGTTCCCAGGTTAATAGTCTATGTTTCAATCCATTTTGCGAATGGATTCTGGCAACTGCATCAGTGGATACAAGCATTAAACTTTTCGATTTACGGAAGCTGGCATCCAGTTTACATACCTTTTACAGTCACGAGTATGTCTTTAGCTCATAATTTATTTTAGCATCTTATGACATTTCTGATTGACTCTGCATGTGACTGTATTTTATGCTTACAGATATTGTGAGCTCTTCTAATAATTATACTTGCATTTGCAATCAAGGTTCTCCGTGGTTTCTTATTTTAGTTTTGAATGATACACCGTCCAGAATGTGTAAAAGTTGTTGTATTTCTAGGTTCTTTCAGTTCTTAGTTCCCTTTGCACTTAAATTTTTTAGAATATCAGTACTCATGGAACAATTGAAAATGCTTTTTGAACTCTTGGTTGTATCATTTGATATTATTTTATATAACAAAGCTTACATCTGGTGATTTTTTAGGGAATCAATAGTCTATTTAGTTCATTGATTTTTGCAATTGCAGAGGGCCTGTAGTTCAGGTTGAATGGAGCCCTCATCGTGAAACTTTATTAGCCTCATCATCTGAGGATAGAAGATTGATGGTCTGGGACCTATGCAGGTATGCTTCTTTAAGACTGAAAATATCCGGTTTTCTTGGCATGTGCAAACATTTGTGACTTCCCATTCTGCATCCTTATAAAATCATGTCTTTGACTATATTTTACTATGTTTATCACGTTGCATAGATACAAATTATGATGTTTCAAAAATCTCCATCAACTGTTTCCCAACTAGTTGGGTTCAGCTACATGACTCCATTGCTTTAGTAAGCTTTATTTAAAGCAATGTATTCTCTATGTAGAAGTCATCTCCAATGATCAAATTCTAGGTCATTCTCCGTTATTATGACTATGATATAATGCACATTTACATGCAAAAGCCTTTATGGGGACATGATTAAATGACCTTAAATGTCTCTCCACAATCGTCTCCAATGCAATGCACTCTAAGTGTGAACAAAGGTCATGTCCGATGATCATATTCTACATTCAATTTGATTTTTTCATTGTAACTTGTGTCCATTATATTTTCATGCCAGAGCTTTTATTGGGACATGATGTCAAATGACCTTAAATGCTTCTCCGCCATTTTATCGTCTATATGTGGCATACTCATCTTCTCTTTGTTGTGATCATTTTTAATACAATAGTCATTTATCTAAATGACTGCATCTCAAGTGCACTAAGTGAATACTTTACCTCTTAAGTGTGCAATGCATAATCCCACATGACATAACAATTCCATAAAGTCCTTTGTAATGCTAAAACCTTGTGTCTTGATGCCAAGACCTCCCTGCTTTGCCAGCCTTTCGTTCGATTTCAATAAAAGGCTGTTTTACGAACATGAAGCCATGGCCTTCTGATTTCAAAAAAGCAACCTTTACTACTGCACCAAGATCCTTAATAAAAGTCCTTCCTAATGTCATCCGGGAAAATTCTTCAGGATCGGCGATGAGCAGAACGAAGGGGAGGCTGAGGATGGGCCTCCGGAGCTGCTTTTCGTACATGGAGGCCATACTGCGAAGATTTCGGAGTTCTCATGGAACCCTGGGGAGCCCTTGGTCATCGCCAGTGTGGCAGAGGATAATATTTTGCAAGTCTGGCAGATGGCAGAGAACATATACCGTGATGGTTATGACAGTGAAAGTGATGGTGATGAATATGCTACCACCTAAGTTTCAAATCAGTATAAATCGCATCTTAAATACAAACACTTTGTATACATGCTGACTTGCACCAACATCTTTTATTTTTGTTAATGTGAAAATTATGATTAGTTTGAGGTCACAAATATGATTATTTTGAAATATATTTTGATTGCTTTGGTCCCATAAATTTATGTTTCCAGATGCTCCTGTTGTTTGAGAACCTGTGAGCATCAATATTTGTTGATTTCAGATCCTGATGTACTGCATTTGTTCTTGTGAAGGTTCTCAAACTTGCATAGTTCATGTTTTTTTTTAGCTCTATTCAGTATTCAAGGTGTTGAATTTGAGGAAATTACATGTCATCAAATTTTTTTTTTTTTTTACTTATTTAAACCTCAAAATTAAATATTTACATGTTTTTTTGAATGTATAAATTCAAACTGCTCCGTGCATTATTATTGTCAACTAGTTTTTTTTTTCCCCAATAAAAGGAGGGGTAATTTTTAATTATTGATTTAAAGTTGGAGTCACATGTAACTCCTAAAATTGCATATTTTTTGTCACCATTCGAGATTATTTTTATAATTTGTTTAATTCCAAGTTAGAACTTTACAAGCCCTCTCCTTAATAATTATGAATTTAATGTAGGGATGTGTAAATTTTATTGGGTTAAAAAAAAAAAAGGAGAAACAGCTTTTAATTATGTATTTAAATTTTTAATTTTTGAGAATTAAACAAGTAAAAAAACAATTTTTTATGATTAAGGATGGTGTGTAATTCCTTTTTTAACCTCATGTAGTTGAATTTGAAATAATCATAGAGGGATACATAAGTTTAGGGATGTTATATAGCCCATTAATTCAATTTGAAGTAGAGATTTTTCGAGTTGAGTTTCGCTATAGAACAACTCGAACTAGAAATGCACGTCGATTTGTGGTGGCATGATTTTGTATAACGGCAATGCATTCGATTTTGAGGCTCATAGCACTTTAATTTCTTGATTTTTTTTTAAAACCTCTAAAAAAATGAAAATTGTGATTAATTTAATTAGAAGGTTCTAAATGCTATCAAAACTAAACTATGAGATGAAAATGAAGATTTTGAAAATTGAGGAATCACTAACACGACGACATAGTCCGACTTGATTAACAAAGTTCAAGCTTACATCTGGTCATTAGGCTCAATTCGGTATTAAGAGGGAGCCAAAGTAAAACTCGAGCTTTGAAAAAATATTTTAGAATTTAAAGATTTTTCGTCTCAGTAGATTAAAAATTGAATATATAAAATGCACATTTAATTAATAAAAAAATAATTATATTAGTGATGTGATAATTGGTGAATAAATTGTCAAGAAAAATGAGCGATTTAGATACCTTGGATTAATCATATAAAATAATGGTGAAATAAATAATAACGTTATTAACAGAATCTATGGGTAAAATGAAGAAATGCTTCTGATGTATTGTGTGATAAAATTTTTTACCTAGAGTTAAGAATAAATTTATAAACTTGTAGCACGACTAATGATGATATATAGTGCTTAATGTTGGCCTATAAAGAGGAAATATATAAAAAAATAATAATTATTGAAGAAATAAAAATACTAAGGTGGATGTGTGGGTATACACGAAAGGATAAAATAAGAAATGAGTATATCCACGAGAAAGTTGGAGTTGCACCATCTGATAATAAACTTATGGGGCGTTTGGTTCGTTGTTATCTTGGTGTTATATTATGTAATCTAGATGTCATGATATCTAGATATCATCTTTTGACTAATAATTTTATAATCTTATAGAAAATTATTTATAGATGTCATTAACCAAACAATTGCTTTCTCTAGATAACATAACATAACGTTAAGATAACATTAAACCAAACGCTCCCTTAGAGAAAATCAGCTTATATGATTTGGACGTATAAGTCGTAAGTCGATTGAAGCTCCAATTAGAAAAATCATATTATTGAATTTTGCCCATATACAAAGAGGAAGAGGGAGATTATAGAAGATATGATAAGAAACTATAACAAGTGATCTTACTCACTTAGACCTAAATAAGAATTTGTTAATTGATAGAGCAATAAAAATAAAAAATTCATATAGCCAACTCCATCTAGTAGATTAAGAAGCTGGTATTGTTATTATTGTTGTTGTAGATTCGAACTAGCCTAATTAGAAGTGAGATATCTTTAATACTTTTTGTCAAGTTTATTGGTAAAGGCATAACAATATTATTGTGGTTTTCAGTATGTAATTTTATGTTTTTATGGTCCTGTTTGGTAATGAGCTAAAAATAATAGCTAAAATTAGTCATGACCAAAATCTTTAATTTATTTTTAAAAAATTTAAAAAATTATTTTATATCTCATCTCACACAAATTCCAACATTAAACAATCGCTTTATTTCACATCCAGCATAATTCTCAATAAATCAATCAACTTTATTTCATATCCTACATAATTTTTAATATAATCAATTTACTTTATTTTACATCATATATATATTTTTAAAAATAATTAAAAATTTTAATCAAATCTTTTTTTTTTCTTATTATTAAATAGAGCCTATATGTGAAATTTTTAACTAAAATATTAAATCACGCAATAGTAATGCCGGTAAATATGTACTAAAGTTGATAAGTTCATCAATGGGGATGTAGCTCAGATGGTAGAGCGCTCGCTTAGCATGCGAGAGGTACGGGGATCGATACCCCGCATCTCCAATTGCTTTTTCTTTTTTTTTGATAAAATTTTCTTGCCTTTTTTTAATTTACTAGCAGTTGAGAAATGCATTATTCACCAATTATTGGCCGTGCTTTTTACGCTTTTCTTCAAAAAAAAATCTTTTAATGAAAGAAATGCAATATAAATTGATTTATTTATCATGTTTAACAATACTAGCCGGATGTTCTTGGATATTGCAAAAATAAAAATAAAAAGTTAGTAATAAATTTATATTTTAAAAATAATCTATTTATTCTATTATATATTTATGTATTTACAAAATATTTACTTAGTAAATATTTATATCTATAATTATCACATTAATAATATAGTCATCAAACCATGGTTTCTGCTTTTTTTTTTTGCTTTGATAATGATGGATTTTGTAATTTTAATTTCTGTTTTAATGATTAATTCTGCAATTTTAACTTCTTAAAAATTGAAGTTATTATATCTCTGTAGAAGATTTTTTAATCTTAAAATTATTTAATTAGTGATTAAATTAAAAAAGTAAGATTTTAGACAGAAAATGCCATGCATAATTACCTACATGCTACACAATTTAATTTTAAATATTCTGTTAGTAAATCATTAAAATTATATTTTTACTCTTAATGGTACATATTTTTTCTCTTCCTCAATACCACACTAAAGCGTTGATTTGTCCTAAAATTAATTCACGTCGCGGATGTCTCATTCCTTTGCCGTCACCTAAACATTAAGATTTTAAGATTTTCACTCAAAATATATTTAAATATTCTTAAAGTAATATAATGAACGGCCCAGATTTTTTATAATCTAACTATAATTAGGTTATTAAAAAATTATGATTACTCATTATAATAGAAATAAGTTAAAATATATGTATGTAAGATTTTATAATATTTTGAATGTGCATAGCGTAATTAATTAAGAATGAATGGGTAAAGTATAAATAAAATTAAATTGTGTGGTATGTAGGTAATCTTTTTTTAATTTTTTATAACTTTTAAAAATTATTCATCATATTAATCTTTGTCTATCAAGTGGTTGGCTTTCTGGAGGGATAAATAAAATTAATAAAAAATATTTATCTAAGTTGATATTTGATAATATGTTTCAAGTGGAATGAATAGCAAGAAAGAAAAACATGAAGTGCAAAAAAAAAAAAAACATTTGAATTAAAAGAATTCAAAATTTTATTTTTGAATAATATAATAATATTTTTGTAGTCCACTTGAAATTAAGTTGACTTCCTATTTGCTAAAATGCAACTTAATTAATTTACATGTAGAGATAATTACCTACATGCCACACAATTTAATTTTATTTATATTTTATCCATTCATTCTTAGTTAATTACGTTATGCACACTCAAAATATTATAAAATCTTACATACACATATTTTAACTTATTTCTATTATAATGAGTAATCATAATTTTTCAATAACTTAACTATAATTAGATTACAAAAAATCTTAGCCGTTCATCATATTATTTTAAAGATATTTAAATATATTTTGAGTGAAAATCCTAAAATCTTAATGTTTAGTTGGCGGCAAAGGAAAGAGACATCCGTGGCGTGAATTAATTTTAAGACAAATCAGCGATTTAGTGTGGTATTGAGAAAGAAAAATATGTACTATTAAGAGTAAATATAATTTTAATGATTTACTAACAGAATATTTTTTTTTTCAAATAAATTTTGATTAAGTTTAACTCAAATGTGTGTATGTAAGATTTTGTAATATTTTGAGTATACATAGCGTAATTAACTAAGAATTGATGGATAAGTCATAAATAAAAATTAAATTGTGTGGCATGTAGTTAATTATCCCTTACATGTATGTAGTGGCACTTTCGCTCAAAACTTGAAAAATTATTCGAATTTCACTTATGTTTTATTTAATTTAAAATCAACTCCATATTTTAGCTCAAGCTCAAAATAAAATTATTACAACTATTAATTATAATACACATGATGTAACACATCTGTTTGGCGCGAGCACTAAAATGAGCATTAAAATAGTACTAGTTTAAAAAAAAAATAATAATAATAATAATAATAATTAATTTTTTTTAATCATTTTACATAAATTTTAATATAAAAAAATATTATTTTATTTCATATACTCAATAATTTTTAATAAAAATATTAACTTTATTTTACATCCTAAGTCAAAATACTTGATTCGAATATTTTGGTCTAAGATGTAAAATAAAATTGATATTTTTATTAAAAATTATTGAGTATGTGAAATAAAATAATGTTTTTTCATATTAGAGTTTATGTCGAATGATTAAAAAAAATTATTTATTATTATTATTGTTATTTTTTAAACTAGTATTATTTTGATCTTAATTTTGATCCTGACGTCAAACAGGGCATATATATATATATAAAACAAATATTTCAAATTCCTAAAAGTATACTTAAAAATATTATTTATATAAATAAATTATAATAGTTAATATATGGAAATTAAAATATAAATACAGATATATATTACTTCTAAATAAATTTATAATATTATAACTTAATATAAGCATAATTAATATTTAAATTAAAAAGTAAGGCTTATAATTAAGTTGATTTACCTAAAAATTAGCTCAAAATAAAAAAATTGCCTACTCAAATTTAATTTAAAATAAAAAAATTTAATTTAAAACAAAACCTGGCCTACTCAAATTGAGGCTTGAAGCCCCACGTTAGTTATGGGTGCCAATTTTATCTAAAAATCAAAAACCTTTCATATTTTATTTAATTTAAAATTACATTAATTGTCAACTAACTCAAAATTAACTCACTACAAAATAAAATTATAAATTTAATTAACTCAGTATGCATATAAAAATGCATATTCAATATTTTTAAAATATAATTAAAATTTTTGTATCATAATATTATATTTGAATAGATATAATAAATATTTTTTTATAAATATAATTTATAATTAAACTTAATTTAACTCAAAAATCAATTTATAATCAAAAATATCAAAAATTTAATTTTGAGTTCAACTTGACTCATTAGAAATCGAGTAGAATTCACCCCGTTAATCCACAGGGGATCTCCTTCAATGTAATGAGAAATTATTCTATCTAGCAAGCAAATCACGTCAACTGTTTGCTAATAAATAGTTGCACGTCACGTTATGTAATTGTACCCAATAATAGATTTTGTTTGATGACGAAGCAAATTAATAGATAAATAGTTCAGTTGATCAAATCGGATAACAAACCCCACTATAGAGTAGGGCTGTTATCGATCCGATTTCAAGCCGAGCCAATACCGGCTCAAAATCAGATTGATTACATTTCAATCGACTCAAAATCGACTCGAGCTCGATTGAGTTCGACTTCGAGCCGGCTCGAGTAGATTCCAATTGACTTTGAGCAGATTTTGATTCATTTTTGAGCCGGCTCGAAAATGAATTGAATCTCAATTTTTTTTTTAAGCCGATCTCAAGCCGGGTAAGCTCGACTCGATCCGACTCGAGATCGGCTCGGTTTATATAATATATATATATATATTAGATAACATATATATATTATATTTAATATATATTATATACAAATATTATATACAAATATTATATATATATATATATATATATATTATAATATAAAATGTATTTAAATTCGAGCCGATTTCGAGCTGGATCGAGCCGAGCCTACCCCGGCTCAAAATCGGCTCGAAATTATTACCGAGCCGAACTTTTGGCTCATTAGTCGGCTCATTTAGATCGACTCGATCTAAAATTAATTTAATTTTCGATCGATTTTTGATATTCGATTCATACAGATGATCTGAGTGGCCTAATTGGTTGGTTAAATATACATGTACCAACTGTAAATATAACTTGAGATAAAAAATGTATATTCTACTAGACATGCAGTACTATTTAATTTATACTTAATATTAAATAATACATATTTTTCTAAGTAAATATTTACTATTTTATGTGTGTGCTTTTTCATATGGTACCTGAATAAACGATTTATTGTGGGATTTATCATTCAATTCAGATAATCGTATCATTCGTCAATTCTACAACATTTAGGCTTCGTTTGTTTTGAAATTTAAAAATTAATCTGATTTAATTTTAACCAGGTATATCACATCACACGTAAAATTTAATATTAAAAATTAATTTTATTTCACATCCTACACACATTACTAAAATAATAACTAACTTATATCACATACCTCACATATCCCAGCATAGTAATTAATTTTATTTTATATTATTCATAATTTTTTAATAAAAAATATCTCTATTTAAATTTAATTTTATTAAATTTAATCTTACGAATAAACAGACCCCTATTATGGAGGGTTTAACTGTGGCATGTAGCGTGGTATCATTAGTGAGCGAATATCACACCAGGGTCTTCAGAACTGGACCAGACTGGCCGGTTCAACCGGGAACCGGCCTAAGGTCCGATCTGGTTCAATATTAGAACCGAAATCAGATAAAAATCGGGTTGGACCAATAAAAATCGGGTACTGGTAAAAACCGGTCCAACCGTCAAACCGAAAAAACCAGTCAAACCGAAATGATTATTTGAGCTTCTTATTTTATTTTTATACATTGATATTTGAGCATTGATATTTTAATATTGATGCTATATTTTGAATAATTATTATTTTAAATAATGAATATTTAGCTGATTTATTAATTTTTTTATCATGAAATTATTTCAAATTGTTATAAAAAAGAGAAAGTATTTTGAATGATAAATTGACAAGAAAAGTAATTGTATTTATTTTATTTTATAATTTTTAATTTTTTATATATTTTTTGTGGTAGTAAATTTTTTAAATTAGTTGTACTATTTTTTTCAAAATATTTTTTATCATATTTTAAAAATTAATCTCATATTTAGAAAATTTATATTTAATCGTAGTGTAATTATTAAGTCATTCAATTGAACCGTGGTTGAACCGTGGTTGAACCGTGATTGAACTGTGGTTGAACCAATAAAATCATGAACTGATTCACTCAATGAATCGAATAATTTCTCCAATAACATGTCATAATTAGATCAGCTCCCGTCACCATTAATTGCAGCTCTCTCTCTCTCTCTCTCTCTCTCTCTCTCTCTCTCACCGGCAGCTATCTCTGTGATCCTAGCTGATCTGCAAGGCTAGCCGGCCCTAGATCGCCGCGTAATGGGAGAGAGAGAGTAAGAGAGAAAGGGATCTAGGGAGAGAGAGAGGAGGGGTGGGGGGGGGGAGGGGTCGATATATATAGCTCCGCAGGGACGCAGCAGAGAGAAAAATTAACAATTAAGTCGGCGGCCACCTCGCGCCGGCCTTTTCCTGCGGCGACGTACACTCTTTCGCCCTTTGGGAAGCATGCGCAGCTTTCCCTTCCCCCCAAGCTTTAAAAGCTACGCCACTAACCCTGCTCCCCTGCAGCCTCTCTTCCGGCAAACCGACGCCGACGTATCGGAGCTACATATATATATATATATATCGCTACTTCCATGCGTCTGGACATGGAGAAGATTGAGGGCCGTGGGTTCGACGACCGACGTCGACGGCTGACCCGCCGGAGCGACGCCGAGGGAGAGAAGCCGCCGATCATCATGCATGTCGTTGCCTTCAAGCCTTTCAATATTTCTGCCGAGGGTTAATGTTTCTTCCTGCTCGCTCTTCTCGCTTCCATTTGATTAGGGCTCCCTTCCTGCTTATCCAAATCTCTCTCTCTCTCCTCTCTCTCTCTCTCTCTCTATATATATATATATATATATATATATATATATTATAGGGCAAATTATGGATAAGTTCCCATAGTATTGTTATAATTATACATCAATCCACGTTCTTTTGCTTAAATTCCTAATTAAACTGTAAAGACTTATCAACTTTTTATTTTATTTTAGAAGAAATTTTAAAAAGCAATAGAGGTCTGTGAAGAATTTAAAAAAAATAAATAAAAGAGTAATTATCAGTAATTTACTCTTTGTTGTGAAGATTTCATCTGGGTGCTTGAAGTTGGCACCTTGTGGCATGGAGGTCCTAAAGAGAAAGAGCAGGCCTAATATGTTGACATATTTTTGATCCGATAGTGTTAGTTTGAATGGTTGATAGGAGCTAGGTGTAATGTGATGGGAATCTGGAAGACCTACATGAGAGATATTTGAATGCCATGAATGCAGAACCTGATCAGGGACCCTTATGTAATTTACAAGCTTATTGTTCTTGTGGTTTTTTTTTATGATATAATTTGTGGTTTTTTTTAAGTACTTCATTGTGGAAGAGCATACAGATGGCCTTTTATTAAAGTTTTTTTTTTTGGTCTTGTAATTTATTTTGGGTTAAAAATGAAAAAATTAATTACTAAAAAGTCTGAATAATTAACTCATAATTAATATTTAATTTATGATTGTTAAAAATTTACTGAAATTTTTATTTTAAAAATATTATAATACTAAATTTTAAAATTTTTTATAAATTATAATTATTACATAACAGATTTCTACCAATGATTTTATAAAATTTTAATTGTATAATACATCCAAAAATTATATACAAATATAATTATTTTTTAATTTTGAACATCAAATAATTTTTTTATCTTTTAAAAAAACAAGTATTTTTTAAAATAATTATAAAATTAAAACAAAATTATTAATTACTACAAAAAATAAGATAGATTAATTTTTATGAAATGCATTTTTTAGGTATTGGATTTTTAAAATTTTAAGTTACATCGAGTCAGGTACTGAGCGGGATAGGTATAATTAACTTATATTTGATCCCGCTCTATTTTATAACGGGGTGGAATGAGTTATAGATAAAATTTGAATACTCATATTCATTCTATTAAGAACAAATCGGAGCAATTTAATCAAATACGGATATAAATTGCCGCTCCTTGTACTCTAAATTTATATTTCATAGGATTTAAAAAAAATATATATTTAGAAAGTTATTTTGAAATAATTGGGACTTATTAAATCTCCAATTTCCTTTATTTATATTTAATTTTAAGAATTTAAATAAAAAATTTAAAATTAGAAATCAAATATAATGGTCTGACTTGTCAGCAAGTTTACAGGATATTTACCTTTTATGAAAAATTATTTGAATCATTTTTTTTTTGTGCGACTGCGGACAGAAAATGCATATACTTGAAAATAGAAGGTTATTTAATAAATGTACTGACAGTTTCGATTATAAGTTATTCAAGCCCAGTTTGATAATAGAATAAAACCATAATTTAATAAATTTTTTTATTACTTTTAAAAAATATATAATGTAAATATAAAATAAAATAATTATATAAAAATCATATTAAATATAAAATAAAGTGATTATTAAATATTAAAATTTATTTAAAATTAATTTTAAATATTTTTAAAATAAAATTAAAATTTTAATTATGATTAAAATTTGAAATAATTACCTATATACCACACCACTTAATTTTATTTGTCTTAACCATTCATTGCACACTCAAAATATTACAAAATCTTACATGCACACTTGAATTAAAACTTAATCAAAATTTATTTAAAAAATAATATTCTATTAGTAAATCATTAAAATTATATTTTTATCTTTAATAATACATATTTCTCTCTTCTTCAATACCACACTAAAGTGCTAATTTGTCCTAAAATCAATTCACGTCATAGATATCTCCTTTCTTTGCCACCACTTAAATATTAAGATTTTAAGATTTTCACTCAAAATATATTTAAATATTTTTAAAATAATATAATAAGCAGGTCAAATTTTTTATAATCTAATTATAATTAAATTATTAAAAAATTATAATTACTCATTATAATAGAAATAAGTTAAAACATATATATGTAAAATTTTATAATATTTTGAATATGCATAACATAATTAACTAAAAATGAATAAATAATACATAAATAAAACTAAATGGTGTGACATTTACATAATTATCCCTTAAAATTAACATTAAATTTTAAACCATTAGAATTTTAAGTAGAGAAATCAAATTGTTTTTAAATTAATTAACTCTTTTCTTCACCAAAAAGTACTTCATTTTTTTTCTTTATTTTAATGCCCATTGGTGTTTCAAAAGTGCCTTTTCGGAGTCCTGCAGATAATGCAATCTATCACATCATAATATATAAATTTTTCTGTAGATTATTTTTAGGGTAAATTTCACCCAAGTCCTTGAATTTAAGGGTTATTATCACACAGGTCCATATTTTTAAAATTATATCATCGGGATTCCTAGGTTTTTAAAAATTATCATCTGGGTCTCTTTTTTATTTTTTATTATTTTAAAATATAAAAATTACCATTATACCCTTACCCTCTCTCCACCAGATCCGACAGCCGCGCCTTCACCGCGCCGCCCCGCGCCGCCTCCGGTGG
>JAEMOT010000297.1:131618-166036 GCA_019297695.1 Apostasia ramifera
GAGGTCGCCGGAGGCGGCTTGGGGCGGCAGGGCTACCGGATCTGGTGGAGAGAGGGAAGGTAAGGGTATAATGATAATTTTTATATTTTTTAATAATAAAAAAATTAAAAAAAGACCCAGATGATAATTTTTGAAAACCTAAGGACCCCGATGATATAATTTTAAAAGTGTAGACCTGTGTGATAATAATCCTTAAACTCAGGGACCTGGGTGAAATTTGCCCTTATTTTTAATTTTCTAGTTTGCTAAAAAATCATCACATTCCACTCAGAATTTTTTTTTGATAAGAATAAAATATGCTAAAACGCAGAAAATAAAGAAATAATAACCAGCTCAAAGTCTGAATTAGTGCTTTGCCATGAATAATTAAACAAAAAAAACGCTCAAAGTTTTGATGAACAGCTTTTAAGATCAAATAAATATCTGAAGGAAACATTAGACAGAGCCAAAATATTTAAAGCCTGTTGAACAATGATGCCCATTGTGTCTGAGATTACTGATGTTAGGCATTTTATATAAAAATGTAAGGGTAATTAAAAAAAATAAAAATGAACAATAAAAAATGAAAAAAAATGAAAAATATCCTCGACTGGAAATTGCGACAAACTTTTTTTTATAGCGATATTGCGATGATTGAAATAGGAAAGTTGGACAAGATTTTGGATGCAAGAGAAAGAAGTTCACGTTGAAGAAATTTTTTTGTAAGATTGCTACACTTATGTAGGAAAGATGTGTACATACCAGTGTGTTCGAGTTTTCGCTTCCGATCTTCTGGGGTCACATAAAACACTAGATTGGATCATGAGTAATCTCTTATTATCAAGTGGCCTAAAAGCTGAAGCCTATATATTATGACCCAAGAATAATATTATATGCTAACAGTGGACATGTCACTTATTTAACCTACGAAGGAGAGATGTTTGAAGTGATTTGATCATAGAGACTCGTATACGTGACTAACTTACTAAGATTACAAAGTTAAATAGATCCGAACAAAAGAGAAATCTAGACAGTTGAACCCAAGTAATTTGGAATTAAGACTATTGTTGTTCTCGTTGTTTAATGCAACATACGTAAAGAAAATAAACAACAATTTCACAAAAAACTACTTTCATCATGTTGGCCAAAGTGCCGTAAAAATATATACAAAAGCTTCATGATTCTGACACATTTACATATCCCAGATTTTCAACAGTAGCCACAGTTCAGCAGTATGCATTTAGGATGGAATGGAAAAGATTTCTATATGTATACATAAATATGTAACACAAACATATATATACATACATGCATATACATACGTGGGCGTGCGGATGCGCGTGCTATGAATTAAGCATTTTCTTTCAACATAAAATTCTTGCAAGTTCCAAATTATCACTACATATTCCTTAGAAAACTGCAGCTTTCATACCTTGTGCATGATTTCCCAACAAGGGGTCAATGATACCCTTCCATGTCTTGCAGTCAATCGCTGAGCCAGCATCAGGCAGCGCAAAACCATTAACAAAGAAGAACGGAGTGCCAAACACTCCTCTGGAGCAGCCATACTGGATAGGTGATTGGAAGTACCAAAAATTTCAGGCGAAAGAAGATTCTAATGACGAGAAAACAAATGGAAAATTTTCAAGATGGTCCTTTTTTAAGGGTAAATTGCTTATTAGTATTTGAGATATTAGGCTTTTATCACACTGGTCGACGAATTTTGAATTCTGCACTGAGGTCCCTGAGATTAATGTTTTTTTGCCATGGTCCTTTCGAGCCCAAGTCATTTCCAAGCCCGATCCAAATTGACAAACTATTAAATTTGTGATGGAAACAGTTTTTCACTCTTACAAGGTTATTAAAATGCTCTTATCAGTATTTTCATATAGTTAAATAATAGCAGTAGATAAACAAATAATTCAAAGATAAAATAGGAAATTCATTAACTCTAGCATTGAAGGAGAAAAAGGACCACATGGTAAAAAAAAAATCAATCTCAGGGAAGTAAGTGCAATAATTTAAATTAGTGAACTAGGTGCAAAAACCATAAAACCTCAGGAACTAATGTGCAATTTAACCACCCTTTTATAAAATATCTGGAAACTTATGCTTATAAAAGTCATATTGCACAGGGATGACTTATTCTTTAGATAAAGGTCACAAAAAATGATTTGTTTGAGATTATATTAGATAAGTTGAGAAAAAAAAAGAAATATAACTAATTCAAAACTTTCCCTAAAATAATAATTAATTTTCACCTTAAAGGAAATTCTTGTGGCTGAATCCGAAACTGTGTCAGAGAATGCATATTTGAATGCAGGCAAAAGAGAGGCCCCAACAGCTTGTGCACCATCCTTTGCTATTTCTTCTATTATTGATGCCCTAGACATGTTTCGGGTGAGCCCATTGTAGTACTTTTCCTGTTCAGAGTAACAAGATTCAGTATAAGTTTAAGAAATGGAAGCATAAAAATCTTCAAACCACATCACATCCAAGTTTTCCTATTCTTTTATAACTATTTTTTATGATCAGAACAATGGGTATATGTATTATACCACAATTTTTAATTACACAAGACAAGTAGCATTCAATTTTGATAACAAGAGTGTCAATTCGAGTTTATTGTTTGAGTTCACAACAACCCAAAATGAATCAATGAGTCAGATCCACCAGCCTAGACCAAACTAAAAATATTTGAGAACTCTACATAGTCTCCAAAAAAATAACAACATAAAGCTTTAATCCCAAACTAATAGGGCTATATGGATTTTTCTTTTTTATTCAACTTCATGTAAAGTAGCAATGCTCTCTATGAGCATAAGTAAGGATGGCAACGGGGCGTATTTGGGTCAAATTTGATAAAACCCATACTCGCCATGCTTTCTTTTCACCATAACTCAGACTTGACCACGCTTTTGGCAACGGGGTGAGTTTGGGTCAAATTTGATAAAACTCATACTCACTCTACTTTTTTTTCACCAATGTTGTAAAAACCGAACTGGTAATCAAACCGGAATAACAATTGGTTCATGGACAGACCGGTCGAACCAGTCTAACCGGGGCGGTCCAATTACCGATATTAATATAACAAAATGATATCATGATACGCACACTTAATATTAAAAATATAGAATATATATAATATAAACTATTTGTTATATAAATATAATTAAATAATTAATATCCAATATAACCAATAAAAATTAATTAAGATATATTCAGCATTAGACAAACAAAAATAAAATATTATATATTATATATTATATATATTCAACATGAAATTAATTAAAATAGATTCATATTTAAATAAAAAATTTAGTTACCCTTAAATTTTTTTTATAAACATAATTTTTATCTAAAAAACTTATCAACTTGCTTACAAACATTAATAAAAAAAATAAAAAATAAATTTTTCAGTTGAACTGACATTTAATCTGTTCAATCTTCAATCCAGTCTAAATCGGTTCAATCCGGTTAAAGCCGGTTCAATTCGGTCTAAACCGGTTCAATCCTTCTTCGGTTTTAACATAGAACCGGACCGGACTAGAGATCAGTTCACGGTCCGACCGGTCAAACCAGCCGGTTCGGTCCGATTTTGACAACATTGTTTTTCACCATAACTCAGACCTAACCACGCTTTTGCCCAGCCCCGCCCCGCCTCGCCCTGCCCCGCCCCACTCCACCTCACCTCAAATTTATTGCTAATGATTTATCTTAAAAAAAATAAAGAGATAATATATAATTTTTTTTTATTTTAAGATTATATAATAATATTTAATTACTAGTGGGTTACAGGTTGGGTCGGATATGATTTAGTTATACCTGAACCCCACCCCGTTTCATAACAGGGCACAGCTGGTCGCAAGTCGCGAGTATAGTTTTAGGACCCATATCAGTCTCATTAGGAGAGTTGGGGCCGGTTAAACGAGCATGGGTATAATTTGCCACCCCTAAGCATAAGTGATTCAAGGTTGTATGTGATGACCATATTTATAGTTATCCCTCCTCTTTGGATCACATCTCATGAATGATCACTATAAGTTGACAATGGATATGTTCAAACCACCTTTAATATAAGTATCATGAACGCTCCCTTCTTGATACAATAATTTTTAATATTGTCTCCTCTAGTGTGACCACTCATCTATAGCAATAATAAAAGAAGCAATAAAAAATGCTATGCCATTTTGGTGAGCTCTAGTTCAACTATTAACTAATTTAATGATCTTAACAAGCCCAAGGGATGACTAGGATATCTCTCATCACCTTGGCTGACCCAAGCAACCAGAAGCTTAAACGGGTTGACTAAAGCCCAAAATTTTGTACCTTAATTCAGATGAAGTTGTCGGGAAGGGTCCATCCTTGAGACTACTAAGGAACTTTTTTTAAAGATTTCATCAAGATACATCATTACGTATTTTCTTATCGACAGCACATAGCTTTACCTCCTAGTTTCCTTCATTCTCATGATCGCATCCAAGTGTTGACTCTAATTCATGTTTCACAGATAACAGATGCAATTTCATGGCGACCCACGCCTTGACCAGAATTGAACGTGACTTACTGTGGAGATGATGTCTATGCTATGATAGACAATAATGTTGAAAATACGAGGCTTTGCTCCCACAGATCTAATTTGATTTTTCCAGAACTTAAATCAACACTACTTAAATACTCTGATCTATATATTCTAATAAAACAACGTCTGAATCGCTCACAATAATTTGACAGTAACCCGTTTAATTTGAAAACTACAAATATGAAGAAGCCACATCAAAAATATTGCAAAGTATAAGCAAATTACTGAAGCGGAATGAAGAAAACTGATTAATCAATGCTCACGTAATTGGAAAGGTAATGAAATAAGATTGGGAAACATGTTATTCTGCTAATCACCAGCATAAATAGTTAGGAAGTAAATAGGCATCCATTAACCCAAAAGCTTAATCAAGTTGGCAAGAGCCATCACTTATATCAACATTATAATATACACATAAAAAAAAACATCACAATTTATTGTTAAACTACTAATGTGGGACAATTGCTAACGTGCATTCCCAATATAAATATCCTTTTTACTTTATATGAAGTTCTGATCAAATAATGTTCAACAAACCACTTTCAACATGGTCCAATGCAATTTTGCACCAACTACTTGCTCAAGGTTACAATGGATGGCAATCAGGTTTACTAAAATAACAAGGTTGATATACAAGGATTTGAATATCAAGTCAAACAGTTGTTGAATCATAAGAAAAACATTTATATCTAAATAAGCCATTAAGTAAAAAAACAACTAGCTAGACTAAAATAAGACTAGTAATAATGTTGCTATATGAGAAGCTACAAACTCAAGCGCATTATCTGAAATTGGAAAAAAATCTTTACATCAATGGCTTTTCTTCTGATTACTCATAGTTTGGATCATGATAAAGAATACCAAGTCATAAATTTTAAACATATGCAGGCAGAATACTCTAAGCTATTGGGCCAAAAGGTCATGCTGGGGATGCACAGGATCCCAATCCCAACTAAGATTCAATAATAAAATTCCCAACAGAACAATATTTTGATAAAAACAAAGAAATACCAATTCCTTCAAAGTGACGAAATATAAAATCATCTGTAAGTGCCCAAGTGAATGCATTCAGTGATATAATATAAAAGCCTCTGTACCTGGTACTGAAAAAACAGCTCCAGTAAAGGGTACGTGGCAGATGCATTCAGCATGTTTGCAATATGAAGTGCTCGGCAAGCAACATAAGAGTTATCATGATAGCTGTAATAGTCATAATAAACAAAAAAACCATAATCAAACAATTCATGAGAAAGTCATAAATAACCTATCAACACGCTAAGATAGTGCCCGCTTTTGCTTACAATATAATACAAAGGAAATAAGCTACAATATAAGAAAAAGGAAAGAAGCTACTTTATAAAATTTAAAATGATTGGCATATAGATTTTGAGGCAATTCCTCCTCATAGATGATGAAAAGTAAATATTGAGCCACAGGTCTACTATTTCCCTCAGTCTCTAGGTTTGCAAGTCTAGAAGTTTAGTACAAGTTACACTGTTATAGGATCCAGAGCAATGCTCATTTGTACATGATTCTTCTTTAAGCTATATAAAACCTTTAACCTTCATTTTGGAGGGACAAGGGAAGCCAGTGAGGACCTTAAAATAACAGTTTTTTCATAGTAAATAATAGGGTTTTTTTTTTTTAAATACAAAAATTTTCAATTATGGATCAAAGGAAGCATTTTTCTGTCATTAACAAGCCCATGGTGTTAGTTAATTATATGACAACATGCACGGAATACCAAAGTCTGGCAATTATATTCCCGTTTGAAGGGGATTTAGTCCAGCTATAATCCTAAATTTGATCCCATTCAATCATTGTCAAGCTTTTTAGATGTCACTTTGTAATCACAATATGGATTATAGCTAATCACAACTCTTTGTTGTGGGCCATGATCCAATACACAATTTTTTGTCTCAACTGAAACGAGTTTGATTAATCTCACTTGCAGCCAATCAGCTTTGAGATTATAACAATTATAATCTCCCTAAACACCAAATTTTTTTCACTCTTAGCTCAAAACTAAGCTGAAAATTCAATCTCCTGCAAGTAGCTTAAATTTATCTTTAAGGTGGCTTACATTTCAAGCAGCTTAAAGAGTTTTAAGTAGCTTAAAAATTCAAACCCTTTTTAGACTTGAAGGCCGTTTGTGTGCGCTTCAAGTCTAAGCACCTTAAACTCGAGTTTAACATGTATAGAAGTGGTTGCCAAATGCAGCAAGGTTTGAAAGTAATACAACAATACAAAATTATCACCAAAATTCAATAATAAAGTCCTTATCAAGATTACTAGGTAGCAGATACCCAAAAAAGATCTTTAATCAAGAGAATAAAATGGCGATACGCGCAATGGAAAAGGGACGAAATGGAGAGAAAGAGCTCTTACGGAAGTGGAAAGGGGTGGACGATCAGGGAGACGCGCGGATAGTATTCAAGAAGAACTTGCTTGAGAGGAGGCCATCTGTCTCTGCTATCCGGGCACAGAGGGTCGAAGAAAGCTTCGACAAGGATGGTCCTTTCTATGCCCGAGCTACCGCCATAGGGGAAGCCGTCGTACCTCGCGGGGATTGGGGACTGAGCCGAAGGAATGCGTAGCAAGAAGAGGACCAGGGCGACGGGAAGCGCCAAATTGCCGATCATTTCCCTAAGCAGAGATCCCTCGAGTTTGACTTCGACGACGATGAAATCTGAGAAGGAAAGTTCGCACAAAACCAAAAGAGAAGAATCTCGACCTCCAATTTCAGGATCACCGCGCCGATAAATTACTGCAATTTTTTTTTATTATTTTTTCCCGCTAAATATCTCAATTCTTTTAATTCTAATTAAAAATTATGCGATTTAAATTTCAGATAAATTCCCTTCCCACTAAATTAAATATTACAAATTTAAAATTTTTTTTATTGAAGCAAATTTGGACTTAAAATTGTTATTATTATTAACAGATTAAATAATACTTAATAGTATATCAATTAATTCAATTATATATCAAATTAATTAACTTGATACTAATATCTATTCTATAAAAACAACTAATATGTAAATAATAATTGAATATTTTACGAAAAGAAAACTGAATTGATATCTAAAAAAACAGAATTAATCATATCTAACTATCTAATTATTATTATTATCTGCACTTATATTATAAAAGTGAGAATTAACCTTTTTAAAATTTATCTTATAGGTACTAAAAAATTACAATTTAGTTTATTAATTTTTCTTAATTTTATTGTTACATTTTAATCTTTTACAATAAAAATTATGTTTCAATTTTTTTGATATCTCTTACTTGCATATTAGAAGAGGGAATGTTTGAAGGTATTTTATCATTTTACTATAAATAATCTCAGCCATTTATTTAATCATTAATAGATTTAATCTCACATTCACGTATTTATATATATATATATATATAGCGACAAGTAAATTTTTCTAAGAAATTATAATTAAACCTCTTATTATTTGTTAATTTTAATCTTAAGTGTGAATTCTTATTTTTGTAAAAATTATAATTTAATTTCTTAATTTTTCTTAATCTTCACCAGTTTCACATCTTCAAAAAAATTTTATAATTTGGTCTTCTTTTGTCTTCACCTTTAAGTCTAAAACAATTATAATTTAGTCTCAAACTTTTTGTGATATTAATCCTAGTTTGCAATTTGCAATAAAAAAAATTACAATTTGATTCACTAATTTCTTTGAATCTTATGTTTAAGTTCAATAAAATTACAATTTAATTCCTTAACTGTTCTGTATGTTGATCTTGGGATTTGGTTCCTTACAATAAAATTACAATTTAGCCTTTTGAATTTTTTTAGTCCCATGCTTGTGTCTTGATTTTCTACGATTAAACATATAATTTGATCCTAATTTTTTTTTTAAATATAGTCTTAGATTCGAAGAAATTATAATTTAATTTTTTAATTTTTTTAATATTTTTCTTAGATTCTAAAAAAAAATTAAAATTTGGACCTGTAATTTCATTTAATCTAGGTCTTAAGTTCTAAAAATTTATAGTTTGGCCTATTAATTTTTGTTAAACTGGGTCTTAAATATTTCGAAGCCATAGAAAATTATAATATAGTTTTCTAATTATTTCATAGTCTTTAAAAAATTATAATTTAGTTTCTTACTTTTGCTTAACATTAATCTTACATTCTAATTCTTCTTTCTGAGAAAAATATAATTTAGTACCTTAATTTAGTTTAATCTTGACCTTAGATCTCACTTCTTTAAAAAATAATAATAATTTAGTACTTTTATTTCTCTTAGTCTTGATTTTAGGTTCCAATAAATTACACTTTAGTGTTCTGATTTTTTCCAAATCATAATTTTAGGTTCAAATTGTTAAAAAATAAAATGTAATTTGATTCTCTAATTTTTTTTTAGATTTCATCTTTAAATCTACAAAATTAAACTATAGTATTCCTATTTATTTTAATCTTAGATCCTAATTCGCTACAACTGAAATTATAATTTAGTTCCTTAGAATTTTTTTAATCCTAAATTTAAATTCTATTTTCATAGGATTAAACTTGTAATTTGATCCAAAATCATTGTTAGTCTTGGTCTTGGTTTATAATTTTTATAATAAAAATTATAAATTAATCTCTAATTTCTCTTAATTCTAATCTAACATATTTGATGAAAATTAGTGTTTGATCCCTACTATTTCTTAAATTTCATCTTAAGAACTAAAAAATTTTAATTTTAATTTTAATTTCTCTTCAATTTTTTTAATCATGATTTCAACCTCTTAAGTTCTAAAAAATTTTAATTTGATCCTCTAATTTTTATCACTTTCGATCTCAGGTCTGATAAAATTACAATTTAGTCTTCTGAGTTTTCTTAATAATAATAATAAGCAATAATTTTTCATAAAAAAAATTATAATTTGATCTCCTAATTTTTCTTATATCAAATCTAAATTTCTAAAAATAATAGTTTAGTTTCATAACCTTGATCAAAGTCTTAAGAAATTACAATTATAATTTTTCTATAAATTTATTTTAATATTAATCTTAGGTCCTAATTTTATATAATAATAATTCTTAATTTCTCTTAAAATTTATCTTATAAATACTAAGAAATTATAACAATTCTTTGATTTTTTTTTTTATTTTAGTAGGTTTTAATTTTTGATAATAAAAATGTAAATTAATTTTGAGATTCTCTAAAACTTTTATTTAGGTTTTAGCATGAATTATCAATATGTCCCTAAATTCTTTTTGCCTTAGAAGTTAGTTCAAGTTTGTGAGGGCAAAAATATTTTTATCTTTTTCTATAAATGAATATGAGTTGTCTATTTTTTCATCCATAAATCAAATCCAACCATTTCTTCTTTCATTTATTTTATTCATTTATCAAAATTATAATTTAATCCTTCTATTTGTTTAGTCTCAATCGCAAATCTTAATTTCTTATAATAAAATTTATAATTTAATTTTCTATTTTTTCGTAATTTTAATTTAATCTAATTTTGTACAATAATAATTATAATTTATTCTTTAATTTTTTAAAATTTTATCTTATAAATTCTAATAAATAAATATTATAATTTATTTTTTTTATTTTTTTAAATATATTTTAGATCTTAGCAAAAATTATAATTTTATGTTCTAATTTTTCTTTTATCTTAAACTTATCACCTAAGTACAATTTTGAAAAATTCTTTTGTCAAACAACAAAATAATATTTATAATAATAAAACTTATTAATTTATTTCTCTAAATTAAAGAAGATGGCACCTAAAAACTAGTAAATGATAAAGCAAATTATTAAAAAAATAATTTTATTTTTTAATTGAAGTTAAATAAGTTTTTTATTAATAATATAACATAATCAATAATAAAATCTGATATGAAATAGGGTTCTAAACCAGGTTTATATGCCTCCAAAAAAACGCTTCAAACCTGCCCTACAATGGTCAGCGTCGCGACGGCGGTCGCGGCCGCCGGCTCTCCCTTTTTATTCTACCGGCGACATCCCAGACTTAGGGTTTCCAAATTCCTCGCCAGCTGCGCTTCCAGCAGCAACTCGAACTCACGGCGGCCTTTGCCTCAAGCCGGAGGCAACTTTTCCGGGATTCGACTAGAAGAAATGGTCGAGATTGGCTCCGAGAAGGTACGCATCGACTCCTGGATCTCCACCCGGATCTCTGGTGTTAGCAGAGCTCGCGTGCAGTCTAGCATCCGCTCCGGTCTTGTCACCGTCAACGGCCGGGTGATCCATAAGGTGGCACTGCGATCTGTAAATCATTCCATAACTAATTTTGATGAATAGTTGATTGAATATCACAAAATAGTACCTTCCAATTAGTAGAAATATATTATCAAAAAAGAAAACGTAGAATTGTTAAGGACTCAAGCTTATAAACAGTCATGACGATGCTGCATGGGTATCGTGTAGATGTAGTGACTTGTTAATTTTATAGGTTTAGAAATTCTTGTTATGATGATAGAAAGTTTGTTTCATTAGTCTTGCTTACTTCATTGTCATGATGCTTGTAAATTCCTTCATAAATTTCAAACAAGACTGGACAATTCTGGTCCTGAAAACTTGCGAGTAAAAGGGGCAGCCTCCAAGTTGACAAAATTTTTTAATGTAGCCGGGCTTGAGGGTGTCTCGTAGGCACTTCTCAACATGATACCAGATGCATGATAGCAGATGCTATAAATCACGGATAACCACTCCTACTAACAACCGGGGATAGCAGTATAGAAGGCACCAAAGAACTAGTTTTGCCTTTTAATACTTGTAAAATCTCATATGTAACTAGAATAGTCAATAATGTTTCTAACTATTTAGTCCAAATAGCAATTATAGGAGATTTTACTTGGGACAGCAGTATGTCCTTCCCTAGTGATTTGTGCACTCTTCTTAGAAGGGACTTTACATGATCTACTCTTCTACTTTTACTCTTGATTAATGCAAGAGATATGCTACTCAAAAAAATGGTGTCGGGGGGGAATAAGTCCAAGGCATGCTGTTGTTTTGTTTGTTGGTAAAGGTTTAAGAGGCTTATGGTTGTTTTTGATTGAACAACTGCTAGCCTGCAGCACCTTTGCTGAAGTTGTTATTTTTTAGAAAAGTGGTTGGAGCAAGTATCTGAAGGTTAGTCTTTTGGGCTAGTTATCTCCATCTTAAGTGAGAGGTATTGACAGGTTCGGAGGCCTCATTGGAGTTTGCTTGTGATCTGGAACCTAGTTCAAGCACCATCAATTCCACCAAACCCAATTCTAGGCAGCCACAAAAATTCACCTGTATTTTTTAGTTTTGCTGCATAAATTCTTTATTATCAGTTTCACTTTTCATGTAATTCAGTCTAAGCTTCCTCCCAACTCTGTCTTGTAGGCTTCACTTATTATAAAAGGTGGGGATAAAATCTGTTGCTTAATTTCTGAGTTGCAACCATTAAGGGCTGAACCAGAGGATATACCCTTGAACATAGTTTATGAAGATGCACATCTTCTTGTTGTAAATAAACCTGCACATATGGTATATTTTTGTTTATGCTGCCAAGTTTTTACGAGTAATTCAGCATTTCTTGTTTCAACTGTTTAGTATGGTTCACTCGAATTCTCAAGTACTCTCTTATATTTTTTGACTAAACAATTTTTTTCTGCTTGAAGTCTAATCTGCCCAAAATTTTTGTACAGTTACATTAGGTTTTGAACACAAATCTTTCTAACCAAAGAAGCCTTGGCTTGGCTTAAGTATTTTGTCTTATTTTGATAAAATTGACTTGCTATGGTGCTGAGAATACCTATTATTATTTGAATTTGGAATACCTTATTAACTAATACTAGATTCATTTCCTGTTAATAACTGACGACGGGGAACACATTCCAGCAGATATTACCTCTGATGGACTGTGTTGCATGTATATGAAACATCTCCTGATACAAGCATTAATAGTCAGGTGAAATCAAAATGAAGCTATGTTTGAAAGAAAATATCTATTAGATTTAATAACATTACTCTTTAATTCTCCATATTGTTTTTTTTAATGATGTTTTTTTTGAATGATGAATTCTCCATATTGTTAGATGTTGCTATTTTAACAAAATGAATGCAAGAAATCTGCTTCCTAACCACTAGTGGTAGGGATCAACAAATGTTTCAGCGACATATTTAAACAGAGAGTAGTTGCTTAAAGCTTTTATATAAAGATTTTAAGTTCAGACAACTATTTGGTAAGAAGAATTTGTAGTGTAGGAGTGGGATCAGCGCAATGCCGACTTCTCGCATTATGACTTTAAGAGTTTGTATTTTAGATCTAGTTTTACGGTCTCTCTGTGATAATGTGATACATGGGAAGAGGCCTACAAATCCTAGACCAGACTCCAGTCAATAGCCTTGAATGTGCCCTTTTCAGCTTGCATAGATGTTGCATCTGTTATTCCTAAACCTTTTTTTTGCTGTTGATTAATAGGTTGTTCACCCTGCTCCTGGAAATGTCAATGGCACATTGGTGAATGCTATACTTAATCATTGTCAACTTCCAATTACGACATGTATGAAAAGAAAAAGTTTCTCAGAAACTGAAGGTGTTACAGACTCATCTGACAGTGAGATTGATGACTTTTCTCTTGATTATCCTCTTGTGGAAGAATCCAATTCAAGCCAAAAAGAGGCTCTTGTTCGCCCAGGTATCGTGCACAGATTGGATAAGGGTACAAGTGGTCTTCTTGTTGTAGCCAAGGTGTATTTTTTTCTCTACAGCCTTTAATACACCAAAACACTTCATTCTGATGCTATCACTAATTTAATGCATCTGCCATGCAAGTTTGACGTCTAATCAAGTTTTCTAGCAGTGCTGAACTCTTCTAATTATGAGATACTGCCTAGATCCAATTTTCTATTACTGCTGATCCTTTTGCATCAACAAACCGACTGCATCTTTGTTCCACTATCATTCCTTCCACACCATTGACTTGTTCAATTGCCCACACACACATATCTGTAACTCTGAGTGACCTTAGTTGTCGAGGTCATCCAACTGAACGAATTAGGTTTTAATTCAACTGATCTATTCAAGATCTTGTCCAAGATTCTACTCGGGTTTATCTGTTCATCTTGAATTAAATTTCGTTCAACTTTCGTGAACAAGCTAATTTGCTCTGTAGGTTTGATTCAATTTAGCTTTTCTTTTATGGTACAAACAATTTGGATTCATGTGGGTTTGAATTTGAGACCTTTAGCTTTGATACCATGTTAAATCTATGGCAACCAAGTGATAGCTTTTTGGTCAGTTGATTATCATAGATTTTGCTTGGAATATAAGCTCTCTGGTAGCCAACTGACAGCTTATAGGTTAGTCAGCTTTTAGAGATTCGTCTTAGAGCTTTAGTATCATGTTAGATTTCTAATTTTCAATCTAAAAATTTGATTATGACCCATGAATAATTTTATGTTTTTGCAAAGTTCATCCTTATCTTCCGAAAATTTGGACTCGACACAAATTTACTTGAATATTTGATCTTCTTTTTAACTATGGAGGATTTATCATCGAAACTAGGTGCATCTCCCCTTTTGTTTTGTCTTGTCTTACTCTTTAAGGAACATTTGTATCGAAGAATGATTTTAATATCACATGGCTCAGGAAAGAAGAAAATCACAAGTTTGATCCAAATCTCCTCAAGTCACATTCACACACTAACTCAATGAAGTTGAGCACTTTTCAAGTAGAGGAGAAATTGTTTTGCATTTATTTCTTTGGTTAGTTGAGTCAGAGCTCTATAAATAAAGCCCTATGCGTTTATAAATAGTTTTGGATAAATTATTCAGATGTTTTCTTCTCCTCCCATTTCTTTTGGTCATTTCCCCTTTTCTTTCACCCTTCACCCATTTCTATTCCCTTGGTTCTACATCAGGCAGCTTTTTTTTTTTTGCTATTTTTCGGGGTGTCATTATCAAGCTAATATGGATTACACAGTACTTGCGGCATAAATAAGGATATATGTTACTTTTGAGAAACTTGAGGGTTACACCATCCATTTATCTTCTTGTTTGACTAATTAACAGCATCTTTATTTTCTTCTCGAAGTTATTCCAGGAAGTTTTTTTTCTTTCAGAAAGTTCAAAGTTTCTCAATAAATTGTTGCTGCCATGATTCAACTAATCAGTTTGATCGACCTATGTAGCTTTATTCATATCTTGCTTAGCTAAATTATTCATCGTAAGCCATTTTTCAATTTGACATGTCATCTTAATTAGAGAGGGCTGCATATTATTTTTGTTGATCACAGGATGAGCAAGCTCATGCCCATTTAGCTGAGCAGTTCAAGAGGCACACCATCCATAGAGCATATATTAGCATGACTTGTGGAGTCCCATCCCTAAGTTCTGGAAGGATTGAGATCCCAATAGCTCGAGATTGCAATAATAGGACTCGAATGGCTACTGTGTCAGGGTCCAACAGACATGCTCATTATGCTGCCAGTAGGTGATTCATGAATTTTATTGTTTCTAAAGATGTTTTCTTACTCACATTGATCAAAGTTAATACGCAACATTCTTTGAATTTTATAATTATTTTTTTGTTGGTGGAAGAACTTATACGAAATTTTTTTAGCGTGTTCATTACATGTCCTTGCCGGGAAACTCACTGAGAAGCATAATCTTAATTATTGATTTTCTAATCCAAGTGCACTTAGAATTACATAGTAAAACGGTTGGTCATGTAGTTGGGTTGTCTTGAAGTTGTGTTTGAGCTAGTTTGGCCTAATTAAAAACTGAATGTTCAAATTTTAAGTGAAGTTTAAATCAAGCAGATGAGAAATTGATTGATTTGTTTTTTTCAGGTTTCAGGTTCATGAAAGTGTTATGTATTATAATTCAAAATGTGAGTGTTAATGTGTTATGTATTTAACATCTTAATTTAAACGTGCAAGTTACATATAGACACTTGTGTTGGTGTAGTGCCTTGTTCGAAAAATGTGTGTTATGTCTTTAACATGTTATTTTAATGTGCAATTTACATATAGACACTTGTGTTGTTGTAGTTCCTTGTTCGACAAAATTTACCTTTGTCAAGTGCCCTTCTTATCCAAACAGAAAACAGACATGTGGCTCCTGACTTGCTTTCTATGACTTCCCTAGGTATGAAGCAGTAGAGATTTTCGCCAATGGTGGAGTAGCACTAGTTCAGTGGAGACTAGAAACTGGTCGCACTCATCAGGTAACAATAGAAAGTCAACAATATTTAGTTTATCGACATCAATAACTAATGTAATTACGATTATTGAGCTACTTTTGTTATCATCATCATAGCTTATCTTGTTCAGAACTTTTTATGGTTTTTGTATTAATTTTTTCGACTAGATATACAACTAAAGCCATCTTTCCACCTTTCTATCAAGCTGGTAGAGGTTCAGTTTTAAATGATCTGTGTTAATATAGGTATTTTCAAGGCATGAATAAGCATATTAAAGGAAGTTTATTTCTGTTTGAGCAAATCATTATGGTTTGTTGTAGTATGGAACATTTTCTTAGGTTGTTCCTATTTATAGATTATTTTTGGTCCATGTTGGTTCAAATTTATTTCGGTTAGCATCTTTTGTGAATAATTCCATTAATTCTTTTTAACTTCGTTTCTTACTATAACAATATTTCCTTGTTATTCTTGTATATTTGGCATTAAAATTATAACATAGTAGTTGTGGACCTGTTTAGCATTCCAATTGGATTGATTTGTGAGCTATATGAAAACAAGCGGTTAACCTAAGTAAAACAGTTCTTCGAATATGAAATACCCTTATGAAATACCCTCATACCTTATCAATTATAAGTAAATTAAAACTTTTCTATTGTATCCCCAAACCTCTATTTTGTTTAATGATGATTGATGAGTTTAAAATATCTACTAATGTTTCCCATATGGCTCGAGTAGATACGAGCACATGCAAAGTACTTAGGAATCCCCCTGATGGGTGATGAACTGTATGGAGGCACCAAAGGCATGTTGCTATCTCTGTTGTATCCAAGGATTGATCTGGATCAGCGTGGCCTTGTTTTCGAGTTGATATCCAAATTAGACCGACCATGTCTGCATGCTCGATCACTCGGGTAAGACAAATGACTCCGTAATCTCGTTACCAATTTTTTAAAGTCAATCATGAGTGCTAATTTGGTTCACTAATGTATCTGTATATTTTTATACACTAACCAATTGGTTCACTAATGTATCTGTATAATTTTTGAATTTTCGTAATTAATTACGAAAATTATTTTTATTGTTAAATTTTCGTAGTTCATTACGAAAATTCGAATTTCTGTGTAATTAAATTACGCACAATAATTTTTCGTAACAAATTACGAAAATTATTTCTGTGCTGTTAAATGTTTGTAATTGAATATGATAAATTTTTTTTTAAACCAAAAGTAATATTTTCATTGCATATAGAAATATTTTATTTTACATTAATACATTTTAAATGTACTAGTAGCGTGTTCAAATACAAAAATATTATATTGTACACCGAAATTATATTTTTGCATTCAAGCATGAAAATATTTAAATATATATATACATACAAATTTATATATGCAATATGAAGAGTGAAAATGAATTCAAAATTAATTCATAATTTAAAGCATCTATCATCCTATCATTGCCCAATAATGTCTAGGAATAATTTCATTTTTTTAGTTAGCTTAATATTTTATTAGATAATAATGCATTAATAATTGATGAACTAAAATTAATATCAAAATAGTTGAATTAAATCATCAAATTGAAATATGATCTAACATGTTAGTAAAGATATAAAAAAAATATTAGGTCAATTTAATTTCCAGTTCGATACCAAATGTCGTCAAAAGATATTGTAATTTTATATTTTTTAAAATATCTTTTTTATATTTATTATTAGAATCAAATTGTATTTAAATACAAAATTTACAACCACTGCTTACCTGCAAGCCATTGCCCTCTTTGCAGATGTTTATGTTTGTATTGTAATATAATCTGCACAAGTCATATTATAATACAAAACCCACTCATTGCTCACTTGTAAGCATCCGCCCTGTGTGTTAATGGCGTGAAGACACTGTTTGCCATGTGGAGTGATTTCATTGGAGCTGTACAAATTATACAGCAACCTGTGTTAATTAATGGCTGTCCGATGGTTGGATTGGACCGTCTGATGGCAGTCCAATCAGCTATTTTCGAACCTCCACGTTCTTTAGCACGAGATTTTGAGTCTCATTTCACCACCAAGGCATCTTGAAAGTGAATCGTATGTATCTCAACCATACATTGAAGTCCTCACTGACATATATAAAGGTAATGCAGAACTTACATCCTGTTTTTCTGCACCCATCCTAATTTTCCTCGCTTTGGAAATTTTTACGTTAAAAAATCGTATGTTTTCCCATTATCTTTTCTATTTCATGCAATGTTCGATCCTGATGTTTCAATGAATTCAGCCACATCCAGCCGTGTTATTTCATACATCAGTAATAGGAAAATAAAGGCAACGCAGAACCTAACAAATTTATATACTGAGGATATGTGTGAAATGTTTTATTATAACATAATTATGCATATTCATAATCATTTCAAAGCTCTGTATCATGGAATAAAGTAAAGCCACTGGTTTTCGGCAGATTCGAGCACCCTCACACCAAGGAGTACTTGTGCTTTTCATGCGACCCGCCCGATGACTTCGCCGAGATTTTGCAGTTACTTCGGAGTATCTCAAACAACCAAACTAATAAACGCAAGACTGGGTTGTGAATGCATTTACTGTACTATCATAGTTTGTAATCTCAGAATTCCTTGTTTCTCTGTATTTATATAGATTGGGGTATTATTTTCAAAGTGAAATTCTTTAATTAGCATTATTTCATGCTATTTCTCTTCGAGTTTTTTTGAAAGTTGAATATGTGTATAAACTTGCGCATTCGAGAGATGATGTAGAGTTCCACTAATCACTTAGGTTTTGTGTGTGTGTGTGTGTATATATATATGTCTTAAGTATTATATTTTATATATAATTATGTGTGAATACTCCTCTGATTAATTAATTGTCTAAACTGAGGATTTAGAAATAGTTAATGAAAATAAAGGTAGAGATTTTAGAGCTAGGTTTGATTCTATACTTTATGAGTATGTTGTATTATATTTTGTTTTAATCTTTTTATTCTCATTTGAAGGAATGAATAATCCTATTGTACATCTTTATGTTTGATTGAAGCTGAGAAGACAAGTTTGAAGGTGAGCCTTGGATTATTTTGGCTCATTTAATAAATATTTTTATGTATACACTGTCATCGTGTATGCATTTTATATGGTATTTGCATGGTATTTTGATTGAAATACAATTACTACGAATACTTTTGATATCATATTTATTTTATTGACTTATCATAATTGCAATTCATGTATCATTTATTTTTTTTGTGTTTATTTATTATCTTTGTATACTGGATATTATGTATATATAATTCGTTATATTTTGAGCATGACTTGTTATGCATGTTTGACATATGATAGATTGTTTTATGCAATTGGGTAGTTTTGTTCAATATAGCTCATGAGTAAGACTGATCATGTGATGCTCATGGTCAAAGAGGGCAGGAAGTGATCGCTGAATGATATTCCAAGAGGGAGGAATCAGTGAAGCAAAGTGTAGCTCCTTACAAGCTTCTAAGTCAATAAATAGTGGTGAGAGGTACAAAAATGAATCATCATACATCGAAAAGGAATGAAAGATCTTGAGCTGTATAAATATATAACGTAATTCTAAATAATAGAGGCATCTTTTGAGGCCAAACGTGAGACTAATGATGGGAAACTCTATAATTAAGCGTATTTGGACTAGAATAGTATTAAGATGGGTGACCTCTTAGGAAGTACTCAAATTACGCAGTACTCAAATTACGCAATTCTCAAAACCCAAAACAAGCAATACCTCTATATTTGGATGTGGTTCAAGGACGAACCAGATAAAAATTGATGGGCTATGACGCCCGTAGCTGAAAATAGTGGGGAGTGATCGTCAGGTGATATCTCAAGAGGAGGGAATCAGTGGAGCAAAGTGCAGCTTCTAGCAGGCTTCTAAAATGATAAATAGTGGTAAGAGGTGTACAAAAATGAATTGTTTCACATCGAAAAAAAAATGAGCTGTATAACTATATAATGTGATTTCAAATAGTAGAGATATTTTTTGGAATAAAACATTGAGACTAATGATAAAGAACTCTATAGTTAAGCATGCTCAGACCGAAATAGTATTAAGATAGATGACTTCTTGGAAAGTACTTAAGTCTTGCAGTTTCAGAAGCCAAAGCAAATAATACCTCTATACTTGAATCACGGGATGTTATAGATAAGTTCTTATTGTTTGGGATTATTGAGTCCCCATAAGAACCGACAGGTTCAGTTTCTTAGTCTTTGGTCTAGTACCGCAATAGATTGTATTAGCATTGACCAATATAAATATAACTATGTGAATTATACTCAGACATGATATTGTTGTAATTTCATATTTAGAAACAATACAATCACTCCACTCATTCCATTTCTACATTAGCTGCCATTTCAGATTTTTTGTGTATGTTTAATAAGTTTTGTTGTTGTTTTTGTTTGTTTGATTCCTTTTGTGCGTGTTACTTTTGTGAAGAATAGTAACTATGCACAATGCATGCCTAAGAATGTGCAAGCAAGAAAAACTTTAAAGGTTCCATGAAGGAAGTTTTTCCATCAAACGTAGCAAAAAGTAAGAACCAAAGAAGTGACCATATCGCCAACAGAGCGAGGGAAAGAAAGACGTGATACTATTAGGCAAACTTGAAGTCAATTGAAGAAATAGTTCAGTTGTTAGTTTGACAGTAGGTTTATTTGAGAATGTCTGCAAACTACTCTGTACAGTTAAACGAGATTAATCAGGTAAAAGTGCACTCATAAGACGTCTAAAATACAAATTAAACATGAAAAAAAATTCAGAAGTATAAATTAAAGGCAATCGTTAATATTATATAAGGTGGGACAAGAAGTGAAGAGATTTACCTGATTCTTATGTTCCTGATACTCAAGCTCCAGATGAAGATAGCACCATAGAAGATTGGTGCGCTCTTGCAAGTGCACAAGGTTCGAAACCAGTATTACTGCATGAATAAAGGCAGCAGCAGTGAGAAGAAAGCCTAGATTCATTGGTTGATGAAAACTTTTGGAAATTTGAAACCAAAAATATGCCTCCAAAATTCTCTCTACATGAATAGGGAGGTTATTTTTCATTTTCTCCCTCTAAAGAAACTAGTTGTAATCAGTTCTGGATGAACATGGCAATACAAAGCTAACTGGCAAAGTTTTTAAAGTGCACCCACACAGAGCTGGCCCGTTTAAGTAAGTTTAACTTTTAGGAGGCTTAGAACCCTTTAAGCTTCTCGAAATATAAGCCAACAGGGAGGTGGCTTAAAAGTTTAAGGTGCTTCAAAGATTAAAGCACTTAAAAATTTAAATCGCTTGTTCTTGTAAATAGGTTCAAGGTGTTTCCAAATGCAGCCTTAATGATAACAACTTGCACCTGGCTCCCATTCTAATCTGAGTACTTTAAAAAAATTCAACAGAAAATTTATCTAAAGAACACTTTACAGTTCATCTATTATCAATTATAAATCCATAATGGACTTCTATTATGGTATTATTTACCAGTGTAAGTGATTCCGCAAGATTATCATTCAAGTTTTCACAGTGTACATCATCCATGCATTATGTATAACAAACCTGAAGATGTTCTGCTCACTCTCTTCTCATCTCATAGGTTTGCTAATTTTCAGGAATGCACTTATTCATCTAAAGTAGTAAATATTAAAGAAGATTAAGAATGTTTTGAAAGTTAACATTAAGCGCTTGGATTTGGATGCTAGTCCGAAAAACATCTGTGTGGTTTGCATCTAATAAGAAGAGAGTGAAGCAACATTTGCATAAACTGTGGTTTGCATCTTAAAGTTTTTTTAATCATTCTATACAAATTCTAATATAAAAAAATATTATTTTATTTCACATACTTAATAATTTTCAATAAAAATATCAACTTTATTTTACATCCTACACTAAACTATAAAATTAATTTTATGTTTGGAAATGTTCACAACTTTTAACTCCCCTAAATGTAAATTAATTTCAGCAAAGATATATTCATAATTGATGGAAGCTATAAGGGAAATTTCAGTAGATACTATATATGGGAGAGAGTAAAATTTCTAATTTAATGGACAACAAATTTTTTCTGTGAGGGTAAGAAAATTCCCTATTTTCTATGTGTTATGAGAAGAGAGATCAATGGATCACCAGAGACCTCTGTGTCAACACTTCATCGACGGAATCATCTCGCACCAAAACAAGTAAGTCGATCTTAATTACATAATGACTAATTATGCATTTAGCCATCCCAGGAGGCGTGGCAAGCCTTGGCTCCTGTTTATCGAGTGAGAGACAGAGGAGAGAGAAAGAGGGAAAGCTAGTGATAACCCTGTAAGAGAGAGAGGTGGGCTGGGGGAGGGGGCAAGTGGGGACCAGTGTCCATCCCAGAAGATGAACTATTGCTTCCACTTAAAGGATGAGGGGAATAGGGAATGGGTAGGTTGAACAAAGGCTAAGATAATAATAAGAATAATAAAATAAGATAGAAAAATTTCATTTAGAGATTTATGTTTTAATTTGGATAATTTTCATATTTAGAATTTGTGTTCGATGAGCAGGATATTGAACAGTCATTTAATCGGAGAGGTAGGTGAATTTAATTTATCATGCATATAAATTATTAAGAAGAGTGAGCGCTTTAGATACCTTGGATCAATTATACAAAATGATGGCGAAATAGATAATGACGTTATTAGCAGGATTCAAGCAGGATGGGTAAAATGGAGAAATGCTTCTGGTGTGTTGTGCGATAGAAAAATTCCATCCAGAATCAAGGATAAATTTTATAAAACTGTAGTTAGACCAGCGTTGATATATGGTGCTGAATGCTGGCCTGCAAAGAGGAAACATACAAATAAAATAAATGTTGCAGAAATGAGGATGTTAAGGTGGATGTGTGGATATACATGAAAGGATAGAATGAGAAATGAGTATATCCGAAAGAAAGTTGGTGTTGCACCAATTGAGGATAAACTTAGAGAAAGTCGGCTTAGATGGTTTGGACATCTAAATCGTAGGCCGATTGAAGCTCCAGTTAGAAAAATTGAGTTATTGGATTTTGCCCATGTACAAAGAGGAAGAGGGAGACCAAAGAAGACATGGCAAGAAACTATAAGGAGTGATCTTAGTTACTTAAACTTAGATAAGAATTTGGTAACTGATAGAGCGCAATGGAAACAAAGGATTCATGTAGCCGACCCCACCTAGTGGAATTAAGGCTTGGTTGTTGCTGTTGTTGTTGTTGTATAAATTAATTTATTATTTTGAATACTGAATTTATATTCTATGCTCTGTGTTGTTTGTATGACTTGTGCTGATGTGATTTATTTATTCTACATATCTTTTAATAAATAGTGAAAATCTGATTTGTTTGTTTGAATATATTTTAATAGAAAGCATGTGTAGGTGACATTATTTAGAAAAGAAAAAGTTTATCGAATTTCTAATATACATGTGATATCTAATCGAATGTGACATTTAGTTAAATTTTTGTTTCTTAATACAATCCTATGCACCAGAGCTCGAACGTATTATTAAATGTGGCTGGTTGGTAGTCCACCTATTTTGGTGAGATACCTGTGGCTAGTTAGTGGTCTACTAGATTACCGTAGTGATGCGCTAGTGATTGGTTGAGAAATGAGGACTATAATAAAGATAAGATCAATAAGGTGCAAATTAGTATATTTCAATTTTAAATTGTGATAAATAATGTTGAATGTAATGGGTGATGTGATTTATTATTTTTTATTAATTATTTTATTTAGTGTGTTAAAATTAGACTCACCTATTAAGTTTGTGGAATACTCATTCCTTTTTATTCCACTAGTGCAAATCACGAGGTCCTGTTTGGCGCAAGGACCAAAACAGGACTAAAATAGAATCAAATTGGTACTAGTTTAAAAAATAACAATAATAAAAATAAATAAAATTTTTATACCATTCTATACAAATTTTAATATAAAAAATATTATTTTATTTTACATACTCAATATTTTAAATAAAAATATCAATTTTATTTCACATTCTAGACTAAAATATTCGAATCGAGTATTTTGATCTAAAATGTGAAATAAAGTTTATATTTTAATTAAAAATTATTGGGTATGTGAAGTAAAATATTATTTTTTATATTAAAATTTGTATAGAATAATTTAAAAAAATTATTTATTATTATTATTGTTGTTTTTTAAATTAGTACTATTTTAGTCCTGATTTTGGTCCTCGCGCCAAACAGGGCTATGGGGTATATGGAGTTGTGCATCAAAGAATGAGCAAGATAATCAGGATTATCTTATCTATGATCATTATGAGTTTATTTATGACTATGAACATTATGTTTTATTTGTCGGTGCTAGTATAACCGATGTGATGGTTCTCTGTTAGACTCTATTATTTTTATTATGTTACGTGAAATATTATTGAATATGTGTTTAAAAAATGTGTATAATTAGTTAACCCGACATTCGGTTGCCATTAACCTGATGTTGATATTTGTTCTATCGGGTTAGTGGCAATTGGGATGTCACACAAACTTACAATTTAAATACTAAATAAATTCTTCCCTCCTTAATTCTCATCCATATTTATCAATTAGAATTGTAGTGAGCTATAAACTCAATGGCAATGCTACTGAAGAAATTCTCCCCAAGTCATCATAACAATCGCTAGAATCAGCTAAATCAAAATACATCAATAACATAGTGACAGTTCTGTGATACCTCAATTAGCTAGCATTTGATAAGCCGTTGATCAATAAATCCCCGTTCTTCCATCATCTGTACAAGCTCATCATGCTTCTTTAGCTGTCCCGCCTTCCTCAACAGCTCCTGCACCATTTCATACACCATTTTCGTTGGCTTCAAACACTTGTCCTCCAACATTTCCTTCATAAGATGATACGCCCTCCTCCAACTACCCCTCTCGCAGAAAGCCGTTATCAGCACCCCAAACGTATTAACATTAGGCTCCACACCCTCCTTCTCCATCTCTTTCTTCATTCTCAGCAACATATCCATTGACTTCTCCTTGCTAAATAGTTGCATCAGGATGTTATAAGTCACAGTACTTGGATGACACCCAATCTCCCTCATCCTGGTATACAACCTATGGGCGGCATTAACATCCCCTATAATCAGAACACACTTCAATATGTGATTGAAAGTGTTGGCATCGGGAGTACAATCCTTCCCCTTCGATGCCATGATATTGAGAACCTTTACAGCAGCGTCAAGGTTTTTCTGGCCTTTGCAGCAGTGTGCCTCGATTAGGAAGTTGTAGGTGATGAGATCCGGGTCACAACCAAGCTGCCGCATTTGATTGTAAATCTGAAAAGCCTGCTCAGTTCTTCCAGCTCGAACATGAGCTCGCATAAAGCAGTTGAACGTGGCAGCATTCGGCGCACAGCCTGAATCAAGCATCTGGCAGAGGAGTTCATGGGCTCTTGGAATCTGTCCAGCCTTGCACATGGCGTCGATGACCGACGTGTAGGTATAAACGTTGGGGGCAATACCAGCATCTTTCATGGAGGCGAAGACGCGTTCGGCTTCATCGAGGCGGCCGGCGCGGCACCATGCGTGGATGAGATTGGAATAAGTCACAACGTCCGGCGGAAAACGGTGCAAGAAGGAATCGAAGAGGGATTGGGCGTTAGCAGCATCGCGCCGGCGGGAGAGCACGGCAAGGAGGAGGGAGAAGGAGACAGGATCGGCTTCGATGCCGTAGTCAGGCATGCGGTAGAAGGCCTCGACAGCATCAGAGGGGAGCCCCGCGCGTGCGTAGCGGCGGATGAGAGAGGAGAAGGCTCGCTGTGGGATGGGGATGGAGCGGGCGCGCATGGTATCAAGGAGGTACCACGCGATGTCGAAGTAGCGGAGCTTGCCAGCGAGATCAATCAAAGCGGTGAAGGGCTCTTCGGCGTAAGGGTCGGAGGGGGGGCAGGAAGAGAGCCACCAGTTGAAGAAGGCTAGGGTTTGGGGGAAGGGGACGCCGTGTCGGAGGAATGCTGAGCGCCGTATGAGATGACGGGCGAACGATGGGGAAGGGGGAAGGGGGCAGAGAATGGCGAAAGAGGAGGAGAGGTCAGGGATGGTGAGGTCCGGCGGAGGGGCGGCGGAGGGATCCGGGTTGGGGTGGCTACGGTGGTGATTTTTGATGAGGGAATGGACATGGTCGAGGAGGTGGGATTCGGCAGGAGAAAGATCGCCGTCGCCGACGGTGGCGGCAGCCGGAGAGGGAGTGACTGAGAAGCTGCGGAAAAAAAGTGGGGAGGAAGAAGATTTGGGCTTGAAGAGCCGAGCCATGGTCGATGGACCGGAGGGTTTGGAATTTCGGGACAGTACTACATAAAAAATAAAAATTAAATTTAAAAAAAAATAAATATCATTTAAGCCAATTAAATTTAATTATAAGATAAAATAAGGATAATCACATTTTAATTTTATTTATACTTTACACATCCATTCTTAATTAATTATACTATACACACTCAAAATATTACAAAATCTTACATACACATATTTAAATTAAAACTTAATTAAAATCTATTTAAAAAAAAAATATTTTATTAGTAAATCATTAAAATTATATTTTTACTCTTAATAATATATATTTTTCTCTTTCTCAATACCACACTAAAATGCTGATTTGTTCTAAAATCAATTCACGTCGTGGATGTCTTCTTCCTTTGCCGCCACCTAAATATTAAGGTTTTAAGATTTTCACTTAAAATATATTTAAATATCCTTAAAATAATATGACGAACAGCTCAGATTTTTTGTAATTTAATTATAGTTAGGCTATTAAAAAATTTTAATTACTCATTATAATAAAAATAAGTTAAAATATGTGTATGTAAGATTTTATAATATTTTGAGTGTGTATAACGTAATTAACTAAGAATGGATGGGTAAGGCATAAATAAAACTAAACTGTGTGGCATGTAGGTAATTATTCCGATAAAATAATATCATAATTTCAAAAATATTTCAATTAAATCTCCAAAATTAATATTTAAATTTCATTTTTACTTAACGTGTAAATATGTAATATAAAACAAATTGTAAATAGTAAAATTATTTCAAAATTAAGATTAATAAAGTATAACAGAGATTTATTGACAATAAATATGAAAAAAATTATTTAGAATTTTTCGGAACAAGTGGTGCAAGTAGTACGAAAAATGTAAGATTGAGTTAAAAAATATCGATTATTTTTTCTGTTATCGCTAATCTCATGCATGTTGTTAGAGAATAGCTAGAGATATTGTTGGCATGTGGATGCATCATGAATGCAGCCTCCCAACGATGCAATTTTAGGGCTGGGACCTCTTTAATTAAAGAAAAATTGCATTTCAGTTCTCATATTTTAACTGCATCATAAATAAGTCTCAAGCTTATCTTAATTTGAATCAATTAAATTGATTCAAGTTGAACTATTCTTGAACCCAATTTGATCCAACTCATATATGACATCAAAGTGGAGCATTCCCACCGACATAAACATAATATACGACTCCGAACAACTCGAACAAAATGCAAAAATAAGATAACTATGTACAAGCTGATAAATTGTTATAATCTACGCTCTCGAGGTCGTAGATTATAACGAACTCGCTGTCGCTGATTATCTGGCGCTGCATCACTGCTGATTCTCAGAACTCTAATCTCTCATGTCAACCGCTAATCTTCATATTAAATAATTTATTTGATAATCTCTTAGCTTATTTTTGTTTAAGTCTAAAGCTGTAGAGAGGAAGATGGGAATAAAATGAGATTCAAATAGTGTGCACAAAATTTCAGATCTCTTTTAAATTTTAAAAATAAATATATAGTATTATTAAATTTTAAAATTATTATTAACATGTAATATCCTTTTCAAGAAAAAAAAGAAAAATGCAAATTTAGCTTCAATAATAGTAATTTGACTAGGCAAATAGATAAGCAAAAAGTAGAGGCAGTTATGATTGATTGCCAAATTCAACTATATCCAAAAAAAAAAAAAAAAAAATTTGACTGAGCGATATTTCTGAATTCCAATATTAATCATAAATAATTTAAAAAAATTTTATTAGTAAAAGTCATATTAGATATAATAAAAATAATTAAATTAATCATTATTATGACAATTGACCAATTCTCTACCTTCAGCCTACCCCATTCAAACCCTTCTTAAAGATGAGAAACCCTAATCTCTTACCCTGTTCCCTTGTTCTTCAGAGAGAGCTTCTGCATCAATGGAGAAGCCAAAGAGATCAGCAAAGGGCGCAAGGATCTTCAGCCTGCTTCCAAAAGCCGCCACATTCTCTATCTCCAACCCTCCACGCAGTCCCGGCGTCGGCGCTTGTGCAGGGGAGCGGAGGTCGGAGAGGGGATTCTCCGTTCCGGTAGTCTCCATCATCCCCAAGGAGGCGCGACACCGGAAGAGGACCCACGGCGGCGAGCCGGCGTCACCCAAGATCTCCTGCATGGGTCAGATCAAGCACAAGAAGAAGGCGGCGGACCCGGCGAAGCCTAGGCGGAGGCCGTTCGGATACTGTGCGGTTGGCCGGCTGTTCCGCCGGAAAGTGAGGCCAAGCGTGCGGTCGGCGGAGGCGGCAGCCGGGGCTCCGGCGAAGCTTGGGCGGAGGCCGTCCAGATCCTGTACGGTTGGCCCGATGTTCCGACGGAGAGTGAGGCCCGGCGACCGGCCGGAGGAGGAGGCAGGGCAGGGCCGGGCCGAGGCGGCGGCGGCGGCGACGGCGACGAGGAATCCGACTCCCGCTCTCGGCCAGGTGAGACGGTACGCAAGCAGACGGGAGGGGCTTGCAGGTTTCGATTGGAGGAAGGCCGCGCCGGCGAAGGAGAATTCCCGCGAGGAGGAGGAGGAGGACATTAGGGTTCCTCACTCCGCCCCGATTCTGGTCGACGGCGGAGCGGTGGCGGTGGGACCGAAGAAGGAGTTGAACCTGTGGAGGAGGAGGGCCATGGGTCCCCCAATTCCCCTCCGACTGGAGAGGAAGTGATTAGTCAAGTTTCTTGAAAACTAAGGAACTGAGATATAATTTGCATCATGTTCAAAATATACGCGTATGAGTAAATTGCATATAGGTCATTAAGATTTTTAAAATTTTACATACTGATCTAAAAAATTTAAATCATAATATTTAGATTTTGATGTCTTCTTTGAATTGTGGTCCACAAAATTTGACTTATAACTTTTTCTCTAAAATTTATTATTTATTATCATATGCTTCATCTATTACTTACAATATTATATTCAATTAAAACAGCATTCAAAATATTATATAAGACTAAAGAACAAACAATAATATATTTCTAATCTAAAAAATTTAAGTGTTATAATTTAAAATTTATGAACTAATATGCAAAATTTATTACATTAGAAACTTAAATATAATTTATCATATTACATATTTATAGTAATTTATTAAGCTACCTTTTTATTGATATATTTTTGTTATTGATAGTAATTTATTTAGAATTAATTATTGAAAGTGCTTATAGTTAATTTATAATTATTATTTGATTTACGATTTTTAAAAATTTATTAAAAGATTATTACAATTTATTTAATATTATATAAAAAATCTATTACAACAAAATTTAATGAATTTCTAATTTTATTCGTAACATTTTTTAAAATTTTTATATTTTTATCAATGTAAATTCTGTATTACTCGTCGTTATCATCGCTTTGTCATTGTGTCGCCACCATGTTGCTGACCTCTCTTTAGGAGAGGGAGAGAGAGGGAGAAAGAGGAGAGAGAAGAAATAAAAATAAAATATTTTCATAAAAATTATTTATAATGATTTGTTATATATAATAATTATAATTTATAAATACCTTTAGTTTATAATAATTTCAAAATAAAAATTTTAAGTAAATTTTTAAAAATTATAGACTAAACAGTAATCATAAATTAACTATATAAATTTTTCAATAATTAATGAATTTATTTTAAGGGAAGGAAAATTTACATCTATTTATTTTTAAGCGACATTCCTAAAATTCATTATTTTCATACAGCACCTTTATCTAATTTCAAAAGCGAATACTGATTATAAATTTATTCTAAAATAAAGAGTACCATTTAAAAATAATAGATTTTTAGAATGTCACTTGAAAATAATGAATAATTACGAGCGATAATTTTTTTTATTTTAATATAACTTATCATTGACTTATTCTGCAAGGCCCCCATATGATCTCATTCTTATTATAAGGAGTGATTCGCAGGCCAATATAGAATGGAACCGATCAATCCGCGTGTAGATGGGCGGGCTTAGTCCTTTTTTTGTGCTTATAATTATTTAATTTTTTGATAGCAGGTGATGGTTCAAAGCCCTTGTAGAGATTCAATAAACTTCATGGGAGTTGACCGGTTAAGCTCAAAAATAATAAAAATATCTTTTTATATATATATCTATATATATATATATAGACTAATTCACTAATTATTCTGCGAAACTAGTGATCACGAGCCAAACTCAACCGTTTTTATAATAATAGCACACCAACACAAAAATATGTATATAGAGAGAGAGAGATATGAAAAATTCATATCTCCAAATCAAATGATTAATAGAAATTGATGAAAAGTGGAAAACCCGTGATGCCTAGGGGAAAATCACGACTTTATTTTTGACGATTTTAATTCACTTAGATAAAGAAGAAAACTTGTGCATGGAATAGAGAAAATGGAAGAAGAGAGAAAGGATTTGAGAGTTACGTTATTGCTAGAGAATATGTTCGATGAGTCGAACTGCAAATTGAACAAGTGGTGGATTGGAGGAACTTAGTCGAGTTGAAGAGCTAAAGGGGAGCATAAGCAAAAAGAAGTATCACATTTCCTTTTCATTTTCTCCGGTATTTATAACATTGTTAGTCAATAAAAACTACAATGAGCTCGACCTCTAGTCAACCACATTTTTCACCTTTTTATGCCGTTGACCATATGTTTATCGAGCAACCATTCCTAAAACTTATTGAGCTACCTATAATTGGAATCCTTTTACCCTCTCGAGATGAATTTATCTTTTGCAAAGAAAAAAGCAACACAACCCTCCTTGTCGGTACTAATTGTCCGAACTGTTTTCAGAGCTATTCGTGTTTCCAATTGTAAATTTGCTGATACCGTGTGGAGGACCCAGATTGAATACCAAAAAAAATTTTCAACAAGAATATGAAATTAATTCAATTGTGAGTCCAACCAATTATATTATAAACTACCGATAAAAAGAAAAATCTGCTACAAACAGATTGTCTATATTCTACAAATTACAAAATATATCACCAGGCCAGACTCTGGCACGCAATCAAAAATAAGAAGAAGAAAAATTAGGGTAAATAGTTCGAGGGTCTCCGAATTTAAAGCATATTATCGTGTAGGTTCATGTTTTCAAAATTTTTCATGAATTTTAATATCATCATCAAATAGATTTTTTTATTATTAAAATTTTTTAAAATTCTAATTATACCCATCTCTATCTCTCATCTCTCGCTCTCCCTATAGTACGGATGCCGGCGATGGAGGCGGCCATCGGCGGCAAAGAAGGCCTTCGGCAAGAGGGGTCCAGGGGACACCCACTGGTAGACGGGACTGTCTGCCCCCTCCCCCCTTCTTTCTCTCTCCCCAACAACGGGGCAGAGGGGCCACCTGTCCGAAGTGGGGGCAACCCGCCCCCCTATCGCTTTCTTTCTTTAGATCTTTGCATGCTTCCCCTCCACCGATGGGTCGCTCCTTCACTAGTGAGAGAGAGAGAGTACAGAGATGGAGAGAGAAAGGGGAGAGGGAAGGCGACAAGCGGCCCCCTCCGTCGGCCTCCTCCACCGTCAGCGGCTTTGCCTGTGTGTGTGAGAGAGAGAGAAATGTATAATTAAAATTTTAATAATAAAGAGTTTACGAAAAGACCCACTTAATAACTACATTAAAACTCAGAGACCAGATATTAAAATTTTGAAAACGTAAACCTACATGATAATATGCCATAAACTCAAAGACTTGATTGTAATTTACCCAAAAAATTATATTGAAAACTAAATATAATCAAGATTTAATCTCATCCACAATCAAATTGTTTCAGTAGAGAGGCAACTATAATTTCATTTGACAACAAAAAAAAAATTACACTTTAATCCCTATGGCCCATGATTAAAATAGTTATAGTAGCAAAAGCATCAACAAAATTTAAAAAGATTATAAAATTTTTTATAATCTTTTAATCATAAGCCAAAGAGAAGTTTGAAGAAAAAGAGATCATAGTAAATCAGTTGAGCAAATGTTTTAGAGAGAAAGGCAGCCAACATTTTACATAGATAGTGGAAGGAGCATTCTCCTCTTGCTTTTTCTGTTCTTTCTTATTTGCTTTGCAATTTTCATGCTAAGGAGAAAGAATGCAGTCAAGCATATGAAAAAAAGAGCCAACCTCATATACCTGAAATACAGAGAGACTCCTGAAAAGACAAGAAAAGCAAACATCAACAGCTCCCATATCACACAAGCCACATCAACCCTGCATCAAAAAGTCAGAATACCCAAAATCAAAGCTCTGGTCCATTTGAAAAATGTTGGAGTAGCGCGACGGAAGATTCCTATTAAATTGCAGAAGAAGTTTAACAAGATTGCTATCCTATTAGTGAAGTTACATGAGTCGGCGTTGAGCGGTTAAATGACAGAACATCGATAAGATTGCTGCAACTTTGAAGTGATGTTTAGATGGATAATCAGTCACACTAGAGTAGAGAACAACAGATTTGATTGTATCGGTGAAAGGTTGAGCTCGACATCTATTGGGAAAAGATGAGAGAAAAGGCATTTAAGTGATTTTGACAATTTAAACTTATAAAAGCACTCTGTAGATAAATGTAAAGAAATCCGGGTAATGACAGGAAATAGAGGGAGGAGGGAAAACCAAAAGAGAAGTCGGGTCCATATAACCGAACCCAGTAAGATTGAGATTAAGCCGTTGTTGTTGTAGTAGTAGTAGTAGTAGTAAGCAAGCAATAATACTACTCAAAATTGCAGTTCCAGGCCATTTGAAGATGTTATGTAAAACAATAAGAAGAGCAGGATAACATAAAATAACACCAAAGATTATACTATCAACCAAACAAGCTTATATGATGCAAATGATACCTCAAGTGAAATCAATCAAACGTCAGATAAAAAAAAAAAAAATTAAACGTTAGATATAACTCATCTATATCTGATGGCTGCAACCTATGTGTGCGCATTCATCTGAGTGTCAGGGGGGAGGTTGACCTCTTATTGATTCTTTTTGGGAAAAAAGTGATATTTGCTAAATCTGTGCTTAAAATGTATTATTATATACAGTATTTGGAAAAAAAGATATGTTGCATTTTAAAAAGTTCATCCATGCATGCTATTCTTAAAGGGCGAAAGAACCATCTTTCAAGAAAAAAAAACTTTCTTAAGAGGAAAAAGAACTAACAATAAGATCTAACATGTTTGGCGCGTAGATATAAGCATATTTCTGTTAGTCAAGTTTGAGAACACGATGTAGACTACAAAATTTAGAAGCAAATCAAGGTGGAACGAAGTAAACTAAATTGAACCAAGTTCAAAAAGATTTCTCTAAATGAAAGATTCTAAAAAAATATTTTTTATTACTTTTTGGGCTGAATAAAAATGGATATTGAAAAGTTTCAAAGTAGAAAAGGCGAGAAGTACTAGTAAGTAGCTTTATCTACATCAGAAACCAATTGAGTTAGTTCCAATTTAGATTTGTCGACTACTTGTTTCATGGCTTTAATTTGAGCTGCAATCCTCAAATCATTTATGAGGGGAAACATAAATACCTACATTAATGTATAACATTGAATATATTGGCATATAAGGATATTTACATCTATCTATCTGTAATACTAATTACATAAGTAGAAATATAAGCCAAAACATCTCCAGATTGAGTCTCCACTATTGGTAAAGCGGTCATAGTTCAACTAAACGTGAACTTTATTTAGTGGCTCTTTCCAAAACCAAAAAGCGTAGTTACTAAAAAAAAACTTCACATTGCTCAAAATGAGTGGAGAGGTTTTCTTAATAGAAGAGACATTTGACAAGAAGCTTGTGCCTATTTGGGGAGATTATTATAAATTATTGAAGTATGCCGTTCACAGTACATAAAATATTCATTCCAGATAAATATGGTATACAATTTAAAAGAAAGTTAGGACAACGCAAGCGAATATTTGACCTTTCAACTCATTACTTCAAGTATTGTGCATATTCACATGAAACAATATGTTGTCTTGGGTAAATTACACACAAATGCTTAATTTAAGGTTTAATATTATGCAGGTTCATGATTTCAAAATATTAACAACTAAGTTTATCCCTAATTTTACAAAAACATCAAATGGGTCCTTTTCTTATTATTAAGTTTTTAAAAGTTAACAAATTGCCCTCTCTCGCCGGCGGGCAACCCCCTTTCGCCATCAACGGCTCGCCACTCTGTCAGCAACCAACTTCTCTATCGTTGCTGGTGACAGTGAGATCTGATGGTTGGGAAGGAGAGGGGACAGAGGGAGGGCAACTTCATAATTTTCTAAAAAATAAATAATAAAAAAATAAAAATACTTATTTGATGATTTTTGTAAAATTCAGGAACCCAGATGTTAATTTTTTGAAATCACATGTCTGTGTGATTTTAAGCCCTAAATTAGGGACCTAGGAGGGGGGGGAGGG